>NC_051165.1:83309592-83647092 GCF_013339725.1 Rhipicephalus microplus | reverse complement strand
TCTCTCTGCGCACTCCGCCCTTATCGACTGCTCGACGGGTCTTCTTCAGTTGGAACTGCCTTTTGACGCCGCTGTAACCCATGACGCTCAAAGTCGCCTTTGTGCCACCGAGTTCCTGCATCTTCCGCCGCAAGCCGCGACTTACGTGCAGCTCGTGTGATCCGCCTGTGCGCGATGGTGAATATGTCGTTTCACCTATTACCGACGTTGTGCTAAAGCACTCCATTGCTGTCCCGCACACCGTGGTGAGAGTATGCCACAATCAGACCCATCTGTCTCTTTTGAACTTTGGTTTCTCCATGCATGTGCTGCCTTCTGGTATTAAACTAGGCGTCATGTCGTCGCTGCAAGAGTGTGATATTTCTGAACTGTCGGCTCAGCAACCTACTCCGCATGTCAACTTGCTCACTGCGCCCAACCTGTCAAGCATGGACATTGCCAAAATGATAGCGCCGGATCTTTTGCCCTCCGAAGCACAAGACCTCCACCGTCTGTTGACATCCTATGCGGACATATTCGATCTTGACAACCGCCCTTTAGGCCAGACATCAGTTGTGACCCATCACATCAACACCGGCGATGCCAACACAATTCATCGCCGCCCTTACCGCGTCTCCGCCGCCGAACGCTCTGTCATCCAGAAAGAGGTCGAGAAAATGCTTGCCAAAGGCGTCGTCGAACACTCATCTAGTCCGTGGGCATCCCCGGTAGTGCTTGTCAAGAAGAAGGACAACACATGGCGGTTTTGCGTCGACTATAGACATCTCAACAAGGTCACTAAGAAGGACGTTTACCCTTTACCAAGAATAGATGACGTGCTTGACTGCCTTCATGGCGCAAAGTTTTTCTCGTCCATTGACCTTCGATCTGGTTATTGGCAGATCGCTGTTGACCCACGGGACCGAGAAAAAACAGCATTTGTAACCCCCGATGGGTTATATCAATTTAAAGTAATGCCGTTTGGGCTTTGTAATGCGCCGGCCACCTTTGAGCGCATGATGGACTCCCTTCTGCGCGGCTTCAAATGGTCCACTTGCTTATGCTACTTGGATGATATAATTGTTTTTTCACCGACGTTCGCAAGCCATCTAGAGCGACTGTCCAGTATTCTCCAAGTATTTCGCAACGCTGGTCTCCAGCTGAACTCTTCCAAATGCCGTTTCGGCCGTCGCGAAATAACTGTACTTGGTCACCTCGTTAACGCATCTGGGGTACAGCCCGATCCGGACAAAATTCGCGCATTGACTCAATTTCCCGTGCCCTCTTCTCATAAGGATGTCCGGAGCTTCCTTGGTTTGTGCTCCTTTTTCGCCGCTTCATCCGAAATTTCGCCGATATTGCGCGGCCTCTCACCGAGCTTCTTAAAAAGGACGTCCCATTTACTTGGAATTCGCCTCAGAGTGCTGCATTTTCGGCGCTCATTGCAGCCCTCACGACTACGCCAATATTAGCCCACTTCGATCAGACTGCCCCGACAGAAGTTCGTACGGACGCGAGTGGCCACAGAATTGGTGCTGTTTTAGCTCAGCGTCAGCATGGACGTGACTGTGTCATCGCCTACGCCAGCCGCCTTTTATCCCCTGCCGAGAGGAACTATTCCATCACCGAAAGAGAGTGTCTTGCTCTTGTTTGGGCTGTCGCTAAATTTCGCCCGTACCTCTTCGGCCGCAGTTTTACTGTTGTAACTGATCATCATGCACTCTGCTGGCTTTCCTCGCTAAAAGATCCCACGGGACGTCTCGGTCGTTGGTCTCTACGCCTCCAAGAATACACCTTCTCGGTCGTGTATAAATCTGGTCCCCTCCATCAAGACGCCGACTGCCTGTCACGGTATCCAGTGGATCCACCAGACGCCACAGAGAGAGCTACGGAGGCTTGCGTCTTATCAATATCAGACTTTCTTGATATCGCTTCTGAGCAACGCCGCGACCCGGATTTACTTCCCATCATGGAAAGCCTGAGTTCCGCTACTCCACCCACTTCTCTGAACTTGTATTTCCTTCATGAAGGAGTTCTCTACCGCCACAACATGCGCCCTAACGGCCCTGACCGCCTTCTCGTCGTGCCTTCCCATTTGCGTGTAGATGTTCTCCGACAGCTTCACGATGAACCTGCCGCTGGTCACCTGGGAGTCACTCGCACTTATGATCGCGTCCGGCGCCGTTTTTTCTGGCCACGCCTATATCGCTCTGTGCAAAAGTATGTTGTCAGCTGCGACCTTTGACAACGTCGAAAACGACCAACATCGCTTCTAGCTGGCCTTCTTAACCCTATTGAGATCCCTGCTGAACCATTCTACCGCGTAGGGCTCGACCTTCTCGGGCCATTTCCCACTTCTGCATCCGGGAACAAATGGGTTGCCGTGGCGACCGACTACGCGACACGTTATGCGATCACCCGCGCTCTTCCAACCAGCTGCGCTACCGATGTCGCCGACTTTCTGCTACATGACATTATATTGCATCACGGCGCTCCTCGACAGCTCGTTACTGACCAAGGCCGATACTTTTTATCTCGCGTCGTCCAGGATATCGTACGTTCCTGTTCCACGAACCACAAGTTCACAACGGCATACCATCCACTAACTAATGGACTTACAGAGCGCCTGAATCGCACTATCACGGACATGTTGTCAATGTATGTTTCTCCAGACCACCGTGACTGGGACGCAACATTACCCTACGTCACCTTCGCTTACAACTCCTCCAGACATGACACCGCAGGCTATTCCCCGTTCTACCTTCTTTATGGACGGGAACCCTCTCTGCCTCTTGATACACTCCTTTCCGCTGGTTCAAGCTCCCCTGTCACATACGTCCGCGATGCCATAGAGCGAGCCGACGCAGCACGACAGATTGCCCGAGAACGACTCATGCTTTCTCAAGCCTCTCAGAAAGATCGATACGATCGTCACCACCGCGAAGTTTCGTATGCACCAGGTTCTCTCGTACTCTTGTGGACCCCATGTCGTCACATCGGCCTCTCAGAAAAACTTTTATTTCGCTATGACGGACCATACAAAGTCCTTCGCAAGATCACCAACCTCACCTACGAGATACAGCGAGTCGTCGACGAAGCGCACTCAATGCCACCACCATCCACTGTTGTGCACGTCGTAAGACTGAAGCCTTATGTGTCACCCAACACTCCCCTTTCGTGACAAGCGCCGGGTCGGCGCTTTAACGCCGCGGGGTAGTGCCACAAGGCAGTAGTGGAATTGGAGCATAAAGCGGTAGAGTGCCCCTGGCTAGAAGAAAAGACTACGAAGTGGATAGAGACTGGTTCCAGCCCGCCAGTGCGCCAGGCATTGTCATCGCGTGTAATTGTTGTAAATATCTGTAAATATACGTTTTCTTGTAAGATTATCTAGGCCCCTTGAGGTCAAGTTTCAAGACGAGAAGCGTTTGTGAACGCAGGCCATAGTGCTCTTATTGCCCACATATTTGATTAAGAAATAAGATGAGAGTTGGCAAGCCCTCACTCGTTTTTCAACTCAGAGTGGTTTACACAGTTGCATCATTGTTTCGTCACTGAGGCACTCAAGACGTAAATATAGGCAAAATGTTCTCGGCTTTCACTAAAGGCTACACAGATGTCATGTCAAGCTACAATATAACTCCTGAAACGTGACGCACCAGAAAAGATGATTCATCAAGCGACCCTGAAAACCCGCTGGGTAAACAAGCGGGCCTATAGGTACTGCATGAATCGAGGTAAAACGCTTTATGACGATGGCGGACAAAAGAAAGGATACGCATACACTCAGAGACTTAGGCGTGCAAAGAAGAGCTTCCCAGGAAAGAAGGGCGAAGGTTCGTCGCAGCACCCTTTCGATAACAGGGGTCAGATTTTGCTCACTAAGGCCCCTCCTTCCTTGAGAGCACGCCTATGCACTGGGCGACATATACTGCATTCAACTATGCCTTGAAACAATCTGAAGGCTTACCATTTTGCACGGAGACTTTTGCGATGGCGGCATATCCGTCAGAACTGCGCCACATGCACAGAGCCATCGAGAAGATGACTGCCTTCGTGAGAGCCATGAAAAGCAGTTTCTGTCGCTGTACTAACCAGCGGATTATGCTGTGATCTCTTCCGGGTGTGTTTCACCTATTTGTTTCCTGTCTTTCCTCCTCTCCCAGAAATCAGTGAACACGTGACAACTGCAGTGCTGGCGACGCCACCACTGTCCCTTTCACGGTTATCCGTACGTCTACAGTCATCAGCTTGTCACATCACCTTGACCCCATAAGAATACGGACGCTCAAAGCCACATACGACACGCGAGGAAAACGCCGAAAGGAAACTGCCAGGACAAGCTGTCAAAGTCGCCACGCGCAACGAGATGTCAAAATGGTTAAGCATACACTTCGTATGTACGCAAGCAATAAATAAGTGATCCATTAAATTATGGCACTCTTGCGTGTTATTTATTGCTCGAACGCAACCACTTCCTCGAATAAAGAATATAGAAGCGGCGAGTGAGCACGCATCGTTCAAATACAAGCCAGCGTTATTCAACCATTTACTTAAGAGTCGCTGGAGTTTTACGTGTTAAAAACAATATGATTATTACGTAAGCATCGGTGGACTCCGGACCATTATCAAACGCTTGTTCCTAAAGCTAGGGAGATGAATTATTTTTGCAGTGCACCACCATTTAAATGTGGTAGCCGTGGCCGGGAGTTGAACCCGGGCCCCCGAGCTTGTGCCTAACCACTCGAGTCAAGTACACAGCGACTGCAAAATGCTGCAACTGTTTTTACCAATGATGAGAACATCTCTCGTGTAAGAGGCCATTATCAATCCCATAGATTATGTCTTAGATTATGGTATAGATGACACGATTACCTTTAGCTTCTATGTACGACACAGTCACTACGCTCCCTTCATCAAAGCAATCCTAACATTATGAACAATTGCTTGGACTCACGCGGCAAATGTCCTCGACTGTATAGCCGTGACAAGTTGGGCTAATGCCAAAGTTAAATTGCATTCGTCATGGTTAATGCCGCCATGCGTTTAAACAACAAGGTCTCATTCACTTTTTTTATCAAGGCGAAAGGCCAAGCTGCCCCACGAAACACGTAAATTGGCCGTCGGTGGTGTCGGAGTCAACACTAAGAGGCACAAAATATTCATCATGAAATGGCATTGAGAAGCGACGTCATAGCGTGACAAGATTTGTGACGTCATATGATGACGTCCGCATATGAGACCGTGCCTTGGAGAAGTGTGGGCCTTTCTTGGCAGCACTGCAACACTGAGATGCCACGCTGAAAGAGCTCGCACGCCTGTCCAATCTTAGATATTGTGGTAAACCACTCTGTTTGGTCCCTAAAGCTTTTGAAGCCGGGGGGGGGGGGATTTAGCAGAACCATATGAAGGAAATGAGGAAGAGTATGGTTTCGCCTCGCATTTGGCGAATGCATGAGAGACTTGGCCACGCGATCACTGTAGTGGTCGTGTCTAAAGGCATCATGTGAAACGTCATTTCCTGAAATGACAGCAGGTTCTTGTTTTATTTCATTATTTCGAAAAAAAAACGCCTACATTAGTTTCAGGACAAAAGGCTTCGTCAAGACATCGTAGGCAGATTACACCACCAAAGCCTGCACAGAAAAAAAGTGTTATAGTACGTAACTATATCGACAGATGAAGTGCAGTGTGAATCGCAATAGTTAAGCGTGGCCAATCAGTGGGGACTTCTTAACTTTTTGATATTGTTTACGAAATAGGCTCTATATTGATATGAAGGCACCCACGATCATGCTGGATGCTAAGTATATGTATAAGGGAAACAACGCACGTTCGACACAGCAAATACCAAAAGCAGCGGCGTCCGCACATTTATTTTAGAGAGGACCACACAGTAGGCGAAAGACGAAAACTAACTCTGCCCCGAGTAATATCTTAGTCATTTTTCAGCTTCAATACAGCAGAATATTTGACTCACTGTACTTAGGCAAAAACACGAGTTGTCGCAGAACAATTATTTTCCAGAAAGGAGAGGAGTCCGTGCAACACAAAAACTTGCAAACTGTTCTGCTTGCGATGCTCTCCCCCCCCCCCCCCCCATTGCTAGCCCTTTCACTACATAGTACGGAATGAAAGCTGTCGCAATGCCTCGTTGGCCATTTGACCCCTTACAATAAGTATAATATGTCCAAAACGAGACAACCAAAGCTGTGCATTCTGTTCGCTTGAAAACGCCACTGCAACCGCACTTCCGTAAACTTTAAAAATTATAGTTTTATAATATATATATATATATATATATATATATATATATATATATATATATATATATAAGAATATTGGTGCAAATGAAAAACAAAACAAAACAAAAGGTTTCGTGCTCGTGTGGTAAAAGTACCTTTTTTCTGTCGTGCCATTTTCCGCTGCTGCACAGTGTCGTGCAATTTTATTCCAACAATATTTAAGTAAAGATAAGAGGCGCATTTCATTTTTCAGTTCCAGTTTCAGTTTATTGCTTTCATAACAAAATATAACCACACCAACATATATACAGGCAAGGGTCTTGAAGTAGGAAACTGTAGAGGGATTCTTGGTAAAGTATACAAATACAGAGCGTAATGACTAATAAAAGAAGTTAATGGAATATGAATCAAATTAAAATTGAGATAAAGCGTCTACAATTACATCAGTGGAACACGAAAAGTCCATCAAGAAAAAAACAAAGGTACAAGTAAAGAAATAAGTGGATATAAAAAGAAATGTGACATGAGACCCTTAGTTCAGATAGCGGTGTTTGAGGTCATATTTGAAGGTTGCCAGAGAAATACGAAATTCGGTAGCTGTAGGCAAATCATTCAAAAGTGAAATTTCAGGGAACACAGATGCTTTTTTTTTCGAAATTACTACGAAATGTGGGTAACAAAAAATTTTATTTGCTACAAATCTCGTAAAGAGTTTTTTTTTGTGCAAAAAAAAAACTCGTGACATAAATGGAAGCGAGAGGCTGTTATGAAGCATTATGTAAAATAATATTAAAATCTTGAATTGGAACAAATAAATGTCCGGCAAGATGTTGTATGAGCGGAGTAATACAGAAACATGTGAATATCCTATGGATTGGAAGTGATGATGCGTATTGACTAATTTTGGATGTGTTGAATTGATGACAAGTCACAAGCGTATGCATTTTCCCATGAAGCGATACCGTATAGTTAATGTGACTATGAATAAAAGCAAAGTACAACGCGAGCAGAGCTTTGCGAGAAAGAAAAAAAAGGCCAGCTTTCAATAACGCGCGGACGCCAAACAAAGTCTTATGCTTGAGATGGTGGACGTGACGGTGAAATGTGAGTTAAGGGTCAAGATGTATGCCTAGAAAAGGGACATTCCTGCAAGCAGGTATAGAGTGGGACCAAATTTTTAGTTTGGGAATCATTATTAGGTTTTTTAGCAGACATAAATACCATATATTTGGCTTTTAAATAATTTAAAACTAGAAAGTTATTGCTTCACCAATTTATAATGTTTCTCAATGTAATATTCAGCCCAAAAATTAAGAACAGTGATAGATTCATTGGATGAAGATGTGGTGGTGTCATCAGCCTATAAGATGCCATGATAGTGATTGGAGGGGTTAGGAGAATTCGGAAGAACATATAAAATTAAAACAGAGGACTTAAAACTGAGCTTTGTGGTACACCCTGGTTAATGCATTAAGTTGCCGAATATGCATCCACTACGTGTACCGTATTTCGCCTGTCAAGTAAATAGATTATTAGAACTGTTAGCGCAGGGCCAGTTATGCCATATCACTAAGTTATGGTTAGCTGTGTGAAAACCTTTATTGAAGTCTCAAAAAAGTTATCCTGCTGAAATTCCAGAAACGATGCATTTTTTTAATGTATAAGTTAGAGACAGCACAGCAAGATTAGTAGAACTTCCCGGGCGGAAACCAAATTGGTTATTCTTCAACAACTCGACTTAAGGTGGGTAGTCATTAGGACGCCTAACAAATAATTTCTCTATGAGTTCTCTAAGGCAGGAAAAAATAGCGATTGGGCGATAGTAATTATTTGTTTGTCAACTTTAAAAAAAAAATAGGAACACTCTTAGCATTTTTCAGCAAAAAAGGAAGTAAGCGTTGTTTAAACATCAGGTTTACAATGATACGCAGCATGTCCAAGACAAAACGTGCAACTAGTTTTTAATGTTTCACGGAGATGCTATCTACAGCAGGTCCGGCATTTTTAGGATTGTTAATCGTGGAAAAAACTTCATTCGGCGTAGCGGGTGATATAAAGAATGACTGTGGCGTGCGGCGTTAAGTGCTAAGGAACTGGACATGTCAGTGTCATTAGAATAAACAAGAGAGAACTCGTTCGAGCAAGCATTCGTGATATAATTGGCCCCTAAAAACTAAGACCCTCATATATTGCTTTGGTATTACACGTATCATTAAATTACCTGTTTAGGAAAAGTTTAGTAGCTCTCACTGCTTCTTGCGGTTGTTCGTTGTCTGTAGAAATTTACCTTCCTAGTATCTTTTTTGCCTGTTTAGGCAACTCATTCACTAATATACAATACCTTTTATATCGTTTAGAAGGTGCAGTGTTTTGGCTGTCATCTTCCGTATAAAACTCATATCAATAAAGTTCTTTGAGTCAAATAGCACGAATGATGTTTTTTTTTTGTCGTAGGAAACAGCCTGGATACAGGAGAGAAGAAGAACGACAAAACTTAGTCCTTTTGCAGTTCTCTCGTCTAACCGCGCTGTTGGTTACGATAAACTTATGCTGACAAGCTCAAGTTTTTACTCTTTCAAAGTACACTTTACTTTTTCAATGTATAGATGCTCTTGTAACAGTCTATCAAAAATTCTGTGAGGTAATAATTTCGCAAGGTTCTGAAAAACATCGTGGTAGACAATGTCTGCAAATTCAGGTTGTGTGGTCAAAGGACGCACATTCTGAATTCGTACATCAAGGTAGCCGAGTAATGTACAAGTATAATTTGTGGTTTGCGTAATCCAGGTCAGTGCTGGGAGAAAAATAAATTGTGATTGGAGATGAAAATAATTTCAGTATGATTAAACAGTGTCGTGTAAAACCGTAAAAAAGTGAGCACCGTCAGTAGGTTGAATCGCTTAAACTGGGGTGGTGTTCTCGCTTCAAGGTATCATAATATTTTCGCCACATAATTTAGAAGGCCTAAGCAAAGCTGTAGAGCCTCTGGCTCTAATAGTAGTAGTGGCCAAACCTTGTATGTGGGCGTCCTGAAAAATTAACACAGCAGAATTACAATACCGGTCGCAAATATATTTTGCAGACCATCAAGAGAGCTTTTCTTCTCATATACTATCTTTGGCTGCTCAGCCTGTGAAATACACCCATTTGCCATGCTTCTATAGTTGTTAGATATCGAATAAGATGTAGCCAATTTAGTTCCTCAATATGTATGACTCAAGGGTATTTTACTGAATCTACTTGCAGGATATCCTTCAGCTTGTATATCAGAGATATACTCACCAGATTGTTAAAAGGAAAACCAGAATAGCACACCTATTGGTATTAAGACTTAACTGTAGTACATTTAGCCACTTCTCGAGTTCATGCAAGTAGGACTGTGAATAATTGTAAAGCAGCTATAGGAAAAAAAGCAACGTCGTCCACATAAACATAATAAACATAATGATCGAATAGTATTAGTACACATCAATATGTTAAATAATGCTGATGAAATTACTGATCCCTGCATCACGCCTCGCGTCTGCTTGTGCTTCAAGGAAGAAAAGCCGCCTTTAAGGCAGTCAAACTCCCTTTCTTTTAAAAATTCTGCTACCCCTGCTACGATGTAAGAAGGGAGTCCATGGCACGGTAAGTGACTGTTCGACACTATCGTATGATTTATAAATGTCTAAGGTACCTAAAGCAGAGTGCTGTTTTTTTTATGCTGGGCAATGTGAACCCGTCTTTCGAGGTCTACTTGCGCATTCCAGATAAAATTTCTAGATGTAAAATTAATATGTCTGGGGATTAAAAGCTGTTGTTCATTAACGAATGTTATCATACTACTATGAAGGACACTTTCAATAAGTTTCACTACATTTGATGTTAATGCTAATGGTCTTGTATTGTCGATAGTATATCAAGCCCCCTGCTTTTTAAGCAGTGGTATGATTTTAGCAATCTTCCATTCATGAGCTCTTTATGTTTTTTTAAAGAAGTGGTTATTTAGGCTTAATATATTCTTAATAAATTCCTGATATTTTTTTAGCATTCGGTTTGTAACTCTGTGAGGCATTGGTGCTGAGTTTGGCGACCTTAACATAGCCTGATCTAATTCGTGAATTCAAACTGCTAAGTACAGAAAAGCGCTGGCGTACAAACCGATGTTGGAAGGCGTGTTGCAAATCTATTTTTTAACTATCGAGCTAATTGATTTATTGTTTTCTGTAAGTCTTCTGAGGTGCAAACTACTGAGCCCACATTTTCTGGCTTTAGAATTTTCTTTGCACAAAGTAGCAAATTGAGTAGTGCTCGATATTTTCATTTAGATGGGTATAGTCAAAATGATTCTTATCATATTGCTTTTACGCGCGGGAGACTGTACGTTTAAACGTTGCCACAATGAATTCATACTACTCCCAGTTTTTGTGAACTATGAATTCGTATATTATATCTCCATGCAGCCTTTCTTCATCTGTAGACGCACATACACTCAGTGTACTTGAGCACTCTTGGTGGACGCCGACGTAATCACAAGATCTGAAGTGTTTGTCGATCATGGTTTGAAGGAAAATCAACTGTTCTTCAGGAACTTCAACGAAACACTTGCGTTGCAGAACGTCAGATCTAACACTGATCCTGCTCGACTGCGAAAAAACGTTAGCTGCTTCATAGTCAGGCAGGTAAAATTTTTATGCGTAATCCAGTCCCACCGAAGAGTACCAGCAGGGTATACGTTCTAAAACTTCATGACATGTGATGGGAGTTGAAATCGCTAGTAAGAATTATTTCGTTCTTGCAGCTTGTTAGGACACAGTCCAACTGTTGTGTATTGTGTACGCCTGAGGGGAAATATTCATTTATAATTGAGAAAGGGTGGCATCGTGGCATGTAGAGGTCACTTGTGAGAATTTCGAAGTGCGAGGACATAAACTGAAAAGTCAGACTCGCTGCGTGGCAAACTTTGTTCAATATTAACATCATTGCACCTCCCCCTAGTGAAAGCTTATCTGATCAAAATCTCCAAAAATTTTCAAAGTGATAATTTTCTATTAGGCATAATTCAGGTTTTTGAAGTACATTGATGTCGGGATATCACTGATTGACTAAGCAAAACAAAACTGTTTAAGCTGAAAACATAGAACGACAATTCCAATGCAGAATTTTTGAAGTATATATGGTGATGCGCGAACGACATCGGCAACAACTGTTTCGAAAATACTTTCTTCAGAAATTCGGGCAGGATTACAATAACCTTTTTTTGGTTTTATCACTGGCGCACGGAGATTTTGCTGGGAACCCAGTTTGATTCTGACACTTGCTATTATGACTAATTTCCCTCTCATCCGAAAACTCAATTTCATTCAAAATGGAAGGTTCTGATAAAGTAGGCGTTAGACCTGCCTTATGTCCCTGCTTCGGTGCTTAATTAGACACCTCTGCGACTCCTACTGTTGTTACGCAAGGCGTCAGCTTGGTCATCGGTGCTGCAGCTTTTGAAAGTAGCTGTGTGACCGGTTAGCACCACACTTGCGAGACACACTTAGTTGCAGTAGTGATTATCTGATCTATCGCCTTCGACATTGCTTTTTCAACTGTTGGCTCAATAGGCTGCAAATGTTTGGCCTCATTTATTGACTCTTGCCTCGCAGAAATACCAGCATATCCAAAGGTTCAATGTTTGACAACAGCAATAGCTTCTCGTCGTGAACATTTTTACCTATTCGTTATTTCTAGCAACTGGATTTCCTTTGACCTCGCCTACAGTATATGTAATCAGCTGTATGGTCTCTTACACACAGAGAGCACTTTTTAATCTCAGTAGTGCATTTATCAGAGGGATGGTCAGCACCACAGACTCGGCCTGAGGAACTTGATTTGCTACGCCCTAAACTGTGGCCAAAACACCAGAAGTTATAGCACTGATGGAGACGAAAACCTAGTCATTTTACACAAAAGACGAGTGGGGATATTTTCCATTCAGATCGCAAAAAAGCCAAAAAAAGTGGCAATAGCCGATTTGGAGGGAATTTTCTCACCATCACTATGTGGTTACATTGGTTTAAGGCTATGACGCCAGCATGCAACAGCTTTTTCGGAGCCTCGATTGATGACAATCGAGATTCGACTCCTCGAATGATATCCTTTGTACATGCCAACTGATAAGCAATGAAGGCACTCACTGGAACTGACGCAAATGCTTTGCACTTCAGGAGGTCAGCAGCACATGAGGAATTCGACGGTATACATATTACATCATTTCTTCCAAACTGTCAAATTTCACCTATGTATCGAAAGTGCGATGTCATGGCCTGGAGCTCCAACTTGACAGCTTTCGGGTTGTTTAGCCTGATAAATTTCGCGCTCGAAGAAAAGTCCAGCGCAACAGGGGATGCTGTTAAGACAACTGTAAAAAGAGCATACCAAGCTCAGTTCATCATAGGCAAAGAGGCTGACGAAGGGTTTCCCTTGACCAGGAGACTAATTAGTCACTGGAATGGTTGCGATTGTCTAAACGATAGTAATAAATATCACTCAGAAATTAACACCGGTAAATTTACACGTGACTCCGACAAACCACCAGACAAGGTCCAAGCTCAGCAGCATAAAGAAGGCTCCGCAGCAAGAGTCATCTCCTCCTTCTGGCTGACAGCTATCGCTTCCTTCTAAGCTGGCTCTTCCTATTCTGATCTTCGTCTTCCCCTGCCCTCCACTCCTTGCAAGCGCCTTAGTCTGTTGACGCTTTTCGTCATTACACAGTTAAGACATCCCTAAAAGGGCCTCTAAACAACTGGGAGTTCATAGACGAGAAATTTTCAACTTTCTAGCATCCTCTATTCCCTCTCTACAGGATTCATGTCCCCCTGGCCACTTATCTTTTCATAAAACAAGCAGCAGCAGCAGCAGCAGCAGCAGTAGTAGTAGTAGTAGTAGTAGTAGTAGTAGTAGTAGTAGTAGGAGTAGTAGTAGTAGTAGTACCAGTAGGAGTAGTAATAAGCCTATTAAATTTTTCGTAATGCAAAAAAATACAGAAGCAAAAAGTGTTTCATACACCTGACAAAGACCTCTGCACCAGTAGTTCATCATGGATACGATTTTTTTTGCAAATACAATAGACAATAAAACTTTCACATGACATGTACCACATTAGTGCTAACAATTGAATATAGTAACAAAAACATGCAACACAATATGCACTTAAAGTAGTGCAGACACCCAAGTCTTGCACATAATAAAGAAATAAAAGGAACAGGAAGACACCTCGATGTATCAGATAACACAATGAAATAACACACTTTTCGAACAATATTGAATATGTCACAGGCGGATTTTCTCAGATTAGTGATGTTAAGTGATTAATTTTTTGGTACACTTCTTTAACTTGTTCTTCAAATGTCTCTAGACGTAGATAATAGCAGCACTGAGGCTGAGAAATTTGTGCTTTTCGGCTACGCGTGGTTACTCGTGCCTGTGCAGTTGAAAACACAAGAAAAAAAAGACAAAAAATTTATTTGATTGCACTCGACAGTCATGAGAGGCATAGCAGAAGAGTCACGCAACAACACAGAAAATCAGGGAAGGCAAGAATTCACAACCGAGATTATTCGTATTCGCTCATATTAAGAGTGAGTTTTCACAAGGAGAGTGCTGGCATCATGAACTGTATTGAGAATAATGCGCTCGCTTTGAGTTTCTTCAACGCTAGTTATTGGTCGCTTTGAACACCCGGTAATACGGAATTTATCTAAGTCCAGTAGCTTTAACTGGTGTACATTACAAGGCGTCGACGCAGGGATGAAATTAATTGACTCCACGGAATTTACCTTAGCGGCATTTTCTGTCAATGTAACTGATGGCGTTTCGCGTCTCACATGTTACAATATGATTATTTGAGACACCGTACACTGTATGAAAAGAGTTCCTTGGCTCATTTCGCTGGGCCCCGACTTGCCAGTTATAAAATTCCTTTTAAGGAGACACATCATCTCTATCAAATGATTGTTGTACTCTGCGTGGCAGTTCAAGATTTTATAATTTTTGTACCCACTTTCGGTATACACTTTCTGACGTAATTGATATGGGCTAGTTGTTCGTCAGAGCTTCTATTGTTGTACGTATTACCTCTACTTAGACCCGTCTTTCCTCCACGCAGTATGATGTATCTCTTTGCACGCAGTACCGCGTACCAGCCTGCCTTCAAGACACCTGCTTACATTGAATACTTTCTTCGGACAGTCTTGGCATATTGTCACGGACGGCCATTTTTGGCGGCCTCGCGTCAAGGCAATTAACGGGCGCCGTACTTCCGCACTGACCGTGGGAACGGCGGGCGCATGAAAGGGAGCCAAGAAGGGCAGAATGGGGTGCTCTTCTTGGAACGTCGCCGTCGACGATTGATCCTTTTGTAACTGCGGCGGCATCTGCAAGGTCGTGGAAGGCCGCAATCTACCCCGAACAAAGATTAGGCTACGAGACGCACCGGCTGAGAGCCAAACAGTCTGTACTTTTCTCACAGGGAAAAGCGTGGGAAAATCCTCTGGTGGCCAAGCCATATGACAACAACCCAACAGGTTGTCACTCTCGCTAGTTGAGGGCCCTCTCCCAATTAAAATGAGGAAGGCGGAGTTTCCATCAATTAAACGCACATGATTGGACCCATGTAGAGGTCTCTTGTCCCCAAGGAAGAGAGGGAGGAGACATGAGGGGGATTTAAGCGCAGGATTTTGCCCTGCTAGGCAGACTAGTCGCTGACCAACATGGTGTAGAAACAGATCAACAAGTATCTCTTCTAGAAGTTTTTAGTGTGGCTCTGTATCGGCTGGCCACCTAAACTTAGCCGTTCGTCTAGTTGTGACGCGATATTAACGTCTGCAATGTACACATCGGGACTTCGCCTCGAGTTAGCTCAACCTGCCCGAGGTCACCTGCAAGCAGTAGCTTCCCGGAGCCACCAGCATAGCAACACCGCTGACATCGCAGTCGTGCCAGAACTCTCTTCGACTTCTCGCATCCGATCGTCAAGGACACAACGCTGCCGGTCATCACACGTATGCCTTCACCTGTTTATATCTTTGAACTTTTTCCTCCGTAGTTCTATTGTGGTTAGTTTGTGTAGTTTCTAATAGTTCTCTCGCGTAAGCTGATTTATTGTTTTATATGTTTTTTGTTGTATCAAGTATTGATGTATTTTGTTAGTTGTATTGAAGTGTTGTATTAGATCCCGTGTGCTGCAATATCACTAGAGTAAAGTTTGTTTTGTTTTCTCACGTCTCTGATCTCTTCACTGTCTCTGCTTGCGTACGGAACCAACCAACCTGCTGTCAATCCCATCGCCGACTTCGCGCTGGCACCGCTAGAGTGGCAGCTTGTAACACATATATACAAGAGAGCATATGTGCCCCTTTAAAGAGAGCCATATACATGGCAAGTCTCTGCCATACCTTAAAGGAGCCACTAACTTTTTTTAGAGTGCAGTGGAGTGCTCTTGATATTTCAACCACCCCGGATTGTTCAACATGCGCGCTTGTTTGCACAAGGCCATTTAGCATTTTTGACTCATACAAAATGTGGTCGCCACGCAGAGGTTTTTCTAATCCGTGCATTATTTTTTTCTGTATCACCCCCCTCACTAGCCACTTAGTCTATGGGACCAAATAATTGCAAGCGTATTTTTATACTATAGTGCAATACATTTTCCTCTCTCCTTCAAAATAAAAAATCAATCCTGATACGTTCGGGTCTGCTGCCGAACACTGTCCCTCTACCACATCGTGCCTTTCGGCCTATTACTCGGTGGGAAAGAAGCATGCCCAAAGCAGAACTTCTGCTGCAACAACATCACCACCACCAACAACAACAACAATAACAACAATCTGCAGCCTTACGTGCTGAAACCACGATATGTATATGACAGGCGCCGTAAAGTGTGGCTCAGGATATTTCGACAATCTGGTGTTCTTCAACGTTGACTGAGAAGTACACGGACCTCTAGCATTTCCACTCCATTGAAATGCGAACGCGGCGTGCAGATTAAAATCCGCGCCCGGTGGGTCAGCGGCTTAGCACCATATCCGCTTCGCTTGAATGAAGCACCAACTTATAAAAGGTATCCCAGCCAGTTCACTGCAAAAAGCTTCTCGTATTATATTTGTTAAGATGACGTTGAAGGGGCCCTCAAACGCCTTTTCAAGTAAGCATTGAATAAATTCAATTGAAGAGCTCAGTGCCTCACGAATGCAACGCCGGAAATATTCTAGGAATTCGTTCTGTACGAGCGGAGTTAGAAGGATTTGTCGCACGCTGCAATTTCACCCTCCCTTTTCTCATCCCTATAAAAACTCTGCAAGCTAAGTAAGGAGAGGTGGCAGCGATATAAAGAATTCATCACGCGCACGTAATGACCTTGAGCATTTTGTTTATTATTTTTTCTTTGAATGCGCGGTTTTTCAGTGTTATCGCGGGTGCATGTATGGACAAGTCATGGCCTCCTGCGGCGATATTTGTAACGACCAAGCGCACTATGTTGAAATAAGCCAATGGCTGATAGATGGGCTTATTACAAGCGACTTTTTAGTGTCTTCAGTCATGTGTAAGAAAAAGACAAAGTAATTTCAACAAGACAGTGCCTGAGAGCTCATTCCGCTGAAATTCCGGCGTTGGCAATTTTGATATGAGCGGGAAATCATCATCCTGTGCGTGACCGAAAAATATAGAATGATGGAAGTAAGATGTAAAAATAGCAGGAGGAGAGTGGGCACTGAACTTTGGTTGTTTGGGTTCAAGTGGGGATCAAACCTGGTACGTTTGCCTGGTAAGCGAATGATCTACCACACGGCCACTCTTCCCCTTGCGTAAACAGTGAGAACTTCCTCTGCCTGAAAATCTAGTGAAAGTAGCTTTCATGCTTTTCACAAATACACGCGTCTTGTATACATGCTTCACAAAGCAACATGAAATATTGCAGTAGCAATGCATAGTAAAAGCATTCATTGCCGACGGGCGTCGGAATATGGGAATATTTATTTATTTTTATTTATTTATTGATTACATACTGCAGACCTTTAGGTCCAAGCAGGTGGGCAACGGCTCCGTGGCTAAAAGCGCGTACCCCACTACAAGAGGCACAAACTTAAGTCCACTTATTTCATTAAGGCCACGTAGTGGGTGCCTAGTGAATTTAAATAGGTTTCATGCATTACATTCGGTGACAAGCTAAGAGTAAAAAGTGAAGTGCACCACTGTCCATATGTATTATGCTCGTCCAACTGCGGCCGCTCATTACCATGATGGAATGTAACATAGAAGTGAGGCAGCTTGAGGTAGTGGTATGGCATGACGATAGTTATAGCGCGAGAACATATCGACGACACAGAGAAAAAAAGGACTGTGCCTCTGTGTCGTCGTTTTGTCCTCGCGCTATAACTGTCGTCCTCGTAACGTGACAGTCAGGATGAACCAATGACAAAATCAGCATCGCACCATTCGCGAGGGGAGACGATGTGCCGTTGCAAGCGTCCTTTTATTTCTTCGGCAGGGTGGGGTTTTTTTTCGTGAAGAGGAAGCTATTTCATCCACTCATACTCAGCGTCATCCTCGTTGACCAACACTCGATGCTGGCGTTTATGATTTTGCAGTGTTTGAAGTGCATCGAAGCGGCAGAGCTTCATCGCGTTCCGTCGGTTCGGCAGCGTGAAGCAGCAACACGGCGTCTGCTCTCTGCGTCGCTTGGATGCACCAAACGTATCGCCTGAGGGCGACTGCTCTTAACAATTGTCGTCTTAGCCATTCATGTGCAGTAAAGCGAACGTTGAGTCTGAATGTGCGCAGCTGTGTTTTGTGAAATGTGCACGTTTTTTATTTACCGCCCTTTATTTCTAGCGTGAGAACAGAACGATGACAAAGAAACAAGAAGGACACGAAGGACACGCCCGTGCTCAGTTCGATGGGCCCTACCCTTTCCGCGGGCGCCGGAATCAAAGAAAGGCAGCCGCTTCAGTTTGCAGAGAGAAAGGAGAGCGTGAAGATGCCTGGCTGGTTTTCATCTACTGGGAGAAAAGGCTACAACACCGCGTTCTGCCGAAAAGAAACATGGATCACCACGCTGTGCGTGACTGATGAGCCGCCGACGCTCAAATCAGCACTAGATGTCTAGGCATTGGCCCCCGGAGACGCCGAGCTTGTGACCACCGTCCGACAAAGCATGGGTGATCGACCCAAGCACCCCGCTCGCTGGAAGGAAGCTTCGCTGGAGGAGGCAGCATCGCCGGGACCACATACGTGTTTGTGTTGTGTATGTGTGTATGTTGAGGGCGGTACCGGCATGATGAAGCGAGGAAGTGCTGTAGGACCTGTTATTGGACAGCGAAGTCCGGACCCATTCCCCGATCTAGGGATCTGGGGAGAAAGTACTCTATATAATGAGCCACCAGAGCCTTCGAGAAGGCTCTCGAAATGTACACGATGTAAATAAACTTTTTTCAGACTTCAAGTCTCCCTTCCTTCTGCCTCGATGTCTTCATCCCGGTTCTCCGCTGCCGGAAAGGCCAGTCACAACACCCACTAAAGCCATGGCGTTAACGTTGCCACGATTGCTTGAGTAAGTGTGTTGCTTTTGTGCTGCAGCGTGGGAATGTTATTGATCTTTTGCGATATGCGCTGTGTTGTGCGACCATGTAGGTGATGTAAGTGCGGAATATATGTGAGAAAAAGGCAACCGAGAGAACCTGCTAGCGTGACGCAATTCGAAAGTAAACAAACCAGGTAGAGAGTATGTGCATCAGTGTATACAATATTAAGCGAATTATGGTCTTGGGATGTGTGTGTGTGTGTGATTATTTTGACGTGTGCTAATTGGCACAGCAGTGTCATTCGAACGAAATGTATTGCCACCGGCTCATAATTACATGCCAGATTGAAGAGTCCACTGCGCAAGTACTTTTTTCACGCTTGATGTACGAACGCCTTGCATGAAAAACACCAAAGTTCTTCATACCAGGAAATGACGCGAGCTATGTAGTATTGCTGGCATCGATCGTGATCGACGCAGCTATCACCATCAATCACAATCAGCTACATCGATCGTGATCGCTACTGAAGCAGCGTTGCTAAAACATTTATTGAGCAAACAAAGAGAAAGATTTCATAATTTGAAACATTGTATCATGCTTCACGATATCTGACATGGACGCCTTACTTTCTGCATATTTTTTATATTACATGGGATGCGTGCATGTATTACGCATAGAGAAAACTTGTTTATAAAAAATTAGGGTACCATTAAACCAAAAATGAATGTATTGCTTTTCCCTGTGAAAGCAAAGTGTGGCATGCAATTCACTCGCAATTCGTAGAGACAGAAAACGCTTTTGCCTGCACAGACACACTTTCGCAGCTATACATTCATTCAATGTTTTGATTGCCCCTGGTGCAGCCAAACTGCCCCGTTGTGAAAGTGTTGAGTAATCAAGGGCCACTGAGGTGATGACAACACTATGAAATGCGAGTTGTCGAAGCAAGAAAAAAAGTCACCTTTACAGCTTTTAGCCACCCCCACTTGAGCTGCCGACAACGCACGCAATGACGCCCACTGGTAAACATAGTGTGCGCTACGCGCTTTTATTTCGATGAAACAAGACCTCGAATAAAGCATTGGCGTTTATCTCAAACACGATGACAAGAGCGGTGATGCCAGGCGCATATTCGGTATTCATTGCATCAGAGGAATCAAAACTCACAAAGCCAATCTGCAGATCACTCCCCAATTTCTCACTTTGAATTATAGTTGCCATGGTTACAGAAGCCATCGAAAAAACCTAGGAGCAAAAGTTTCATAAAAAAATGGCAAGCGCCCCATTGATTTGTTATTATTGCCCCCGTTTCATTTTGTGAAACTGTAAGTGAACGATTCCTTAGTTTCATTGCGTGAAATGTGACACCGCTTATTTAGTAAAATAACAGGTACCGCGCAGAAACATTGCCTTCAAGAGATGTACATGGCTTATTCGTGGACTCTGAGATGAGCGCAGTGAAGGGTGTGATTTATGCCTTCCTTCCATATGTTTACGTATTTATGTTTTCGCTGGTTATTTAAATATCTTGCTGCTTTGCTTGCATAAATTCGTTGTACTCTTTCTCTTTTGGTGTTATTATCGCCACAATGCTTCATATTTGTTTATAGTAAGCTTTTTTGTATTCAGTTGTACCCACTCCTGCCCAAAGTCTTAAGATCAGACCGGCAACCGGCAGTATTGTAATAAATAAATACAAAAATGAGTAAAAAAATGAATGAATCAATATATGAATAAATAAATAAACAACAGATATATTACTAAGCTGACGCGGAAGTCCGTGTCGTCTCAAGTTTATTTATCGAGCTTTGGATTCTTGATTTGAATAGCAAAGAAGTATTGTCAGATAATGATTGTATGCGTGAAAATTAGGGCCGCTGTATGGCAGCTACTTCATTTCTAGCGCGGAGGCATTAAAAATAAGGACAATGAGCAATTTCGGGTAGAGCTTTTAACTAATATGTAGTCACCCATTATAAGTATTTAAAGTACGCACTAGGAACAGGGTGGCACTATCACGTTGAACTCTTAAAGGCTATGCGTTAGGGTCTTATAATTCTCTAGCTCACTTTGATAATTCATAATAAATTCTAGGCCGCGTGCTTCGCTATATAATTTGACTCGCGTGTTGTCGGGAGCCTCTCCTACCGATTGGCAGCGTTTAGTGACCATGCACAAAACTTGTTGCAGAACCCCTTCATTGAGTGCGACTAAAGCGACCTTGAATACTCGCGTGTCTCCTCGGGTGCAGCTGCTTTCCAAACGTCTCCGGTCACGGCGTTGTGTTGAGCGAAACGTTAGACAGCGCAAATAGCGCATCGCGTCTGTAGCGATAAGCGTTAAGTTACGGCAAGCTTTGAGTGACTGCGAAAAACGGGTAGTTGTTGAAAGGCGGGGAAAAAACCCGAGAAAGACGATTTTTACGCTGTCTTGCGTTCCTCGACGCACCTAAAGAAGTGAGTCGAGAAACACGCTCTGTGTTCTTCGAGTCGGTCGTAGTTTGCTAATACGCAGATGAGATCGGCATGGGGTTTCTGAGCTTTTTTTTTTGTTGACTGCCACAGTGGTCCTCGCCGAGTGCCACGCAGCCAATGGTTGTGTTTCGATTGCCGAGCTGCACGTCCAAAGTACAGCGAGTAAATTTTCTCACTATATTTCAAGCGTATAATAAAAGCAGAATGCGTGACTCGTTGAACGTGAGGTAAAAAAACTGTCAGCTCCACCCGCAGAGCCGCGACGCACCTGCCCGTCTCTTGTGAAAGAAAGTAGTGTTCTCTGGTTTGTTATTGAGCCGTAAGTACACTTAAGAGCAGAACTGTTTACAAAATCGTTCTTCATGCAGAAGTCGATTCAGAAAGGTATCATCATTGTCATCATAAAGTGTATATGTCACATAAATTGAACAAACCCTACAACTCACCAGACTGTTCACTAAAATTGAATAAGTCAGTAGTTAGCCAAGCCAAAAATTATAAAAAAGGCTGCAGTGAGCTTTGTTCTCTTTGAATAACCTTGAAAATGACGTTGAAGCCATGAGCATTTGTTCGGTGTTAAAACGCACTATCAAACCCACGCAGTTCACAAAATCCTCATAGAAGTACACCTACATGGGTCTGGAGGAATTCTACTTGTGAGAGAGAATACAGGCGCCAGTTGATATAGTTCTTGAATTACTCTGTTTATGTAGATCGTTAACTTCAAGTTCTTATTGAGTATCTTCCGTTTGCAATGCTTTCGACTCGTTATTCACTAAACACTTTAATACAGTGCGGTTTGCAGGGGTGCCAGGACACCGAGGTATACTTATAAACGAAATTGTGGACGCTCTCGTGCGGACTCGCTTGCTGGATTCCGAGCCAACCGGTTGTGCCCTCGCGATCTCCGACGTCAGCGTAGCTCTGGCCGACGGGGCTCGCCCTATGTCATCTCCTGACGCCGACCTCCGGCGACAGTGTAGCTCTGACCAACTAGACTTGCTCTACGCCATCTCCTGACGCCGACAAGAGCTCTCGCAAGTAGCGCCCGGTCCTCGGACTCCTGTGACCGAGTTTTCATCTTACCTATCTCTCCTATCCTCTCGATATGCCGTCGCTCTCTGGCTTACTTAATATCTCCTTCTCCTTCTGTACATCTTCATTCCTAATCTTTTAATCCCTCCTCACTCCCATCCCTTGTGAGCTACTGTTGAGGTGTCGCTCACTGAAGCAGACAGTTACGGGGCTCACTTTTCTCTTCCTTTCTCTCTTAGAACCATTTTGCGTGTGCTCTCGTGCGGTGGTTTCTGGGTGGTCCCGCAATGGTCATCGTACCTGACATAATTTTCGTTACTGAATGCTGTTTATTGTTGAATGCTGTTATTGAATTATTGTTTACTTCAGTATTCCGTGGAAATATGGTTGCCAGTTGATGAATTTCGTCGCGTTGCTTTTCTTTGGAATAAGAAATGGTGCCCCACTCGCAAATGGTAAGTATGCTTCACGAAATTTCATGGTGGAATTACTCCTCTAAATTTTTATTTATACAGGTCTGGTCAGGTTCCATCTCCGCTCTGTTCTTACTGTCAAGAGTCGGCAAACTTTGACAGTTTTTTACTCACATGCTTACGTTTCACCGGCAAGAGAAAAAACAACATTCACAAATATTATTACGAAAACGAATCATTACCCTTACTTCTGACAATATTCTTTCCATTGGGGCTTCCTTCTCTAGGCCACAGTCACAGGAACGTCTGCATAGCGGTCTGTGAATTCCTTAGAGACACGGGAAGATTGTCTTGTTAGGTCATTCCTGATGAAGGTCTAGTTTTTTCGACTTCAGTTATGATTTCTATGACAGTTGGTTAGCTACTTTATTCGTAGGGGCCTTTGGCATTGGTAAATTTCATATTTCCTAGATATCTGTTTTATTCAATTTCTTTCATCAAATTTAAGTTTTGTTATTTAAGTATAATAACCGCCAGCTTAATGGTTTAATGTTCCCCATGGTGGGTACGAGCCAACATATGCACAAGAAAGAAAGCAAGCAAGCAAGCAAGCAAGAAAGCAAGCAAACAAATGGTTGCGGAGCGATGGCGGCAAGGCCGAACACATTCAAAGGGAGAGCACGGCGAGGAGAGTCCGAAGTAATTGGAGGACGTCGACGACGTGCTCAATGAGACGCGCGAGCGCTTGATCTGAGCGCGAGTTTTTGTCTATGGGGTTCCAGCGTACGTGTCTGTCACTGCCTGCCTCATACCTCTCTGCGCGGAGACGCAAAGTGGAAAATATTAAACTGACATAATTTTACGTTAGAAATAGAGAGGTGAAGGTTGAAAGAGGCCGTTTATTAGGTTGTGAGGGGCAGCTCAGAAGCGGCCAACTGGTTATAGATCTTCCTGACCCTCTTCTTCCTTTCTAATTTCGGGTGACAAGTGCGTTCACCGTATACGCTTCGTTGTCTTCGTGCATGTGCGAAACATTCCTCTCTGCGCAGATGAAGGCCACCGGACAAGTCAGTAAAGTTGTCGTGGCGTGTACATTTTCAGGCGGGCAACATGAACCACTTGAGTTTTGTCAGCTCGTCGACCACTCGCCGTGAGATGAGCTATTACATAGTTGACCTCTGTAAGTTGGCCGACAATGACAAAAAGTTCATTGTGAGTGGCCAAAAACTCTTCGCGTAACCCGTGCTTGCGCATCGGAGTCCACAACCACGTCACATCACCGTGGCAATATGCCACTGGTCGATGGTGAATGTCATAGTGTGCTTTCGCTTTGTCTTGCGACGCAAATGTGCGTAGCCGAGCTAGGCGACACGCCTCTTCAGCGAGGTAGAGAGTCTCGGCGACATTGACATTGTCTTGATCACAGAAAGGTAAGATTGTGCTGATTGTGTGCTGGGGCGAACGTGCATAAAGTAAAAAGAAATGGCTTTACCTTTTAGTCTTATGCTTCGTGGTTTTGAACACGTACGTAATGAACGGGAGTACGTAATCCCAGTTTTTCGGATGAGACATACATAGACAACATGCCGATAATGGTGCAGTTGGTACGCCCCGTAAGCCTATTAGTCTGGGGGTGGTATGGTGCCGAGTGTCGGCACCATACCACCCCCCGTACCAAGCACAGGACCGGGTTAACTGGCGTAACACGCGAGAAGCCTTTGTCCAGCAGGGGACGTAGTCAGGCTGATGATGATGATGATGTTGATCATGTAGATGATGATGATGATGGTGCCGAGTGACGCTGCCGGGATGCACACAAACAAAGTAGCTCCTCCATGACATCCGCTGTGAATTGTCGTCCAAGATCGCTGATAATCAGGTGAGGTGAGCCGAGTCGGCGAGAGATGTATTGTAGTAAAAACAACGAGACGTCACTGGCAGTTGCGGAGTGGATGGTCGCCGTCTTGCAGATAGCGTGTGTGCTACTTGACGCAAACAATTGTCCATCAGTTGCCCTTAGCCGATCTTGGAAAGGCGCCCAGAAAGTCAATCTCCACTTGTTCGAAAGGTGCGCACGGAGTTGGCATCGGCTGTAGAAGACCAGCTGGACCAGTTGATGGACGTTTGTGACGCTGACATCGCATGCAGCTTGCCACATAACTCTCAACGGGTTGCATGTCAATGGACTTCAACGTACCAGGCCAATAAAAGCGCTCTTTAGTCCGGTGAAGCGTCCGCGCCAAACCTAAATGTCCAGATGTAGGGTCGTTGTGCATGACACTCATAACTGTTCGCAAACTCTCCGGGACCACTAGGAGGAAACACGCGCCACTGCTGGAGAGGTTCCTTTTGAACAACAGTCCATCACACACACAGAAACGGCGTGCAATAGTGGAAGCGGATGCAGTGGCGAAGAGTTATGCTAGTTTAGCGTCTTTCCGCTGTTCTGCTCTGAAACTGGTGAAGTCCGGAATGTAGGCGACACAGATGCTACAAGCTGGTCAAGGTCATCAAATTCACAGTCCGTTGTGCTACGAGCACTCTTTAGGCGGCGGTAAAACTGCATTCTTTTAGCCAGAGTGTCCAGCGCGCAAAGTGGCCGCAAAGGTCACGAAGGTTGGCGCGCCAACACAACGAGTGGTGGTCGGTTACGACTGTGAAAGGGCGTCCGTACATAAAGAGCTGAATTTCAAATATTACCGCCAGGCATTCTTGTTCTGTGAGAGTGTAACTTTTCTCAGGCCTGCTTAGGGAGCAACTTGCGTATGCGATGACATGTTCGCGGTCACCGTAACGTTGTACTAGGTCGGCTCCATTACCTATGCCGCTAACATCCGTATGAAGTTCTGTCTGAGAAGAGGGACTAAAGTGCTGAAGGACGGGGCGGGACGTCAGCAAAAACTTCAACTGCCGGAATGAAGAATCATACTCCGGAGTCTACTCAAAGAAATTGCCCTTTTATAAGAGGAATGTGAGAGGATACGCAACGTCGGCAAACTTCGGAATAAAGCAGTGGCTGTACGAACAAAGCCCCAGGAAACTACAAAGCTTCTTGAAGGAACGTGGAGCATTGAACACCTCAACTGCTGCTGTCTTGTGGGGGTCAGGGTGCATGCCATTTTTGTCAACGATATGCCGGAGCACAAGCGTCTGGTGTTCTTCAAAGTGGCATTTTTAGAGCTTAAAATTAGGCCAGCGTTTCGATGCAGTTCAAATTAGTATCCAGATGATAGTTGTGTTCACTGAACGTGCGGCCAAAAATAACGACGTCGTCGAGGTAGCACATGCAGATGTTCCACTTCAAACCGCGCAGAATGGTGTGCAAAAACCTCCCTAACGTTGCCGGTGCATTGCATAGTCCAAATGGCATCACGTTGAATTTAAAGAGCCCGGCAAAGGTTACAAAGGCAGTCTTTTGCTTGCCCTCTGGGTGCATCAGAATTTGCCAATAACCGCATCGTAAGTCTACGGAGGAAAAATGGTTATGTTTACAACATAACCACTGATAAGGTCGCGTGTTTTTTGCTGACCGAAGCTAATTTCAAACCATTGGATAGTGTCACGGGCTCAGAGGAACAGTTTACAGTCCATAGGCCAGTTCGTCGGCCATCGATCGACACCACACATTGGGGAACCAACACAATCTTCTTCATGCAGTTTATGTGCAGTGGTTCTACGCTCGCATCGAAGCTGTCAGAATCTGCGTCGCGACAAACAACAGGAACACGTACGGTAGACAATGCAGGTATGAACGTATCGCCACACACACACAGCGTACTTTGGTCGTCTGCTGGAGTTTCCCGAAGTTATGATGGCATCTGGTCACTCACAAAAACTTTCAACGTGTGACAGTCTACATTGGCGCCACATTCTCGCAAAAAGTCAATGCCTCTGAATGACGTCATGTGTCGACCAAGGAATAATAGCAAACTCTGTCGTTATGATAAGGCCTTCCAAACATACTTCAGCACTACACACAACAATAGGGCGCAACGGCTCTCCACTCACTCCACAGAACGTCGAAGCTTCATCCCAGGGAAAAACAACTTTCCGCCCTAACATGTCTGGCAAGGAAGCACTCATCAGTGGAATCGTTGCACCTGTGTTCAACAAGGCCATCACAGGCACACCACCAAAACACGCACTTTGTTTTTGAACATACACACAGGAGGTATTTCTATCAGTAGCACGTTTTGAGTGACCTCAACCCCATCGGCCACTCTGGCTAGTTTTCCGGTGGCGAAGAGGACGCCTTGCGACGCAGCGGGGAAGGAGAACGATGAGCGCAAGGTTGCGGGGGGGGGCGTTAAACTGCTGTAAGATACCGGGGAGTAGTTGTGGAAGTTGCTGGACCAATAGTTGCATCAGGTGGTATGTGGGCCAGCCACGACAAACCATGAGACTGTTCGAGGGTTCGTAAATGTCGGATGGTAGGTGACACCGAGGAGTCACCCGACGGTTGCAAAAGAGCGATATGTGGCCTGGAACATCGCAGGAATAGCACACCGGCTGAGGTCCAAGCGTTGGTCGCTCATCGATAAATCGAGCATGATCATTTGTTCTAGTGTAACGGATGTACTGGTTGGGTACGTCGTAACGAGACGTCGGGTGTCGAGGAGGCATACGCTGAGGGTGTCGGTCATACAGCGAAGCAGGAAATTGGGTTGTCATCCTTATCTGTGGGGCTGGGCTGTACTCCACAGTGGCCGCGCTCGTCGTCCGTTGTCATGGGGTCGTCAAAGCCTCACGTGGTAGACAAAACTCGGGATGGTCAGCTGTCAAAGACAACATTCCTCGGTAGGACAGTTCCTCGCAAACTACCTGTCAAATGGTAGAAAAGAGGTCGAGGCCAGGATTCATGTCCACACTGACAACGGTTGTGACGTTAGCCAGCCGACCAAACTTGGGTGCAATTTGACGCATCTTGAGCGTTTCAAACGTTCGTCAATGATGAATGACGTCGAACACAGAACTGAGCCTTTTTTACAATTAGAAGAATATACATGTCCTCAGCAGTTCCTTTGAGCAGACGACCGACTTTGTCCTCTTCCGACATGGTAGCACAGATCACCTTGCACAGACTTAACACTTCTGTGTAAGTGGTGCATGTCTCACCTGGTAGCGTAGCTCATTGCGACAATGTTTGCTCAGGCCGTTTCTTTTTAGCAACCGAGTCGCCAAAACACGCCCTGAGTGAGCTCTTCAAAAAAGGTGCCAGGACGTGAGTGCGTTCTCATGGTTCTCGTACCATACCAGTGCGGTGTCGGTCAGGGAGAACACTAGGTTGGCTAGCTTAGCGGCTGCATGCCAACCGTTGGACTTGCTCACGCGTTTGTACTTGGTGAGCCAGGCGTCGACATTTCCGGCTTTTCCTTCGAAAGGCGGTGGAACTCGGTAGTACGGAAGTGAACCAGGCAGTGCTTTCTTGTGAATGCCTGCTTCTTCGGGCATGTTGAAGTCACTCATGGTAGATGGTGGGAGACCAGCAAGTCGACGGTTTCATCGAAGATGTGGCAGTAATAGTTCCGCAGTTGAAGCGCCTATCCAGCTCGTCCACCACTCTGTTACGTTTGAAAGAGACCAATAGAGGTTGAAAGGGGCCGTTTATTAGGTCGTGAGAGGTAGATCAGAAGTGACCAACTGACGATGATGATGATGTTGAACCTTCGGCTTTGCTGGCACTCGCCCACAAAGGGGGATTGGTCAAGAACCAGGCGGCAGGATCATCAAGTGTGCTAAGTCAGGCATTCAGGTAGTCTCGTGGCCGTAAATAATAACAACAGGCTAACAGGGTAATCTCTTTTTGCCCTAATGTACTCGCACACAGCAGAGAAAACCTCCCTGTGGCTGTAACCTAATGTAATCCCTCCGAAGAATAAAATTAGTTCCACGTTTATTTTAAAACCTAGCTTCTCAATTGATTCGACCAGGTACCTTTTCCTTTGGTAAGCATAACGTTTACAGAATAAAAAGAAATGAACTATTGATTCCGATTCCTTGCAAAAGAGACACAACAGAGATGCTGCTAGTCCAGCTTTATGTAGGTAGTAATTCAGATGCGGAATTCTGCATCGTAATCTGGTGATTGTAATTTCTAACTGCCGAGATACACACTACTGTTTGTTCCAGCAATATCTTAGCTGTACGAAGTCTCTGACTTTATCCAATGATATTTTTTCTATTTCTTTGTGCAAACAAGCCTTTCTATATCTGAGTGCTGTTACGTAGGCGAAATCAGGCAAAATAGGTAAGAGTGGTCCGCTTAAAGATGCTTTGGCAAAGGAGTCTGCCATCTCATTTGGATAAATCCCGCAGTGGTCGGGTATCCATAGCAAGTGAAATTTTTTCAGGTTTCCTGGTAATAAACTGCTAATCATACTCAATAATGTCAAATTTTTTGCTGTAGATAGTGCAGCACATACTGAGAGAGAATTGGTTAGTATGACCGCTTCTGATTCGCTTGCAGGAAGTTTACGAAGCGCTAGAATTATAGCAAATAACTCAGCGATGAATATAGGCGGGTAATCAAGTAATCGCACAGAAAAAGACGAGTCGAGAGAAGTACAAAAAATGCCTATTCCAGCCTTTTCGTTCAATACAGATGCATCCGTCGCAATAATGTTGTTTATGGACAGATGAGTCAAGTAATCTTTTAACCGAATATTTAAATATAAAAGGGGCAGTTGTTTCGCATTAGAGGGGAAAGTATCATCAAATAAAATTTCAGGTTTTGAATTAGGTGTCTTTGTTATGCACATCTCATAAATATTTACATTGACAGGCTCTAGCAACGCTTGGACGAACCTAATCTGAGGGGAGTGTAGTCTAGACCATTGTGTTCCAAAGAATGCGGTTGGTTCTTGAATAAAAACGTATGAAGCTTGTCGCCGAGGCAAATTGTATACTTTCAAGAAAGTTTGAGCTGTAAGTATTCTAAACCGAGTTAACAAAAGTGGAAGGTGCGCTTCCACATACAAAACATTATTTGCCACAAATTTTGGGAGTCCAAGACACAAGCGCAAAGCTTCTCTTTCTAACAATATTAATTGTCTCATCTTGTAAGCTGCGCTGCCTGAAAATAATACACATCCGAATTCCATAATAGGCCGTTCATAGATCTTGTAAATCATGATCAAAGAACTTTTACGCAATCACATTTTTCTGTTTCCCAATTTGCGTAACCACCCCAAGGCACGTGACGCTTTACAGCCGACCTCGTCTTTATGGCTTTTCCAATTTAGCGTCCTATTATATACGATGCCAAGGTATTTCAGGAAATCGACCTGGGGAATGAGCTCGGTACGATACATCAGAGAAATCTTGACACGATTCTTAAAAGAGAATAGCAGAAGCGCACTTTTTTGACGTTCAGGGACATGTGAATATTGTCAAGCCATCCTTCTAGCATGGTCATGCAATTCCGTAATGCCTGATACAATGAGTGCAGATCACTGTTTGTTGCGAAGAGAGCAATATCATCTGCATATACGTAAACTTGGATATCCTGATGAGTTGGAATGGAACTTAGTAATATGTTGAATAACACCGGGGATAATACTGAGCCCTGATCTACACCTCGTGTCTGCTTATATTTTTTAGAAGAGCATCATCCAAGAAGCAATAAAATTCTCTGTCTTTCACAAACTCTGTAATTCGTGCTGTTATATATTTTGGAAAGCGATGGTCTTGCATCTGCTGGATTAGGATAGGATATTTCACTTTGTCGTACGCTTTAGCTAAGTCTAGAGTGACTAGTGCACAGTATTCGCGGCGATGCCGAGCCAGCTGTATGCGACTTTCCGAATCCACACGTGCACACCAAATGAAGTATCCCGATCTAAAGCCAATTTGTCAGGAATTCAGTATTGTATGTTCACTGATGTAGTTTATTATACGGGCATTTAAGACTCTCTCTACAAGCTTGACCAGGTTAGATGTCAATAAAATAGGCCTTATGTTATCCAGAGTAAACTCCATTCCCTGTTTTTTAAGTATCGGAATTATTTTGGAAAGCTTCCAATCAGCCGGAATGCCAAAATTTTCAGTGAATAATTAACTATATTACGGATTTCATGTGGCGATATTTCGTATAACACTTTATTCATTGTAGAGGTCACCCCATCAGGTCCGGGAGCAGCGGGCGGTATGCTTTTCATCACATCCGCCAGTTCAGCTAAAGATACCTCCTGGAAATCACAATCCACCCTTAATTTCACCATGGACTTTGGCATAATTGTCGTAAACCTGGTTTGCAAGCCTTTAGCAATATTTTCCAAGAATTCAGAGACTTTGCGAGGAGACATAATGGTGGAATGACTGCGTTCTCTCTGTGGAATCATTTTTCTCGCACGTAAAAACCTGAAAAGCATTTTCTTGATTTTAGACTTAGACAGATAATTAAATTTATTCATATCATAGTCTTCTTTTGCTTTGCGCACTATACGCTTAAAATCGGCAGCCATGAATTTATAATCACTCCAATTTTTGGGGCATTGGTTAATTAACAACATTTTCCAAGCTGCTTTTCGCTTTGTATACCCCCTGAGAAATTCTAGATTCCACCACGGGCTAAATGATCCCGCTGTGTTCGAGTTTACAGTAAACGTTGAATTTTTTAGTGATCGTTTCAACGCCGCACATAGACTCATAGCCCAAAGGTCTTCCTGCAAATCCTCGCAAAAAGTTAACGTAGATTTTAAGTCTTTTTGTAATATAGCATAATTTACGAATGAGCCAACTTTTTCTGCCTAACTAAACCTCGGGAACTTAATTTCAAACGTAATGGGAATGTGGTCGCTTTTTGTAGCCCAATCTAACATATTCCACGAGGATATGCCTAAAGTGGAGCTGGTGGAGCTGGAAAATGTTAAATCTATTGTCTATTTAGAGTTACCTCTTACAAATGTAGCAACGTGTGAGTTCAAGCAGGAAAAGTTATTGTCAAGCGTCCATTCTTACAAACGGCTTCCACATACATCAGATTTGAAGCCCCAAGACACATGGTGTGAATTGAAATCACCACAGAGTACTATTTATTTTCTGCATGAAGCTATCTTAATATCGAGGCATCTTGTGTCTTGAACTCCTTCAGGAAAGTATACATATGCAAAAGAGAAAGGCGAGCAGTCTGGTAGTGTTATGTCTAACACCAGAATTTCGTGATTCGTATCCATATACTGATACGATGTCTTGGCTCCGTGACTAAATTTAGTTGATATTAAGGAAGCCAGACCGCCACCTCTACTCGGTCGATCTAGCCGTAATAATCGATAATTTTTCATGTAAAATTTTTTACCGTTACCAAGCCAGGTTTTCTGAATGGCAATTATGTCGGGAGAAATTTGCGAAAAAACATATTGTAAATCTGTTGTTGCCGACCAAATAGACCGGCAGTTTCACTGCAGAATTTTCAGGAAACCTATTTTGATGCTATACCGGCAGAAGAAACTGCCTGATCCAGAATATCTTTTTTCTAGAAATCATTTTTTGAAAGGTTCTCAAGAAGTCTTTCTTTGACAAGTATTTCTCGGATTTTGGGTTCTGAGAAGACTTTTTAGAAGGGGGAGATCTGTTACGTTTCAAAGTTCTTAGAGATTCTGTGTCCATATCTGTAAAGTCTTCTGAATCATCTGTCACAGGTTCTGACTCAGCCTGAACTCTATTTTTTGAAGGTCCTGCTTTCGGAGAGATAGATGTATGATTGACTGTCTGATATTCCTCCTCTTACCACTTGAAATCAACAGAGCGTGCGAATCCTAATTTTGCACAGAAACTGTACCAATGATTTGTGTCAGCTGTTGTGTTAACATATCAGCCAAGGCTTCAAAAAGAGTAGCTGCCAGACGCTGCATTGCCTTTTCAGTGGACTTTTCAATAGCCTCAGTTATCGACTTTGCGAGCGATGCATCCATTGCCGCTGTGTGCCAGGATGTCGTGCCTGCGTAACCTTTCGATCTTCCATTCATTTCTGCTCCCGCCTCCCTCCTAGGGCAACGCCTGCGTTCTATGATTTCTAGAGCACCCATTTCTCTTTCTTTTGCGTCACATTCAGCAGTCTGCAGGGTGCGTTCCATTACACAAGCAGCCCTTCTGGTCATCAGATTTGCAATCGCAGCTATCATGACTCTCGCCGCACAGACGACATCTAGCCTGTGATCTGCATCCTTTCAGGCTGTGGCCGAATCACCAACATTTTGAGCACTGCAAAGGTTTCGGGGAGAGTGGTTCTACTTTGTAGATTAGTGGCCATGCTTTAATTTTTGTTGGCCTAACTCTTACTGCAAAAGTTACTATAACTGATTCAGTAGGCGATTTTGTTTTATCAGTTGTTCGGGTGCATCGATAGACTGAAACTGCCCCAGCTACAGCAAATAAGTCAAGAATTTCTTGAGGTGCCAGGCTCTTATCCACCCCACGGACTGTCCTTATGCCCTTTGTACATGCAAGATGAGCTGGAATAAACGGGCTCACCGGCTGTGCAGCAAATTCAGAGCAATTCAGAAGCTCTCGGACGCAATCCTGGTCTGCAGAGCAGCACAGGATACCCCCTCGGCCGAACTGGCGGACCTCCGTAATCTTCTGGAAAAGCGACGAGGCTTTCTGAAGCTCCACTTGTATCACCTTCCGATTCTTCATTGGAATGGAACCCCTATTTGTAGGAACCAGAGCCACTGGAACATAGCTACCTCCATTACGTAGCAAGGTATCGAGCGGCCAATCCTTGACCGGTAGTGAGGCCAGCCAAGGGGAGTGCCCTTGGCCGGATGATGAGAAAGACATCAGAATATTCTGACTTGCCTGACCTCCAAAGGGCTGCAACAACGTTTTAGTTGAGAGAAACTAACAAGAAATACGAGAAATGAAAAGCAAACCAAATATTAGCTACAAGGATCCTGCCGCTCGACGTTTAGCCGATCTCCGACGAGCGACGCGACTCAAAGAATCACTTCTTCTACCGGCTGCTGAACCAACTGGTTTGAGATCCTCCTGATCTCTTCTTCCTTTCCAACTCCAGGCGACAAGTGCGTTCACCGTAAACGCTTCGTTTTCTTCGGGCATATGCGCAACAATATAAAGCATAGCAATTAACTTGAAGCAAATAAGAGCGCACATGGCCTAGCTAACGCCTGCAGACAATCTAAAAGTAACCAGATTAGTCTTCATAATTGCCCAGCTTTGCTATTTCGAGCCTTGTGCAGCTTAGTACAAGCTTCATTATTTTTTTCGGCGGCTTATACTCAAACGCGACGCGCGTAAACAGTTCAGAGTCAGTCGTTTCCAGCTCATACATTATGTTTTGCTCAGCGGTGAAGTCTGAGTCGTTTTGATTGTCAGAAAACGCTGTTTTGAATCCTTAAATTGCGTTGTGCATGGTCGGCTCTTCGCGCTTGGCAGGGACCGAAAATCATTTGAATAATCAGGCTTGCAGCCAAATATAAACAAATTGTCAAGTTTGATGCCAATAAACAATGCATATTCTTTCAGGTTACAAAGAACATGTTCAATTCATCAATCTATTCAAATGAACGAATGTAAAAAACTGTACATATTGTTACTGGGAAGATTTATTCACCGAGAGCTGGTCTTGCTTACGGCTTAAAGCGCGCACAGTCATGCAGGCCAACGGGAGAAGCTCGAGAGTCCAACCCACTACAACCACGTTGTCGTCTTCTTTATTTGGGTGCCAATTCAGCTGTGTCGGGGTGACAGTTTCGTACACGTATCATCACCCCGGCCCGTAAAGCACCGTCTCGGTGCCTGTTAAATGAGCGAGTCGGCGTTGTAGGGCTTGAGACGAGAAACGTGGACTACTTCCGTTCTGGGTGCAGCAGCTGATGAGTTTGTGGTAGCGGAAATCTCGTAGGACACAGGTGTGACCTGACGAATGACTCGGTAGGGCCCGGCGTATCGCGATTGTAGTTTCTCGCAGAGGCCAACACGTCGAGATGGGAGCCACAAGAGAACAAGAGATCCCGCAGAAAAAACGGCATCTCTATGTCGACGGTCGTAAAGGGACTTCTGTGCTGTCTGCGACGACGATAGCCGAGCGCGCGCTACCGCGCGTGCCGTGAGGGCCCGGGTGATCGCATCTTGAGCGTACGAAGTGAAGGATGGGTGGTCTGATGAAAGCAGTGTGTCGAAGGGCAGTAAGGGATGACGTCCGAAGAGTAGATAAAAAGGGGAGTAGCCCGCTGTTTCATGACGCGACGAGTTATAGGCGAAGGTTACGAACGGAAGAGCTATGTCCCAATCAGTGTGGTCGGTAGATACGTACATGGAAAGCATGTCCGTCAATGTGCGGTTTAGGCGCTCCGTAAGGCCGTTAGTCTGAGGGTGGTAAGATGTGGTGAAGTTGTGACGGGTAGCACAAGATCGGAGTAGGTCATCAACCACACGAGATAGAAAGTAGCGACCACGGTCTGTGAGCAGGTGATTCGGAGCGCCATGCTGGAGAATAATGTCGTACAGCAGGAAGTCGGCAACGTCGGTTGCGCAGCTGGTTGGTAGCGCTCGAGTGATTGCATGCCGAGTGGCATAGTCTGTGGCTACTGCAATCCATTTATTTCCAGTTGTAGAAGTAGGAAAGGAACCTAGCAAGTCCAACTCCACTCGATAAAATGGCTCGGCTGGAACTTCAATAGGTTGAAGAAGACCGGCAGGGGGAGTCGTAGGCTTCTTTAGGCGCTGGCAGAGGTCACAAGATGTGACGTAACGGCGAACAGAGCGGTACAGACCCTTCTAGAATACTCGTCGTCGAATGCGGTCATAAGTTCTGGAGACTCCTAGATGTCCAGAAGTTGGAGCGTCGTGGAATTGTCGCAGAACATACTTTCGCAGGTGATGCGGTACGACGAGTAAAAGTTCCGCGCCGCCGGGGTGTAAGTTGCGGCGGTACAAAATGTTGTCTTGAAGCAGGTATCTGCTAAGCGAAGGGTCAGCATAACGCGATTGAAGGCGGTCAATGATGGTGAGCAACGATGGATCTCGGCGCTGTTCGTCAGCCACGTTCAAAAAGTCAGTGATGGCTAAAACGCAGGCATCGGATTCCAAATCAGTGGAGCTAGAGGGATCAACGGGGTGCCGGGATAAGCAGTCAGCATCGCTGTGAAGCTTTCCAGATTTGTAAACAACCGAGAACGTGTACTCCTGTAATTTAAGAGCCCATCGGCCGAGTCTTCCTGTAGGGTCCTTAAGCGTCGACAGCCAGCAAAGCGCATGATGGTCCGCGATGACTGCGAACGGACGTCCGTATAAGTACGGACGGAATTTCGCGATAGCCCAAACGAGGGCTAAGCATTCCCGCTCAGTTCTAGAATAATTTTGTTCCGCTTGCGACAAAAGGCGGCTAGCGTAGGCTATCACACGGTTGGTACCATTCTTTATCTGAGCGAGTATAGCACCAATGCCATGGCCGCTTGCATCGGTGCGAAGCTCTGTTCGAGCCGTTGGATCAAAATGAGCCAACACAGGTGGTGAGGTGAGAGCGGTAATTAGTGACGCGAAGGAATGTTCTTGGTTCCTTCTCCAAGAGAAGGCCACATTCTTTATGAGGAGATCCGTGAGGGGCCTAGCATTATCCGCGAAGTTGCAGACAAAGCGGCGGAAGTATGAGCAGAGCCCAATGAAACTGCGAACTTCTTGTGTGGAACGAGGAACCGGGAATTCTCGGACTGCACGGACTTTGTCAGGGTCGGGTTGAACACCAGTGGCGTTAACAAGGTGGCCGAGTAGTTTAATCTGCCGATGTCCAAATGAACATTTCGACGAATTCAGTTGGAGACCAGCGCACCGAAAAACGTCAAGAATTGCCGAGAGACGAGACAGGTGGCTTTCGAAGGAGGGCGAGAAAGCTATTACATCATCCAGATAGCAAAGGCAGGTCAACCATTTGAAACCGCGAAAAAGAGAGTCCATCATACGTTCAAACGTAGCCGGGGCATTGCACAACCCAAAAGGCACGACCTTGAATTGGTAAAGGCCGTCGGGTGTGATGAATGCTGTCTTCTCGCGGTCGCGGTCGTCGACCGAAATTTGCCAGTATCCGGATCGAAAGTCAAGGGTCGAGAAATAGTTGGCGCCGTGGAGAGAGTCAAGCGCATGATCGATTCGGGGTAAAGGATAAACGTCCTTCTTGGTGATCCAATTCAGGTGGCGATAGTCGACGCAAAAGCGCCAGGTGTTGTCCTTCTTTTTAACTAAGACCACAGGGGAGGCCCAAGGACTCGATGAAGGCTCAATGACGTCTTTACTCAACATTTTCTCGACCTCCGTCTGTAAAACTTGGCGCTCAGCATGTGACACGCGATAAGGGCGTTTGTGGAGTGGACTGGCGTCGCCGGTGTCGATGCGGTGGGTTACGGCACTTGTGCGGCCCAGGGGACGGTCGTCGACGTCAAAGATATCCAGGTAAGAAAACAGAACACCCCGGAGCGCCGCAATTTGGGAAGGTAAGAGGTCGCTGGATATCATTTTGTCGAGGAACGCCTTATTTTGCGACGTGATGACAGGTTTCGCCATTGTCTTAGTGTCAGGTTTAAAAGAACAAATCGAACATTCATCAAGGGTGGAAAGATCAGCTAAAGTGATGCCTTGGGGAAGAACTTGGGTCGACGTAGAGAAGTTTAGAACTGGAAGTAGCACCATGTTGTTAGCAACAATCACTATAGTATGTGGTAGTGCGATGTGGTGCGTAAGGGTCAAATCGATGAGGGGAGCTGCCAGATAGTCTCCATCAGGAACGAACGGGAAGGGTGACAGAGGAACGTACATAGCAGCCTGGGGCGGTAGCCGTAGAGACTCCACGGATCGTAGCCGAGTGCGACTTGGAGGAGTGAAATCGGAGCGCAAAGGCAATTCGAGCCGTAAGATACCGGTAGAACAATCGATGAGGGCGGAGTGGGTGGTTAAGAAGTCAATTCCAAGGATGACGTCGTGTGGGCAAGCATCGAGGACTGCGAAAAGAACGGAAGTGTGGTGGCCAGCAACAGTAACGCGGGCAGTGGACATACCAAGAACCGATGTTCAACTTCCGTTAGCAACTCGAACAGTAGAGAACATAGCTGGTATGATAACTTTTTTCAGGCGAGATCGAAGTGTAGAACTCATGACAGATACTTGGGCACCAGTGTCAATTAGAGCAGTAACGGCGTGGCCATCAACGAACACCCGAAGTAAATTGCGTCTTGAAATTGTAGCCGGTTGAGGGTTTTCGTTCCGAGTCGTCAACGCAGCGCCACCTCCAGGAGCTGCACTCGTCAGTTTCCCGGGGAATGGCCAGAATAAGCCGGTGACGGAGAGCGGCGGCGTTGAGGGGAGCGTGACGGCCGACCCTGAGGTGACGGCGAGCGGCTTGACCAGTTTCTTTGGGCGACGACGTCAGCGTAGGACGGTTCGGAGCATGGAGATGAACGGCGAGCTGAAGAGTCCTGAATATGGTCATCCGAAAAACCGGGTTGCGAATAGTGTCCACGGTCCTGACGGCGGTCGACATTACGAAAGCTTGGCCGGAAATACCCCCTGTTGCGACAATGGCGGGAGATGTGCCCAACTCGAAAGCAAAAAAACAGATGGGTCGATCATCGTGCGTACGCCACTCAGATGGATTTGGTAGCGTGGTAGAAACCGAGGAGTCGAAGCTGCCGCAGCGACAAGTGGGGCAGAGTGGTGGTCAGCGTTGTGGACAGGAGTGCTCATGGGCTGCGGCTGGGGAACCTGGACGCCCAGGTAAGCAAACTCCTGGCGTACGACGGCCTGAATGAGCGAGACTGTTGCCCAGTGGTCTTGCGCAGGGTGCTGATAGGAAGCGGGTGCCATGGCTTCCAGCTCCTGGCGAACAATCCTTGCGATATTGGCAGGAGGCGCAAGTGAACGGGGCGCTGCAGAATCCTCGCAAGACGAAGTCGCAGCAGTGTTTGGTAGTCTCGCGATGTGGTGGGTGATTCGCCTGCTTTTTGCTTGTTCAAATCGTCGGCATTTGGATATGATGGAGTCGACAGTGGTGCAGTTCTTGCACATTAGTATGTTGAAAGCATCATCAGCAATGCCTTTCAACACGTTGCTGATCTTGTCCGCCTCGGACATGTTTTTGTCTGTCTTCCGGCACAGTGCCAGTACGTCTTGGATGTACGTGACGTACGACTCCGTCGATGATTGAACACGTGACGCAAGGTCCTGCCTGGCTGCCATCTGACGAGCAACTGACCGACCGAAAAAATCGCGAAGCTTTTGCTAGCATGTGTCCCAGCTGGTTAATTCTTCTTCATGCGTCTCATACCAGGCGCGTGCCGTAGCCCTTAGGTAGAACAGAATATTTGCCAGCATAAGCGTTTCGTCCCACCTGTAGTGCTTGCTGACGCGCTCGAATAATGCGAGCCATTCTTCGACGTCCGTGCTGTCCGTCCCGGAAAACATGCCAGGGTCGAGAAGATGGAGGGGGGGGGGAATCACAGGTGATGGAGCCGGCGCGGATGGCGAGGCTTGAGTGCCAGTTTCAGGCATCGCGGCTGGAGACAGCTGGCGCCCACTGCGGAGTTCCAGAGCCGGGTTGTGTGAAGAACCCGCACCTTCCACCAAAAGATGTTACGGGAAGATTTATTCACCGAGAGCTGGTCTTGCTTACGGCTTAAAGAGCGCACAGTCATGCAGGCCAACGGGAGAAGCTCGAGAGTCCAACCCACTACAACCACGTGGTCGTCTTCTTCATTTGGGTGCCAATTCAGCTGTGTCGGGGTGACAGTTTCGTACACGTATCAATATATCGAATATTGAAAGATTTTTAAAGTGAGTCTACAAGCGTCAGATCCTATACCATGTAGGCTACAGCAGTGATCATCCTCAAATCCACCTCGTAAAATATATATATATATATATATATATATATATATATATATATATATATATATATATATATAGTAAGTTCACGTGCTACGTGATGCCATAAAAGCTCGTAAAAAGTGTGCCACACTCACCGCCATGGCTACACGTGCCACTCAGTGACATTCCCACGTTTAAATTCACATATAAACCAGATAAAGTGGCTGGGGGGATAGCCGCCATGGTAGCTCAGTGGTAGAGCATCGAACGCGTTATTCGAAGGTCGTAGGTGCGATTCCTGCTCCCGGCAAGTTATTTTTGACCCACTTTTATTTCTTCCTATTTACAATATATATGTTCCAATACTATACATTCCTTCGCATTACTGTCTGTTATATCTCATGAATAATTAATAATGTGTAAAAACACAGACAAACGAGCCCTTAGCTATACAATTTTTCCTCATATATATATATATATATATATATATATATATATATATATATATATATATATATATATAATATTATATACATATATATAAAAAATCAAGTAGATCTTTCGTGAGCGGTCACAACGTGGTTTATTTGAACGTTTTGGCCTTCATCAGAATTCATTTTATATATATATATATATATATATATATATATATATATATATATATATATATATATATATTTGCTGGTTGGTGCGACCATCACGTAGCATGTTTGGAGATAGGAGATAGGTTGGCTAACGGATTGCTCTACGGAGCGACCGGTAAGGGACGTGATAATCTCCCCTGCCGTCACGCACATAAATGCAACGGCCGGGCTCTTCAACTCTCGAACACGACACAAAGATAGCCCTCGAGGCACGTTGTCAACAAACATTTGTTTATTTGTACATGATACAGCACAGTGCCGCAATCACGGGCTTGCGGTCGGCAGGAACTCCGCGAGAGCAACCGTGTGTACGCTTGCCAATAGGCACTAGGGCTAACGCCTAAAAGCAACAGCCGAGCGCGCGAACGAGAAGACGCCTGCTAAAGAAGCGTGTCTTCCTTTCGTGCATGCCTATGTGAATCTGCCCTGCGGCAATGAGCGGGGCCTAGAATAATATAAGTGGTCAAGAAAGGACACTTCTACAGCCCCTGCGGCAGATTTGGGTTCACAGCGCTCCAAACGGGTGTGGTAAAACTTTGCTGCCTTAGAGATGGCCGATTGCAAAAAAGACTGGCTCGAGGGCTATATTGTAGTGCCTAGGATAATTATGCAGCCTCCGAGACCACTTATACGCGCACGCTCATCTCTGAGGTCATACTTCAATATTTTTTTTTTAACGCGTCGCTTGCATGTAGGGTGTAGTTTTGTATAAGCTGCATCACTAGAGCGGCAAGCACACAATGCCAATGTGCGCCTATGCACACAATTTAATTAAAACATGAGAATCATTGGAGGAGCGAAGAGATTTACTTTCAAGTGATATTCTTGGTAAGCACATGCCGACTTTGTTATTGTTTCATAAACGCAGGCACAAAGAGAGGTTAATTGTACTGCAGGACGTGAAAACACAGCTGTCATTGAATGATTATAAATTACACACAAGAAATGAACATATAGGTAACATTATAGGAACAGCTGCAGAGTAAAGCGGCAATAAATGCACACAACTACACATACAATTAACAACGTGACACGGCAGCCTAAGCACTTGCTTGGCTCCGGCATGAACCCAAAACAGAAAAGAAAAATGTTGGCTAGCTTCTCTCTTCTTCCACCACACAAAATTTTTCTTGCACGCTTTACATCGCTCTTTCGCCAAAAACAGCCACAAGCAGTTGCCGTAGCAAAGACAAAGCAACTTTAGGTGTTATGCAAGCCGTTAACGAAGCAGGAGTGTTTACTGAAAGATTACATTCAGGCTTCAGCTAGCAGACTTTTTTCTACATTCATCACTTTTCCTGTTGCGCTTGTTCAAGCTTCAAGCAGTTTGCGAACATAACCAGAGTGAGCATAGCTGCAGTTTTCACATATTCTCATTCAAGTAGTGAACTCGAATACATGTAGCGGCACAAAGAAAACAATAACAATGTGAGGGGCGAGTTGATTTCCTGTGCCAAGAAAGACTTTTCTCGCCGAACGTGCTGCGAAGCATTCCAAACAGTGTTCTTTTGTGGAAAGCAATCCACGAAAAGATTAGGCGAAGTGAAGAGCACAAAAAAGATATCTGCGCTGAACAGGACAATGTGAGAAACGTTAGGTTAAGGCTTCAATCACAAATGCAATACGTATTTAGCATAGTATTGATGGCGTTCGTACCTACGAGCAGCCAAGCTGAGAGGCAGCCAAAAAAAGCGAAGACCACGACACACGTAAGGCATGTTATCGCACATCTTTTATGGAATCTCCCTGCTGCTACTGGTACTTCTTCATTGCCGCAAACGCTCATGAAGATGAAGCGTGACAAGGTCACCGTAGCGTCGACGCCATGTAGACTTCTCTCGCTTCTGATTCAAGCTTGATCCTAGCCCAACGTTATCGCACCGTAAAATCGCAGACGATAAAGACAGACTTTGGCCACTATCACATACGCAAAAACACGTAGATATATAATGCACTACAAAAGGTACTGTAGAAAATAACAAATATGCGCGTTTACTTGAAGCAGCAAGTGATGTGTTGCCACCTTATGGCTGGGATGAAGCTGCGAGGCTCAGCCACTTTTTGGGCTCAGTGACCACTCTTGTCATTTTTATGTTACTCTATGAGAAAGGGGCGAACGCAAGATAAATCAAGATCGGCGCAGCACCATGACGTAAGCTGGCGTTGCGTAAAAGGCAGGGACGTTGTCCGGGCAAGTTCAGACATGCGTCTCCATGCGAGAACACTCAGCTTCTTCGATTTTCCACTTCTGCCTACCCGCAGGCTGCCTGAGCCAACCAAAGCGCACTCAGTTTTCTCTGACTGCTGCGTCCCCCGTCCCCCCCCGCCGCGGGGCACGTCTGGTTGGCGTTCGTTTTTCTTGGTTTGGGCGGTTCTTGCGACCCAAGGGGAGCCTGAGTACAGACAACACTTCTAGTACACTCCAGTCCGAGGGTCGCCAGACGCCTCTAGGACAATTTCGTCGTGGAAGCTCTCTCGAAGGTTCTGGGTAGGTTTCGGGCTAGCAGACGCGAAAAGGTACGATACGAGCTCGGCTCCATCTTTGTGAGGACTCCATAGATTGCAATGTGGGCGCTTGAGGACTGCGCCATCACTTGTCATTACACGTGGATTTATCTTATAAAGCTTGAGCTGCCTTGCGAAATTAGGTGTTGACGAGTGGCGGCAAGTGTCCGAAGCTACTGTTCATTGCTTTTGTTATGTTCCGTGTGAGGCTTCCTTCTGTGAACAACGCGGCGAACAGTTGCCTATTAACTGCGTCGTTCTCCAGTGGCCGTGGTACTAGACGTTCGTACGCACCCATGAATACAACGTCAGAGTTAATTTTTTTTCGTAGTAATCGTTTGTGGAGGCGTGCCTGTTTTCTGTGCACTTAGCGACAACGATTGTGGTCAAACATGCTCACTGTATCGTATGTTTGCGTGCGTGAAGCTCTCAGAACTTGACTACACGATCGATCTTCGATGGGGACAGGAGGCCCTAGATCGCGACTGTTGTCTTAAAGTCTGTGATTCTCGCCATTCGTCAACAGCTTGCGAGTGCACATCGATCTATGGGTCAGCATGTGTGGTATGAAATATGCTACAACGCGAGAAAAATAAAAAACGCAGTTGGATTCAGACTTGTATACATCCCTTCGTTGCCTATTTTATCGTTGGTTTTTTTTTCACCTTTTCGTAATAATGCAGTGCAGTATATATGGTTATGACCAAGTAGGTCGAATAAAAGTTGATACACATATAAGTACCATTTAGGACTAGAAAACAGGCCCAGGCAAGTTCTAAATCGAGTCGTAAACGTGTCATAGAAAAGTTTACTTTAGACACGACTCGCACTTGTGGTACCGATACCTACGCCTGCCCACACTTTAGAAAAAACGCAAGTTCGTAAACAAGTGTTTGCGACGTATAATATGCGATAGCTGAGCAGGTATATATCCTCGACCTGTTTTGGCGACACGAACATTTTCGCGTGATTTCGCCTCGTGTTGTGCAGTGACCGTTACATGTACTTAATATACGTGAGCTTGTTTAGCTGTCAGCTTGGCGGCAGCTCACCTTGCATCGTTCTCGAGGAGGCGTGCGTCAGCCGGCTGTTTCGTTCGCGGACACGGCGAGTGATCGTGCGTGCCTACAAAGTCGTGCCCCAAATGCGTTCGTTCGGGGATAATATTCTAGCCTTTTGGCGAGCTTAGCTACGTATTTCCACGCGGATAATGCAGAAAAAAAACAACACGATTGATGGTGCATTGTTTTGTTTGCTGCCACGACGGTAGAGTTTATTTACGTTAACGCTGGCTGTCCCAGCGTTCAATTTTTCAATCTTCGGGCAGCTTTAGATTTTCTCAAGTTCCGCACACGCGTGACCACGACGCTGTTTCTTGTCCAGACCGGAACCAGCTAGCTGCTCCTCTGTGTAGCTCTATCTGCCAGGGAGCTGCTAGAGGCCTGAAAATCGTGGATCCCCACTGACGCATGGCTCGCGCCTGACAAAAGGGCCTGGCAGCGATACCATATTGACTGTGTTCTCACCTACCTAGCAAGCTGGGAGCACGAAGCCTCAAAGGGGAGGGCACGCTTGATTCCCGCACATGCAATCTGATTACGAGCTGGCAGTTCACCAATATGCTCTGGCGTTGTACCTGAAGCCGCAAAATCTGCCAAAACGAGAACATCGCTTTATATGAACGAAATAAAAGTACATTTCGGGACTCGTTTTCTTTGAGAGACTATATTATTGAGAACTATGTGTTCGTTAACAAATACTTGATGCTAATCTTCATAAGTTGTACCCGAATATAAGGACGTCAGACTCTGCCCCAGCGGCGCTGCGAAAAATGCCGCCGTCAGCGCCCTCATCAACGGTCTGGTCATAAATGGATATTCCAAGGAGAGCCATACACATACGAACGTGCATAGGTCTTCTTATTTTGTTGGCCTTGCGGTGCGGTTTCCTGAATATGAGAAACCTAGCAAGCCCCTTCCTTCAATACAACCTCGCTTCAGAAAAGTAGGAAGTTCAATAGAACAAACTTCGAGTAAAATGAGACAGATGCTTTCAGTAATTTCGGCGAACTGTGACCAGCAAATGAAGTGCAAGCTAGCATCCCATGACATCGAGTCCCAGGCAAGCACTCCGACATGCGTTTCGTAATGCCTCAATGCGTTAAACTTGGCCATACACAAGATGCCAAAGCGATGAAGTGCATACACGAGTAATATATTGCCGCATGTTGTTAGGTACCTACTAAAGTCTTGCGCCGCTTCCTGCTCCCATGAATTCTGCCAGACCAACTGACAAGCCAAACGTGCCAAGCTATAAACGCGCCATGCAACGCTGGCTGCATGAGGCACCACACCACGCGCTGGAAAAAGAAGGCTGGTGGTTTTTTGAAGGAGCGGCACGCGATGAGACGCAAAAGAAGAGGCTGACGAGGTTTTTTCCACCAGCTCAGGACAACCTTTGTGTATTTAGTTGACGGCCGAAGATCGCCATAAATAAATACTTTTTTTAGCTTCCGGCGTTGTATTTGTTCGTTACAAACTGGTGGAGGCGCTGGGTATAATTCCAAGCCCATCTCAGGTTAAAGAACGTAGCCCAGAACCCCGAAGGTTGGAGCCAGCGCAGTTGACTCCCGTACACCAACGCACCAGTCGGTGCCAACGAGGTGAGCAGCCCGAGTTTGGTGCCATCTTCGATTTTTCGAGACCAGTGGAGGACATGAATTCCGGAGCCCCTGCAATGGCCACCCAAGCGACTTCATTTTCATCTCACATCGCCATGCACCCGATCCGAATACCAGAAGTGTTCCGTGGTGATATTTTCAAGGATTCTGAAGACTGGCTTCACGGTTTAGAACGTGTCGCCAGATTGAACGGTTGGAACGAAGACAGGAAACTTCGCTACGTCTACGTGGCACTGCCAGATTCTGTGCGTACGTGGTTCGAAAACCACGAAGCGTCCTTATTGTCGTGGGACAACTTTCGAAGAGACTTTCTTGCTACGTACCCAAACATGGACCGCAAAGAAAAGGCGGAGGCCTCTCTTCAGATGCCAAACCAACAGAACAACGAGAGCGTCGCCATGTACTTCAACACATGTCCCAACTGTTCCGCCTGGCTGACCCGAACATAGCTGAGGAAAAGAAGCTGCGGCTTCTGATGCGTGGAGTGAAGGAGGAGCTTTTTGCAGGCCTGGTGCGTGATCTACCCCGCTCTCTTGCTGAGTTAAGATCAGAAGCGACAATGATAAAAAAGACCCTGCAGCAGCGCGCGCGCCAATACAACGGCGACGTAAGCGTCTCATCTGTTAGCGCGGCGTAGACAAGCATCGCGAGTAACATTGACCTCTTGCGTGGAATGGTGAGGGCTGTCTTAAGGGAAGAACTTCAGAAAATACAAATGACTCAAGGTCATCCAGTGATGTCCTCACTTGCCGATGTTGTGCGTGAAGAAGTGCGGCAAGTGGTTCTTCAACCACAACCTCAGGTACTACAGCGCACACAACCGGAGCCTCCGCCTCAGTAGTACGCGCAGGCAGTACGACAGAACCTCGGACGCATGAATCGGACGGCTACAACTGCTGTGATGCCTCTATCATTTACTTCAAGTACGATGCTAACAATGGCGGAAGCAAGACCACGTAAGAGCGATGCATGGTGCACTGTAGACCAGCGGCCCCTCTGCTTCCACTGCGGAGAAGCAGGTTACCTTTACCGGGCGTGCCAGTATCGTCGAGCAGGACTGCGTGGTTTTCCAGTCAATGCACCATGCCCACGGAACGGTGAACGGCCCTACGACATCGAACAGTATTTGTCTTCACGCTATTTACTTGAAGACACGCAACAACGGGAGTCATGTTCGACAGCACCGATGCGCTATCGGTCACCGAGTCCTCGTCCGTCATCAGATCTCTGAAGACCACGTTCGCCTAGCCCGCGGCGGGAAATCTAGAGCCAGCGACCTCTGGAGGTGAGGCCACTGATATACTGATAACTGACGACCCTCCATTGTTAGCCCGACAGGACAACCGCAGTTACGCAATGACGGACAAGTGAAGTACTAGCGACGTTACTTCCGAGATATCTAACACGGTAGACGACGTCGATGCCATTGCGCTAATAGACACTGCTGCAGACTATTCCGTTGTCAGTCATGCTCTCGCAAAGAAGCTGATGAAAGTGATGCCTGAATGGACCAGACATCAGATACGTACCACTGGAAGACACTTAGTGTTATGCACTACAAGGATATGAATAAGAGGATTCGTGTATGTTGGCAGCTTTATAGTGCTTCCTGATTGCTCCCGCGATATGATTATTGGCATAGATTTCTTGCAAACAATGCAGTAATCGACTTGCAAGAGTCGCAGGTTTCGTTTTCTACAAAGAATGCCGTCGCCATCTGTCATAAGGAGAAACCAATCGTTCTACCTCTCCGCATTGTGGACGAAGATGTAACCGTGCCGCCACGTTCCAGTGTGACCATTCTTGTGAGGAGTGAAGTTCTCCGTGACTGTGACGGATTAGCGGACGGAAACATCCAACTGCTACTAGAAAAAGGACTATCCATGGCAAGAGGCCCGGTGAGCCTTCGTGATGGATGTGCGTATGTCCTATTAACTAACTTTGGAAACGAGATGCAGCATATCGCTAAGGTAACATCTGTAGCATCGCTGCATGAGTACGTGTAAGTCTCAGATGATTGCTCTCTTGATAAAGCTTCAGAGACAGTAGATAACGTACTTCTAACAGTAGACATTGACAGAGAGCTCTCGTAATCTCAGAAACAACAGACTACTGACCTCGTCAGAGAGTTCGCCGAGTGCTTCTCTACCTCGTCGAAAGTCGGACGTACTCCCGTCACAAAGCACCGCATCGTGGTCGAAGAACACGTGAGACCTGTGCATCAGTGCCCATACCAAGTAGCGCCAAAAGAAAGGAGAGCCTTAAAGAACCAAGTGCAGGAAATGCTCAACGATGACGTAATCCAGCCATTCAAGAGTCCGTGGGCATCACCGGTAGTGCTAGTAAAAAGAAAGACAACCTTCTGTGATTTTGCGTTGACTACAGAAAGCTGAACCAAGTCAAAAAGCGTCATGTTTACCCACTTCCGTGAATCAACTATGCCTTGGATAAGTTACACAATGCTCACTTCTTTTCACCATTGTACCTAAAAAGTGGATATTGGTAAATCGAGGTTGATGAACGAGGTCGCGAGAAGACGGCGTTTGTGACCCCAGACGGACTATACGAGTTCAGAGTGCTCCCTTTCGGTTTGTGCTCTGCTCCCGCTACCTTCCAGAGGATTTTGGACACTGTGCTCTCCGGACACAAGTGGCAATCGTGTCTCGTGTACCTCGACGATGTAGTGGTTTTTTTTCTACCTTCGAGAAGCGCATCCACTGACTGAGAAAGGTATGGATGCTATTCGCGTGGCAGCACTGACCATCAAACCGGAAAAGTATCACTTCGGATTTCGTGAGCTTCGGTTCTCCGGGCACATAGTTAGTGCATCCACCCAGACCCTGAAAAGATTGCAGCAGTTGGAAATTTTCCGAAACCGCAAAACAAAAAGGCTGTCAGACAATTCCTAGGACTATGTGCGTACTACAGACGCTTTGTTGGAAACTTTGCTAATGTCCCTAAGCCTCTGACACGGCTAAAGAAAGAAAATGTAAGATTCGTTTGGCAGGAAAAACAAGAAGCATCTTTCTCAGAGTTGTAACACTGTTCGCAGTGTCCACCAAAACTTGCTCATTTTGATGGAGAGGCCAATACAAACGTACATACCGACGCGAGTAACGTTGGTCAGGGGGCCATCCTCATTCAGTGACCAAATTGAGAAAAGGTCATCGCTTACGTGAGCCGCACTCTATCGAATGCTGAGTCCAATTACTGAGTGACAGCGAAAGAGTGTCTCGCAGTTATATGGGCCATCGGCAGTTTTCTACCATACCGCTACGGGAGACCGTTTCGTGCAATCAGTAATCATCATTCATTCTGTTGGCTGTCGTTACAGGCAAAGGAACAGCATTTGCTACCCGTTTGATGCCATCCGTTATGAAGCTCACCCACACTGACCATAGAAGGACTACAGCATACCATTCACAAACAAACGCATTAACCGAAAGACTCAACAGAACTCTCGCCGGCATAATCTCTATGTTTGTGGATGTTGAGCACATACATCGTGCTTAACCCGACGCAGAAATTGCCCAGAATCCGTGCATGCAGTAGGAATGAAACCTACTATGAAAGGCACTAAAGCAGACAACTCATAAATGTGCTCAAGCATCAGAGCAGTACTCCTGTACAAAACTGTTCGACGTCAGAGTACACATCGAGACGATGCGTTTCGATAGGGGGACTAAGTCTGACGCCGCTTCCTGCTGCTATGAATTCTGCCAGACCAACTGACGAGCCCAACGCACTATGCAACGCCGGAAAATGAAGGCTGGTGGTTTTTCGAAAAAGCGGCACAAGCGAGACGCAAAAGAATAGGTTGACGAGGTTTTCGCTAGCGAGCTCAGGACAATCTTTGTGTATTTATTTGACGGGCACAAGTTCGCCATAAAAAAATAGCTGTTTTAGCTTCCGGCGTTATATTTGTTCGTTACAATATCTTACGATCAGCGGAACGAAGCTCGCTTTATCTGGCACGAATAGCCCTGAAAATTTTAACCTTTGCAGTTGAATTTATTCTTCATTGATTTCTTGCTCCCTGTGAGTTGTGCTGCTTTTCTACGCCTGCTAGAATGTTCTCTTGACGGTTGCCATTTATTTGTATATACTGCTTATGGTGTGCACAAAAGAAGGCAGCCCAAGCCTCCGAGATAGCTCGGCAATCGCGGATACCTACAGGATCAATTTGCGATTTACCTGAATGCCGTACGTGTTCGCATTTCATAGTTAAAGCCAGAACTAAGAGGCTTCGAAGCCTTACGTGCGTAATGCTGTGTGGTGGCGACAAGTTCAAATTAGCTGTGGCCGCGGCCTATGCAATATTCATCGCGCGCGTCGCTTGTCTACTGCTGCATGCATGGCGCGCAAGGTGGTCAGAAATTCTGTAAGGCTTCATAGTCAAAAGTGCTATGAATTAACGTCAATACAACTCGAAAAAGTAACTAGATACCTGTATTAAGGCTCTTTCTCTTGTGAATGGCTGTGGAGAACACAAGTAATTCACTGACCCAACACGTGCGCATCGGCCTGTATCCAGCGCTCTCGCCGTTATGGTTAGCGGAAGCCACAGAGATCAGTAAAACTGCATTCCTCCGCGTCCGTGACAATGCACAACGCAACAAGAGTGTCGACGGGGTTTATTTTTGTAAACCAAGGATCTGTTGCGTCTGCTCTTGTTTTCGCCGTCGTTCCAGTGAGTGAATAGAACGGAATGAAAAAAACTTCATTTCAGTCCTGCAGGGACGCGCTTCGCGCGTTGCGTTCGTCCACGCGTCCGACTAGCGGCTCTTTATTTAGGTGTTCATTGTGCAAATATATCTCGTCGTAGCGCTTTCTCCAAGTGTTCAATGCGCAAACACACCTAATATTCAGGTCAGTTGCTGATCGAGTGCAGTAGTTGCCCCTCGTTGCGCAGGAAACTGTTTAAGAGAGTCGGGCTTCCCACTATTCAAAACTGCGTGGGCAGGTGGCTCTGCATACCCGCGTAACTCTATAGTCAGACGTTCATATCTACGTCACCCCTCCCGAATAACTAGAGGTGACGAGATGCTCCTGTGCCGCTAGTGGCTTGTTATGACCTTCACGAATTTTTTTTGAATATGAATTGAATATGGCCAGCCACCTGACATGTGATAAGTTTAGCAGTGATGAGACGATTGAATGTATTCTCCATAAATGTTCTCGCTTCAGTTTACTAAAAAAACAACTTTTGAAAGCAAAAAATAATGTTAAAGATTGCTCATTGTCAAAAGAAAGCGTCTTGGGACACCAGCTGAGACCGTCGTCAGCACGGAAGGCCTTGAGAGCGCTGCTGTGCTTCTTACGGACGATTGATATTGAGACACTCTTTAAGGGGTGTCGTATATCGCATTATTTACTTACAGGCTCTGCAGGCTTATACTTACGCCTAGCAGGAGGGGAACAACAACAACAAAAAATTGAAATTTGTAAACTATCACTGCACAGCAGTGTTACGGCAGATAAACAATAAACATATCCAGCAATTGCCAACAAATAAATCACTCGGTCACAGTAAACACGCAATAATCATACATCATTCGAAAGAAAACTAGGAAAAAAAGCTTCAAGTTGTTGTGCAAAATCTTCAGATTGAAAAGCACTTATTGGTAAGGTGTTCTAATCGGCAATCGTCCTGGAGAAAAACTATTTTTTCAAAGCCCCAGAGCGAGAAAAAACAGGCAGCAGTGAATATTCACGGTTATGTCTTGTTTTTCTAGAAGATAGACGTTTCACACAGTTGGGCAAACTTATTGTAACATTACCGGAGAGAATTTTGTTTTGAAACGTTTACCGAATAATTTTCCTTCGAGATTACAGTGTTTGGATGCCATTAAGTCAAATAATTTGTGTTGGCTAATTATGCTTTTCTTTTTGTTAAAAATGAATCTGACTAGCGTCCGTTGAAGTTTTTCAAGCAAGACAAGATCAATTTTACATTCAGGTTCTCAAACTACCAAAGCGTATTGAAGCTTTGATATAATACAAACGTTGTATGGCAATATTGTGGTCGCCTTCGTGGAAAGTTTCTCTTTCTTTTTAAAAAAAACCACAGTTTCCTAAATGCAGCCTTGCATAATCTTGTTATGTGATCTAACCATGCAAGTAATTTTGTCGAAGCGACGACTAGGTACTCGTATTTTTTTACTACTTTGAGTTGGTTATTGCTGAGACAGCTAGTGTAAAGGCAGGAAGCTCAATTGCTTGTGGCCTTCAGGAGAACTGTTTTTTTCACTAATGAAGGGGCCCTGAAACACTTTTTCAAGTAACCATGGAACGAATACACTGGAAAAGTTTATTGTCTCACAAATTAAACGCCGCAAATATTTTAAAAATTCGTCCAGTGCGAGTGAAATTTCGAAGGGTTGTCACATGCTCAAATTTCATTATCTCTTCTCTCGTTTTGACGAAAGCGCTGGAAGCTAAGCGGAGAGAGATAGCAGAGCAACGGGAAAACATCAGAAGAGCCTCGTGACCTTGAGCACTTTTTTTATTTTTTTTTTCTTCAAATGCGTCGCTTTTTCAGTGGGATCGTGCGCTCACGCATGGACTAGTAGCAGCCTCCCGCGGTGATTTCCGTAACGAGCATGCACGCCATGTTCAAAACAGCCAATGGCTGATGAATGGGTGATTCACGTGTGATTTTTGGGCATAATCCGTGATTTGTCGGGAGAATAAAAAGCAATTTTCAGCTGACGTTTATAATTTATTGTGAATTAAACGCCACGTTTTGTCCTATAGTATTTGGCTCGCGTGTTGTCGGGAACCTCTACTACCGATCAGTAGCGTTTTCTGACCACGCTCAAAAACTGTTTCAGGACCCCTTTAAGTTCCATGCCAGAGTTTTGGCACCATTCATCTGTACGTGTAAGAGATTGCTGAAGTAGCATGTGGCCAAATAGACAACATAATTCTTTAAAAACTACACATTCGTCTGATAATAGTCGGCTAGATACATCCTTAGGCACGACATCAACTAAATCATTTACAAAAACTAAGAATAATAAGGCGCCTAACATACTACCTTGGGGCACACCGGAAGAAACACGTATATAAGACGCACAATCCCTGACCTCAACAAATTGACTTCGGTTTATTAAATTCGCATAAATTCACCTGACCATTCCTGGTAGGAAGTCCAATAATTTAGAGCTTAACCAAAATTTTTCCATGAGACACCTTGTCAAAGGTCTTACTAAAATCTGCCCAGCTATAGAAAGAACTTGTGCGAATTCATGCGCTGAAGACACAACCTGAGTTATAGTAGACACATTGTTTCGTGAACTATGTTGATATGACAAAAAATAATAATTTCTGATAAAAATCTTTTACCACGATTGGCAATAACATGATCTAGCATTTTACAGCAGCTACTTGTGTCAACTACAGCCTGGTAGTCTGACAAGGAATGGCAGTCACCCTTTTTAAAAATGGGCAAAACACGATCTGTACGCCAATCTACCGGTATCTCACCACATTTGAGTGATGCATTAATAATTACAGTAAGGAAATCAGTCATTTGTTCTGCATAGCGACGTAGGAATGAATTGTCCATGCCGTCAGACCCTGACGATTTCTCAGGATTAACCTTAAGTTACATTCAGAACACCCTCATGAGTTATGAGAACATTATCTGGGACTATGGGTATCGGGTCTGGCATATCATAATACTGTGGTTCAGAAAAGCCACTTTGAAAATATCTAAAAAAACTATCAGCACTTGGTACTCGAGCTGCTATCAAGATCTCTTCAACTAGTGTTTTAGACACTACCTCATTACTATGTTTGAGGTAGTGCTAACATATACAAGGATCCGACTTGATGAACTCCAGTATTTCGTCATTAAAAAGGATGCGTAGCGTTACTAACACTCTCTAACAATTTCTCTTTGAGTTCGGAAAAATAGTGTGCCTCGCCGCAGTGGTCTGGTGGCGAAAGAACGTGTCTGCTAACTCGCAGGTCGAGGGTTCAAATCACGGCTGCGGCGGCTGCATTTTTGATGGAGGCGGAAATGTTGTAGGCCCTTGTGCTCAGATTTGGGTGCACGTTAAAGAACCCCAGGTGGTCGAAATTTCCGGAGCCCTCCACTACAGCGTCTCTCATAATCATGAGGTGGTTTTAGGGCGGTAAATCCCACATAACCATTATCAATCAAAAATAGTGCGTTGTAGTCTTGTGTTTTTTTAATTTGTTAATACCTTGTCTTTTGATCTGTTTATTCTCACGGTTTATCGATGGGTTATGTGAATGCTTGCGTGTTTTCTTAAGCGGTACAAAGTTTTTTGTGCAGAAATCTACAAACCACGGAACCGCTACCAGGTACTATCAACATTGCTAACAGATGTGGTGTGACAGTTTTCAAATACTCATTTACTGCAACATCATTCACTAGATTTAAATCTTTTACTACACTTTTCACTGGCGTTACCACAGATTATCGTTGATCATACATATTCCAAACAAAGGATAAAATATATGATCAGAAGTACCGGTTTTAATTGTGATCGTCACTCCTGTAAAGAATTTTGTTTGACATAGTAGATCATGTATAGAACTTCCCCTGGTGGGGTGTCTTACCATTTTTTCAAGGTCGAAGAAAAACATTATGCCTCGAAGTGTGTCAGCTGAAAAAAAGTACCATTTTTATATTATCCCAAAGAATTGTTTGAAGGTTGAAAGCACCCGTTAAAATAATATTTTTGCTCTGTAGACATAGTAGTTCATCATACAAATCACACATAAATTAATCTTCAGCAGTAGGACATCGATAAAAAGCACGAAGGAAAAATGACATACCAAAAGAAAGTTTCATAAGCAGACTCTTTGTCACTTAAAAACGCCAAGCAGTAGCTATATAAATGTCCTGCTTGATTATGGCAGCCACTCTACCACTGCGAGAACCACGATCACATCGAAAAATTTTGTAATTAGGTGGCATTATCTCGCTATCACCAATGGCTTCGTGCAACCAAGACTGTTATCACACACACATGTGGATTTTGAACGAGTAAAATATTTTTCAGCTCACCATGTTTATTGGTTATACTGCTTGCATTGAAGCAAAGCAAGCGAAGTCGGTTCTCTCCTAAGCGCTAGCTGGGGTGCCCTACGGCACTCTCATGCGACACTTTCCTACGTGCGCTAGATGAATCGTCCAAAAAGAAAATGAATTTATCAATATTAAGTTTATCTTCAACCAGGGCAACATTGCTACTACTTTCTCTGTCTGCCTTAGTGGTTGCCCATAGTAGCTTTTTTTTTCTTAGGGTGTCAGGGCAGCCATCGTTATAATGAGAAATTTTTGTTCCCTTCAGCTTTCGTGCTTCATGTAACACATCTTGCTTTTTCGGATAATCTTGAAAATAAAGTATACCAGAACATCTGCTTGATTCTGGCTTGCTTAATATGTGAATCCTCGCAATTGACGTGCAACTAGCCCCTAATCGATCAGGAAATACGCGCTTCACTACCTTCTCAAGTAGCTCTGTTTCACATTCAGTGCCAGCAGCGCTCATACCGTATACAAGAAGATTATTCCTGCGACTTCGATTCTCAAGGTCAACCAGTTTAGATTTATGATAATTATCTGACCGCTGAATGGAATCTATGCTCTTGAATTGATTTACTCACACCCTGCAAAGTCAGTAGTTGCTGTGCATTTGCTTCTAAATTATTCGGACACACTGCAAAGGTGCGCGTTATTGATTCTGTTGACTCTAAACGTGCTGTAAGGTTTACACGTAGAGCACGGTTATCACTTTGTCCCTTCAAGGGGTCTTTGAACATCTCAACACAGCGCTACCTTAGAAAGAATAAAACAATCATAAGCAATAAAGGCATGTCCGTGGGCACGGCACAATGCAAGTAAAATTAAATCTGCAATTCTATGATTTGTAAGAGAAAAAACAACCTGCGCAGAAAAAAGGAGCGTTTCATTAGCGGCACTTTTTCAGTCACTTCGCCGTGCCCACTGATGGACCAAACAGCGCATTCTGTCTTCAAAAGGGCGATGCAACAACGACGTCACGGATATGCGTTGTCCCGAAGAGGTGGTCTAGCTTGTCCAAATCTGATGAGGGCAATGGGCAGTAGCCAGGAGTGAAAAGTGTGGTCGGCGCAACTTGATTCCTGGTAATGAAAGGTTCTAATAGTCTGGCGAGCTTAAAAAACACGGCCTGTACAGCAACAAAAAGCGTTTCTTTAGCGGCATCTTTTAGCCACTTCGCCGTGCCCACTGATGAACCAACTGTGCAGCCTCTCTTTAGGAGGGCAATCCAACAATGAGGTCATAGACATGCGTTCTTCTCAAGGGTGATCCTGCTTGTCTAAATTCGATGAGGGCAATGGGCAGCAGCCAGCAGTGATAAGTGTAGCCGGCGCAACTTTATTTTCGGTAGTGCAAGGTTTCGATAGCCGGCGAGCATTACGATCTTGGCCTGAACAGCAAAAAAAAAAAGTTTAGTTAGCGGCATTTTTCTAGCCGCTTTGCCGTGTCCACTGTTTGGTATTTTTTCTATTGTTTTCAAAACACTCTTTTCAATCATATCTCATTCTCCTGACCACCTTCCTATGTGCACAGTGTAGCCAGCTAGTCCGAGATTTGGCTAACATCTTTTCGTTTTTCTCTTCTTTCCCCTACGAGGTCGATAAGCTTATTCATTGTTGTTAGAATTTTGTAGGTGGATGTTACTTGAACGGGACGAAAGTAGCACCAGGACATATCCTGCGCCTGGAAGAGCCTTGCGAAATGTGGACTTGCAGCACATGATATGGGCGGACCGGTCAGCTTTCAGTAACGACGTGCGTTTTATCTCAATCTTGAACACAAGAACACAAGTCAGTGAAGTTAACAAACGATTATTCACCTCAAGATCTTTAAGTTGTTTATACAATAAAATAATGAATCAGCAAAGGGTCATAGCAGTTGTTGCTACTGCGCTTTGCAGTCCCACACGACGAGAGTGATTTTTATTCTTTTCATTTCTTCACCTTTCCGATGTGGAACTGTGGAGGCATGTGCCTGCTGCCGAAAAGTCAAGGGAACTGGCGTCTATCCTGACTGCTGTTGAAATACAATCTGCGATTGAGAGCATCGTTGGTTACGGAAAGGCTATCAAAGATTGATGGAAACTGTTAGCACACATTTTGTACGTTTAAACTACCATGTTCGTTATATGTGGTTCAAGTTGCCAATCTGAGCACCAGTTCTCAGTCTAAATGCCCGCAAAGCTGACGCATTGACGTAGAAGAAGATGTTCGAGCAAATAAAGAAGTGTAAATAAAACGACTTTTTTTCCCTAATATTTACATCATAACATACTACAACGCCCCGCCATGGTGGTATAGTGGCTAAGGTTCTCGGCTGCTGACCCCTAGGTCGCGGGATCGAAGCCCGGCAGCGGCAGTTGCATTTTCGATTGAGGCGGGATTGCTGTAGACCCGTGCGCTCAGATTTGCGCGCACGTTAAAGAATCCCAGGTATTAGATTTTTCTGCAGTCCTCAACTACAGCGTCTCTCGTAATTATATGGTGGTTTTGGGACGTTACACCCCACATATCAATCATCTATCATAACTAATACAAACCTATTCGTCAGCTCAGCCATTCAAGCCTACTGAGGCTTTGATTTTCTACTGTTCTGATGCCTTTTGGAGATATCAATAAAACACTACTGTTATTATTGAATACCCTTTGTTGAATTTCCTGGCTATTAGCCCTAATTAAGGTTGTGTAGTGCTGTGCATGTTTTTCAAGGTTTTTTTTTTCTTCGCAGACTATCTGCCTGGCCGGGCGCATTATTCGCGCAAACGACGTTTACACATCCCTAAAGATGTGGGATTGACTACTTCCAAGTGTTGTGACAGGCTTAGAAAGTTCACGAGCAGGGCAAATGATGAAAAGCTAAACAAAAATTACTTTTTCAAGGGTTTAGGCTCTAAATTCTCAAAACACAATCATCACCATCAGTCGTGTAATTCTATCCACGTTTGGAAATCCTTGCTTCGTTTCTACATTTCTGGCACTAATTTCGTAATTTTGTGTAGTTATTTCAATGCGGTCATTCTCTTTAAGGAACATCTTTGTGCATGAAAATTCTAAGCCTCAAAAATGATTTCAGCCACCATGGCTTCAAACTTATCAAGGGTTGCTTGCCTCCCTCTTAGGTCGAACCCAGTCTATTCTAATTTTTTAAAAATTATAATGATTGAAATTAGCTTTATTTTTCGTACGTAAGTCTTTTAGCGAAAAGAGCTTTTGTTAGCATCAGGTAGAAGTGAAACCTGGATAAAATTAACCTCCGGGGTAGAAGTGAAACCTGGATAAAATTAACCTCCGGGGTATGCATTGCTCTGTCATTGCGTTCCAAGTTTGTCATCAAGATATATTACTCTTTTACAACGCCTCGAAACAAACATTCTTGTTTTACACAGGAAATTACGCATTTATTATTTATGGAAATAGCAGTAAAGTAATATATGAGAAACATTTAACGTATTGTCAGCGGTGCTGCAAGGTTCGTCTGGCCGAGTGCATGGTCTGCCACCAACGCACCTCTCATTTTGTTGTGAAATCAAGTCCGAGAAGCATGAAGGTGAGTTTACTTAGCTTCGCTGTCGTTTTGCAGTCGATTTACAGGAGCTTCGGCAAGAACCAATTCTAAAAAATTATGAACTCAATGCAATAACCTGCACTGGCACGGGGCGCACATCTTTTCGCGGCGGTGAGTAGACGACGCTTCGCTTAAACTGTCAAATAGAACTTGTAAAGCTCCAATATTGCAGCGAATAGAAGAGACCCAGTGGTCGTCAGTTTCTTTGAACTGCCTCTTTATGGAGCGTGGTGCCCTGCACCACACCCCAAAAACCACGCTGCTCGAAGGACGGAACTGAAGCTCTAAAAAAAGATCTGTAGCTAATGCGACTCAACCCCAAACCTGTACTTCCTATAATGTATACAGGGAGGTACACAATCGCAGCGTCAGCTTTTTCTCTCGCTAATATTGTATGTAGTTCAATGAATGTTAACCTATATTAGATCCCAGATTGCAAAAATGACTGACATCACAATGTCTCTATGACACCATTCGTCAAAGCTAGCCCCATTATGCGGACGCTGGAAAACCCCGGGAGGTACACAAAGTTTCCAAAGCTCCCAATTTTGAAAGCACTGCAAACAAACACGCTGGATCCGGAATGATTCTGGGGAGAGGAAAGGCATAAAAAACTGGGGAACCCTTATGCTTCGCCTTTAAGGGTCGAACGGGATAGCGGAAATTGTGGAGTAATTTCCACATAAGCTGCATTCCGTGTAATTCTTTGTTTGCTTCAAACTACGAGCAATCAAGCACGTGAAATGTTTTCGAACTTGCTATAAAGCACTGCGTGTTCTAAAAGGAATACATCCAGTAAAGTGTGGTCCATTTGTAATAGGTGGCCGGCTTTAAACCAAGAAGCCGCTATGAAAAACCGCATGCTCTGGCGCCCAACGGCAATGTACGTTTGTACCACGTAATAGTACTGTGATAATACCTGTTGTATTATGAAGCTTGTGCACTGGACGCGCGCGTCTGTAATGCATGGATCTTATTTTCACTGAATTTCCAAGCAGAGGATGGTTTCCTTCCCAGAAATTTTCCAAGCTTAAGAAATGCCTCTTGCGCGCAGAGTGAACCTCTTTGGTAAGGAAAAGGCGAAACGTTAAGCACACCTACCTTTTCTAGCCACCTTTCCCTTCAAGTCACCACACCCATGCCGCACCCCTAAAAAAAACTTGAACAATCGTCGTAGCATACAGAGCCGAAAAATGACAATTTTGAGCGGGCACCTTCCTTGAAATCAAAGATGTGCTCCCCCCCCCCCCCCCAAAGAAGTTTTTGGTTATACTCGTGTCAATCACCACTTGCTCGAGGAAAATTTTTCGCTGGGCCTGTTGGTACATACTTGAATAAACGGAGAAACTAGCTTAAAGACACGTTCACAATAGCAGAAGACGACACAGACGCTGGAACTTACAACTGGGTTTGATGAAACAGAAACACATAAATTTCGCAGGAAAACGGATCGCGCATGCGTCATTCAATAAAAAACACGTGACGCACTAGAAAAGAGAATGGACATCAGTACTCACATTTTTCTAAATAAACTATTTCTTTCTTTGACAGTGATAGTGGAAGTACACTAATGCCTTTTTAGGCTCGTTGCCAAATATGATACGCTTGAATCAATTTACGTTGGTATTGCGTAGTTTCCTTGCCCATTATTTGCGTACCTTTCAGATCACGAGAACAGCCGCACACTCGGCAATGAGCGGGCAGATTTCCTCCTCCTCCCGACCTAATAGACGCTTCGTGTTCTTTTATTCGAACTTTATAACATCATTTCGTCTGTCCAATATTCAGACAACCATACGACGATGGATGAAAGAGATAACATTTGAGATTGATTGATATGTAGGGTTTAACGTTCCGAAACCACCATATTATTATAAGAGACGCCGTAGTGGAGGGCTCCGGAAATTTCGACCACCTGGGGTTCTTTACCGTGCACCCAAATCTGAGCATACGGGCCTACAACATTTCCGCCTTTATCGGAAATGCAGCCGCCGCAGCCGGCATGAGAACCCGCGACCTGCGGGTCAGCAGCCGAGTACCTTAGCCACTAGACCACCGTGGCGGGGCAATAACATTTGAGATGCACGCAGTGAAAGATAATTTATAGCTGGTACAGAAAACACTCTTAGGTTTCCGCTCATCAATCTTACAACAGAGACTTGATAGCTTACATTGCGCCGAAAACACAACGTGAACACCCTGCGGTGTGGCAACCTTTTTCCCATTAAGCGAGACCTTATGGATGTACGGCATTACTTCTACTCGCTTGTGTTTATCATTAGCAGTATTGTAACACTGCTAACTCGCACTTCTTTAGTCGCTTGCTGCATCTTTTTTTAGTTTTGTCTCAGTTCCTGCCTTGAGGACTGCTTGAGGAAAACCGGCTCAGAGTTTTACCTGTTCGTGAAAGTTTTTCTCCATCGAGTGATGGCAGCTTCTGTTCAGAGATTTTCTGATGCATTAGTTGGCAATGGCACGCTCCACTATTTTGGATTGCGAAGATAAACGGTAGAAGCTTTTTCTGGGTATGGGGCGCGTACATCCAGCTCACGGGACCATTGTTAGACGAGGTTAGTCTCAAGAATAAAAACCTTATAGCATTGTCTGAAGGTAGTTTTTTAGTAAACCTGGGAGCCTTGTTGCGTGCTTTAAAATGGGTGAAAATGTCATCTGGCAATGAATCTACCTTCAAAGGGTCGTTCAGCTTTAACAAAAACGAACAATCATTAAGATACCTGAAGATTTTTATTATCCTATCGTAATTCAAGGAGCTGCTCATAGCGTTGTCAAATTGAGAAAGGTAAATTTGGCATCAAACTGCCACTTCACTGGATCCTCTAAATACCATCCTTCTAAACAAACAAGTTATCATCAAATTCAACCACCGTCGACGATAAGTACAAGGTGAGCAGTTCCAGAAACGAGTCAGCCGGGACACCACGAGCATTCTGAAAGGATACTGCTCCGTTTATGTCGATGAGTTCCCGTACGGCGACAAACAGTTCAGCTTGTGGCACAGAGTAGAACAGCTCCTCTACGTCTGGAGAGAACGCCGCATTATCGATGGTCTTTTTATCGCGCAGAAATTTCAAAACCCAATCCGAAGAATTAGTGGCAAACGAATCAACTACAGCTAGCATGTTCAGCCATCGCTGAAGGTACTGACCAAAAAGTTGCTGCCAAGTTCCCTTCTCCGTCACTATGGCTCTGAAAAGGCATTCAAATTTGTGAGACCTGTCTCCAAAAAAAAAATGACAACCTGTTCGTTTGATCTTCCGTGCGTTCTTGGCTAGCTTATCCAAATTTACCTCACTGAGGAACTGAGGAACTTGAGAGCAGAAAAAACCATGCAAGCGGTTGCGAAAAAATTTCAGACTGTAACTCTAAAACTCACAAAACTCAAGAAGAACCCTGTTAAGTTTTTTAGAGGGGCATTCCATTGTCGTGTGGTTTTGTGTATATATTCGACAGACAGGATTGTGCATTTATGCTCGAATGAAAGAACATCAAGCGTCTATCAGGTTGGGAGAAAGAGCGAAACTGACCGATCATTGCCGGGTGTGCAGCTGTTCTCCTAATCTTAAAGGTCAGCTAATATTAGGTAAGCGAACTGCGCAATACGAACGTGAAGTGACTGAAGTGTATCATAATTGGCAACATGGCTAAAAAAATGGGCAGATCATACGTACAGTGGGCATTGATGATATGCGAAGCACGATGCAGAAGGGTTAATATGTCACATTAAAATCAGAACAATGTTACGAGGTGAAGATAAATGATGTCGTACATGACTTCCGTGTCATGACTACCATGTTTGGCTATGTCGTTTACCTTCGTCCTGTATTCACGTCATGTGATACCAAATTTAGTATAGGTGGAGCGAGCAAAACGGCCGCAAGCATGCTATGAGCGTGGTAGGTTGTCATTTTCTTAAACGACACGCTTCTCAGCATTATCATGTTTCCACCAGACTTATAATTTCGTCATCCATTGACGTCACGTAACAACAAATTTAGTATATTTGGAGTTAGCAAAATGGCCACGAGCGCATCATAAAGGTCTTTGTATACTGCAATGTAGCGTTGACGCGTGCGCATGTTGTGCACATTGACGCAACGTTAGCGAAACGCGAGCACTCTATTAGAGAGTTTTAGTACTGCAGAATGGAGCTACGTACGCATCACGCAAGCGCCTTGCGTTACGTGGCGTTGTTTGCCACTAATCGGCCTTTAGTTCTTTAGTACGCCGTAGTACCCGCGTACGTAACGAGCGTGAAGCGTGTTGCGTCATCTGGTAGATCAAAATAGAAGCACGTGTTGTTGACAGCCAATGTGAGCCAATCCAAGTGTTATAGCCAGATTATGGCCATATTTTAAGCCACAGAGCCGGTCGGTGCTTGCCATCGATGCCGCCATTTTGCAAAACGAAGCCTCGCGCTGTCGCGAACTTGTTCGAGAGCGATGTGATCAGGTCATACGTACGCACGCACGCATGAGATGCGTGCGTACGTATCGGCTGCGTACGTAACGCGATACCTGCGCGTTGCGGTCTGCGCATGCGCACTACGCAGAACGTGGCGTCCTTACGTACGCAACGCTGTCACGTACGCAGTTACGCAGTACTAAAACTCTCTATTGTCTGACGCCAGGTGGGACCGACGCGACCAGCGTCCATCGGCGCAACTCGGAAGCAACCGGTGCGAAATGCGACGGGCTGCACTTCTTGCCAGTGCGTTGCCCAAACAGCACTGCTTGTCTCTTTTTTCATGACGGGGGGATGCTAGATGTGCTGAAACGCGCATGCGTGAGAGCAACACAGCGCGGCGCGCACCGGCAAGTATATGGAGGAACCGGCACCTGGCGTGGCAACGCCGTCTAGCACGCGCACCGTGTCACGTCGAAATGTATAGGCGCATTGACTGTGGTATGTAATCCTGTTCTCGCATGACAGAAATCTCATGATTATCATGCTTGCACCAGTCACATATCTTCTTCATTGACCTCACGTTATAGAAAGTTTGGCATATCTGAAGCTAGCGAAACGACCGCGAGCGCATCATGAATGTGGCATGTAGTCACGTTGTTACATGACATGCAAGTCATGATTGTCAAGTTTGGATGTGTCCTTCACCTAAGTCGATCATTCGCGCGACGTAATACCGGGTTTGGTACATGCAAAGCTAGCGAAACGGCCGCGAGCACATCATTAGCGTAGTATGTAGTCATGTTGTTACATGACAAGCATCTAATGTTTTTCATGTTTGCACCAGTACCATACCTTCGTCATCCATTCGCGTATCGTAGTACGAAATTCGGTATATGTGACGCTAGCGAAACTGCCGCGAGTGAATCATGAGCGTGGCATGTGGTCATGTTGTTACCTGAAACGCATGACATAATTTTCATGTTTGGGTTGGTCGCATGTGTTCGGCATGCAATCATGTCATATCTTACCAGTTTTGCAAGATGCCATGTGAATGAAACCACCGCAAGAGCTGCAGGACCATGAAATGTAAGTGATGACATTCCTGACATACATGTCATGATTTTTATGTTATGACTAGTCAAATATGTTCTTCGTACATTCATGTTATGCCATACCAAGTTTGGTATTGATACCATTATCTAAATGGCCAGAAGAGTGAGAAGTAGTGGGCGGACAGATAGATAGATTTCAGTGCGTGTGTATCGTCTTATTGTCTTGTAAACGCGTCCCCTGGCTGGTTTGTTTGTTTCTTCTTTTACTCGAGTACGAAAAATTTTCACAATTTTTATTGTACAAGTTTGAAGCGCGCCTGCTCAGAACTTCTGAGAGCACCAACATATCTTGGCATATGTAAATCTTTCTAGCCTCTTTGGACGTGAAATTTAAGGAACCATTATGTGTTTTACCAGAAATACGCGAAAGCGTGGATCCTGGTGTGGTACTGAAAACGCTCATTCAGCTTCAAGCGATACATATTAGCGCAAACAAAAAAACAGACTACAGAAAGTAGGAAGCAAAAATGCACGTTTTTTGGACTGGATTAAAAGTACATTTCATGTGTTCATTTTGATTTGTTCATGTGTCAAGGTCAAGTGAGCCCATGTTCAAATTACTTTAACTGTACTTTTAGAAATTTATCTCCCCCTTCAGCTTGATATGACGTAGACCACTACTGCTTAAGATCCGTCGCCCCATTGGTGTATATGACGAAGTTCTTGCTTCTTTTTGTGGTTTACGCAGAAAATTTTTGAAATAATAAGAGTGTCAAAGGAGTGTTTTTTCAAAAAGAATTTCCCTGTCTGACTGGTATAACACCCTTTTCCCTGCTTGTACTCTAAGAGAACAGTGTAAGTGACAAAAGAGTTTTATTATGTCATTCGTGACGATTTAGTGGAAGAGCTGAGAGGTGCACACCTCAACTTGCAATAAGAATTGTTCGGTTTAACGTTCCAAAGCCGTCATATGACTATATATGACAGACGCCACACTGAAGGGCTCCAAAACTTAGAACAGCTAGGGCTCTTGAAAACGCTCCTAGGTGTAACTACACAGGTCTCGAACAATTTCACCTCCAGCAAAAATGTGACCACCGTTATCGGCCGGGATTTGATGCTGCGACTCGCTGGTCAATAGTTGAGCACCATAAGCACTAGACCACCAGATCGAGTGGTGCGCGTGCAAGAATCGAGCTACATCGATGTTGCGCATAGCGCAACTTGCCGGTTGCGCTGCCTTTTTTAGGAATATAAGTCGTAGGGATCAAAAAATCAAGAAAATGGTTGAGGCAATGATGCATTTCATTGGACACTCCAAGAAAAATTGAGAAATTTAAGAAAATAACTTTTTTTGGCACTGTATGATTCGACATTGCGTTAGCCCTTTATGTGGTGCACATTTATTCTCTATAAATGAATGGGCGACTGCCGCAATCGACGGACAGCGCATATTCATGTGTAGAAGCAATTGAGAAAAACAGCTTGAATTTATTACAAATGCCATCGCTCGGTATATAGCCATTCGAGCGCAAGTCGTTTTCACAAGCTTTCGAGGACGAGGCATGCTTTGTCGAAAAGAAAAACTATTCACCAATTTCTGCAACCATGCGGGAGCACGGGGATGTCATACTTTGGGGTAGAAAAGAAAGGTCGGACAATACCATAGTGAGAGCACGTAGTGCCTTTGCAAAACGAAGGACAGAAGGGCATGAAAGATGTGAAGAGAAAAGGGAGAGAGAGCGGCAACTGCGTATATTTTGTATCCGTAGCACTATAGCCGTATGAAAATAGTGTCCAGGCCTTCGCGCCAGCACGCATCTTTTAACTACCGTGTTACTCGAGATGACTGTTCGCGTGCAGCATGTTGCTTCATCGTAGGTAGGGCTTGCAAAGCTTGCACTTACGTTTAGAGATTTATGCAGCCCATTTAGTCGAATCCGAGTTTGAGATATACACCGGCAACATAGGTTGCCAGATGCGGCAGGAACCCATGAATTTTGATCCGTTCCTAAAACTTGAACTGTATTTTTGAACAAATCTTTCATAGCTAATTGTTGCTGAATTTCTGTAACTCAATTGTGCGAGGCGTACCTTTTTCATTTGACCCGGTGCGAGAAAAAATTTTTGCAAATGACTGCTAAATTAATTGTGCTGTAACAAGGAAGGACGATCAAGTGAGAATTATACATTGCTTGAAAAAATTCAGCCATTGGCGTAACTTTTGGGATATGAGATCAAACTACAAAAAATCAACACAAAAACACATGACTAAAAAAACATGCATTATGCCTTTTCAATATTCTATCGACGGGAATTTACTCCTTCATGCTAACCAATTTAAATAATACGGAGTCACTCTTGCTCAAAATTTAGGATAGATACACACATAGGCCATGTGTGCTTGAAAGCACACCAGGCACGACCTTTCTTAAGACAAAAACTACGTCAAGCTACGCGAGATATAAAACTTTTAGGTTACAATCCCTTCGTTAGACTACTACTAGAATATGCCACATTCGTGTGGAGTCTTTATCAACGCAGCCTGAGAACAATATTAGAAAAAGTGCAACGCCGTGCCGTCCGCTTCATATGCACAAATTACCGCCGGTTACATTCGGTCACGCAGATGTTCGAGTCCAGTGAACTGGAATCACTTTAGGCACGAAGACAAAAAAACTGGTTGAAAGCTATTTCAAGTATACTGCAAGATAACTAAAAATTAACAAGGATTTGTACCTAAAAGTGCCAGGGAAACGAAGCAGTCGGGTCAATCACGACTTTGTTTTACTACCGTACTCTTGTCGGAGTGATGTGTTTCGTTTTTCGATTTTTCCAACCGGAATTTGGATCGCGTCGCCAGGCGTTGTAGTAAATGCAAACGATCTTTGCCAATTTGAAAAAAAAATGTTGGACATGTATTTGAGTGATGGAGCTGCCAGATGATAAGCCTTCATGTTTTCTAGGTTTGAGTTCCTTGCATTTCTTTCTCCCAGCTGTTTTTAAGCCTTGAAATACGTAGCCAGGCTTTGCTGTAATTGCAAGCAGTGTTTGCTGATTTGATAAAGTATCACATATGTATTGATTGCCTTACCACCTGATATAGATGTATACTGGTTGGCTTGTATTTGGCTGTGACCTTCCTGTAAGAGCTCTCAAGAGAGGGCTGAAGGTATTAGGAAATAAATAAATAAATTACTGCATGCGAACCTGTCCTCGTTCATTGATTTTGTATGCCACTTGCACGCGCAGACAGCAGCGTTCATCATACACAAATGTGTGTGTGTGTGTGTGTGTGTACGCACATGCATATTCGCAGTCTAATGGGGACAATTTCAAACCAGATTCTATAGGAATCCAGCGCTACTATATGCAATGTATCGAGAGATCTACGCAACCGCTCATTGCAAAGATTGTTAGGCACGAGTTTTTTTATAACATATATAATGGGAATTCCAGAGATTATAACACAGTAATGAGAACTCAGCCTCCACCGACAGCCTCCACGCGCGTTGGCTGGCCGTGCGGCTCATTTCAGCCCTGGACGATCAGCTTTGGGCAATTCAGCGGGCCGAAGAAGCCGCTAGGAGGCAAAACCTTCTAGCCGACATCTAGGCGGGAGCCCAGCCCACCAACACGCCGGATGCAAAATAAAGATTATTCCTTCCTTGCACGCACTCGAGCAAACTTAATCTTATTCAGCTTCTTAAATACAAAACAATTCTTAGCAAACTTCGACGACTTAGAGCGTATCTATCTATCTATCTATCTATCTGTCTATCTATCTATCTATCTATCTATCTATCTATCTATCTATCTATCTATCTATCTATCTATCTAGCCACCTACAAATTTTACCTCTCTTGTTCGTAGCGACAAGAGTATCGATACAAAACTCGGTATGACATGACAGACAGACAGACAAAGAATTTTATTCAGGTCCTGAGGAACTGCGTTGTAACGGCCCCGTTTAGGAGGAATCCGTAGCAGACGCGGGCCGCTCCCACGTAGGGACCAGAAGACCATGGCCCTCCGCCCTCTCGCAGGCCCTCTGTACAGCCCGAAGTTGAACTAAGAGGTCGCCGCTGTTAAGGGCTTCCTCCCAGTCCTCTTCTTTGTTGAACTCTGCGTCACGTAACGCAGGACATTGCCAGAGCATATGAGGTAATGAGCAATACGCCTCACCGCAGTCCGGACAATGCGGCTCGATGTTGGGCGAAAAATGGCTGAACCTGCCACGCGAAGGGAAAGACCCCGTTTGGAGCATCCTGTAGGCCGATGATTGCGGTCGCGTAAGTTTAGGATGAGAAAGTGGAAAAGTCCTCCGAGATAGATGATAATGAGTCATGATCTCGTGGAAAGTGATTAGCGAGTCCCTGTATCTTCCGGCGTCCCCGCCTGCGAATCCGCCGGCACCACCGCGGTGAGCGATACCTCGCGCACGGTCATGGGCAAACTCATTGGCTTTGGGGACATCAAGATGTACGTTGGCCCCCATGTGGGCCGGGAACCATGTTATGGTGTGAAACCCGGCAGCCCCCTCACAGCCGAGGATGGCCGCTGCCTCACGCGAGATCGAGCCCGAGGCGAAAGCCCTAGCTGCGGAACGCGAATCTGTAAAGACATTAGGACGCCATGGGTCCTTCATTGCTATGGCGATAGCGATTTGCTCAGCCACCATTGCCGAAACCTTTCTAACCGAGGCACAGCATAGGAGTGTGCCACTATGATCGACCGAGACCACTGCGAAGCGATCCGAACGCCCGTACTGGGCTGCATCGACAAAGGTCGCGAGATGCGGTCTGTTTGCAACTGATTTTAATAAGGAACGGGCCCGAGCTATGCGGCGCCCTACATTGTATTGTGGGTGGACATTTCTTGGAAGTGTAGCTACCGAAAACGTGCCTCTGATCGAGGGTGGTAGTGTTACATTGCGCTGGTTAGTCGCGTAGGACCGCAGCCTATGGATTCCAGGATGCGCCTACCAGCCCTCGAGGACGATAGTCGCACGACCTGAGCCATCTGCTGGGCCTCGATCACCTCCGAGAGGGAGTTATGCGTGCCCCATTGTAGGAGCTTCTCGGTGCTAGTGTGGATAGGCAAGCCTAGAACTCCTTTTATGCTTTTGCGCATTAGTGTATCAATTCTTGCCTCTTCTCTTTTGGACCAGCGCAACGCCGAAGCGACATAATTAATGTGGCTCATGAGAAATGCATGATAGAGCCGAAGGAGATTGCTCTCGCTCAGCCCACCCCTGCGGTTCGAGACCCTGAGTATGAGCCTAAGCATGTTCTCCGTCTTGGAGGTGATGCGGGCTATAGTTCGTGAGTTGCCCCCCTTGGACTCTAGCAGGAGTCCGAGGAACCTGATGGAGTCCACCCTGGGCATTTTCTACCCATCCCGTCTGTATAAAGCTAAGGGAATCTGTTCTAAAGGAGTGAGGTTCCTCAGTCCTTGTCGGGTGGGTCTGTATAGTAGTAACTCAGACTTTGCCGATGACAGGCTCAGGCCCGAACCGACTAGAAAGTTCTCCGTGATGTCTAATGCCTCTTGGAGCGCCTGCTCTACCCCGGCTTCGGACCCTCCCATGCACCACACGGTGATATCGTCCGCGTAGAGAGCATGGTTAACCCCGCGCACCGTAGCGAGTCGCTCCGAGAGGCCCTTCATGGCAATATTGAAGAGTAGAGGAGATAACTGCCCCCTGTGGAGTGCCTCTCGCTCCCAAGGTAAATTCCGTGAATTGGATTTGACCGATCCTAATGGTAGCCCTGCGATCCCTGAGAAAAGACCTATCGTATGCGTGGAACCGTTGCCCTAGACCCATAACCGAAATTGCCTCAAGCACAAACTTGTGCGAGGTATTATCAAAAGCTTTGGCTAGGTCTAGAGCTAGTATGCCTCTAGTATTTCTAGTGTTGTTGTCAATGATTTTTCTTTTGATAAGGAGCATCACGTCCTGTGTGGATAGTGCAGATCTGAATCCTACCATATTGTGTGGAAATAGCTCTCTGCTTTCTATATACTCGGATACCCGATGTTGAATCGCATGTTCGGCCACCTTGCCTACGCAGGACGTAAGCGAGATGGGTCGCATGTTCTCCAAAGCCAGAGGTTTGCCTGGCTTTGGGATAAGCGCTACCGAAGCTGTCTTCCAGGATTCGGGGGCGTGCCCCGTCTCCCAGATCTTGTTGACTTCCTCGGTAAGCTTCTCGATGGATTTGCCGTCCAAGTTACGTAAGAGCTTATTTGAGATTCCATCCGGGCCCGGTGCAGAGCGTCCGTTGAGCTCGTGGAGGACCTTACAAATTTCTGGTTGAGTGAAAGGTGCGTCCGGCTCCGCCACCATTCCACCCCTGTAATGCGGATAGTCCGCATCGCCGGAAGGGCCCAGCGGAAGATAGCTGTCCGCTAACCTCTTCAGGAGGGCCTTTTCGGACACTCCCTTCGCTTTTTGGTTGTGAACGATTCTGTCAATAGCCAATCGCTGATTTCCCTTCGACTGTGACTCATCAAGTAATTGTTTGAAGAGGTTCCATTTGGCCCCCACTCTCATCTGTCCGTCAACCGAAGAACATACTTCATTCCACTGCTGTTTGGAGAGTTCAATAGAGTAGGCTTCGATCACGCGATTGAGTTGCGCAATTTTCTTTTGAAGTCGGTGATTGAGCCTTTGCGTCCTCCACCGGGACAGGATGGAATTCTTAGCCTCTATGAGATGCGCGAGGCGTGCATCCATCCGATCAACCCTCAGGTTCCTTTTGACAACCCTGGTCGCCGCATTAGCATCCTGTTTGAGCCTTGCAAAGAGGCTGTCTAAGCTGTCGTATTCATCCTGGTCCTCCTTCCGCAATTTACGAAAGGCATCCCAGTCCGTTACTTTAAATTCCCTGGGGGGAGCTGCATTGACTGCTAGGGTAATAGCCACTATGAAGTGGTCGCTACCTAGATTCTCTTGCAAATTTTGCCACCCTGTTCCGGCGACGTTCTTGACGAACGCCAAGTCTGGAGTTGTGTCTCGGACCACCGATGTGCCAATTCTTGTCGGGTATTGCGGGTTCGTAATCAATTCAAGAGAACACCTACATACGGCCTTTAGAAGGTTGTTGCCTTTGGGGGACTGCCTGGCGTATCCCCAAGCGTCGTGCGGAGCATTAAAGTCTCCTGCTACCACGATGGGGGCCCCCTGGCCAGAGCCACCGCTCTTGCCATGATCGAAGCGAACCCCTGCCGCTTGTCCGACGGCGGGCTGTACACATTCAGGAGGAATACGCTGTTCTTGAGCCAGCTGTTGGGGATTATTTCGAGGATAATGACCTCAGCCTTGCTGTTGCCAAGCTGTAGTTTGTGTTCTTGAAAGGAGCACTTTTTCGCGACCAAGGTTGCCAAACCGCGCTTCCCTTGCTCGCGCACCGAGACGACTCGATAGCCCGGGAAAGTTAGCGCATCACCGAGGGTTTCCTGTAACATAATTACGTGCGGTTTGACCGCCTGAGAAGCAATAAAGTGCAGCAGTGGAGCCCTGCGCCTTTTGAAACTGGCACAGTTCCACTGCCACACGACCAGTTCATTAGTGTTGTCCGCCATAATTACTGTTCTGAGACAGCCAATCTCCTGTCGGGTTGACTGTTACCGCGCCTGCAGGCGACTGTGCCCTGTTCAGGCCTATCGGAGGCGAGCTACCTGTAGCTAGCGCTGCCTGTGTACCTTCAAGAGACGACACCCTTTTCAGTAGGGTAGTCATGCTATCAGCCAGTTGTTTAATCGATTGCTGCATGCTTTCCAGAGCCTTGTTGTTGGATTCTGTCTCCGTATTATCCCACTCCCCTTGGGGGGGGGGGGTGAGGCCCTACGTTTTTCCGAGCGCGCCTGCACGTCCCTTGGTGGGGAATCTGTTGTCTCTCACCCTGCGAGGAGTAATGTTTGCGGAACGACACAAGGTCAGCCCTCAGCTGTTGAATCTCTGCCTTAAGGCAAGCATTTTCTTGGATCAACTTAGCTACCCTTGGGTCTTCCCTATGCTCTGGCAATGGTACCCGCGTTACCTCTGGTGGCGGCGCCACTGGCTTCGGCTTGGCTCGATCCGCCCAGGTAGGTACTTCCTGGATTCGTACCCGGGAGCAAGAGCGCCCTTTGGTGCGAGCGCGGCCCCTGGAGCGGTCGCGCCTGGGGCCAGCCGGCATGACGGAACGCCCCTGCCTGGGAGCACTTGCCACGCTGGAATCCATTGACCAGTCCTCTTCGGCCAGCTGTTGCTGAGACTTTTTGACGCGCTTTCGGCGCCGTCGTCTTCTCCGTCGCACGATGTAAGGAACTTGAAAGCGTTCTTTGCACGTTCTGTCCGCCGTCGGATGTGGGCCTCCGCAAAGGGCACATTTCGGCGAGAACTGGTGATCGTCGGGTGGAGACACGAGCCCACAGCCCCTGCACACCCTCTTGTTGGGGTTGGGGCAAACATCGGCCCTGTGACCAAGTCCTCCACACGCGTAGCGGACGTCGGTTTGGCGCTTGTAGAGCGTGCAGCGCAGCATACTGATGCCGCATATGACATAGTTTGGTACCTTCATGCCGTCGAAAAGCACTACCACAGTGGTGGTGTTCTTGATCCTTTTGGCTTCTAGGGCCTTCAGATTTCGCTGGTTGACGATCATCGTTTGGAGCTGGGCCTCGCTGATGTCAGTGTCCACCTCTCGTATGACTCCTTTACAGGTGTTATCGGGGACCGCGACATATGCCGCCACATGGTACATTCCTTCGCTTATCCGAATCTGTTGGATCGCGGCGTAGGCGTTTGCGTTCTTCTGCTCCGGTGTGGAGACTACGAGAACGTTCTGGGCAATGTTTGGGCAAACGATGTCCCCTTCCGTCTCTGCCGGGGTAAGAGCAGCCGCCATGGCAATAGCCTGTGCGAGCCTAATTTGGCTTACTTTTCTGACGTCAAGTCCGTCCCTCGGCCTGACGATAATTCGTATATGGTCCCGCGGCAGCCGAGGGAGCCTCGATGCAGCTGCGAGGCGCTTCATTGCACCTTGCGGGGCTGCCGTGCGGCGGCCTCCCTTCGACCCCACATGTGACGCGTTGCCCGCGGAAACTGGCGTTTCTACACGAGCTTTCTTGTTCCTGCCCAGCGCTGTCCTCCAACCCGGGCTATTGGCTTCTTCGTGAGAGATTTCCTCTCCTTCCACCATCTCTACTTCGGGCATGTTGCCCCTTTTCCCCGCCCCTCGCCGTCGACTCTAGGCTGAGCCCAGTAGGGTTAGCCGAGCCGCGGCGCGTTCCACAAGAAAAGTTCCAATAATTCGGCAAAAGGACCACTCACCGAAAAAAGTCTGGTATCAACGTGATCCTCAGAAGAAACTGCGTCGAATGAAACGCAGTTCGAGCACAGGCACCACAAAAATCCTAACGAAAACATTTACAGAAACGAGACCGAACTTCTCGCGTCCGCACTGGTCGGCGCCCCCTGCGTCTCTCCGTTATGACATGACGTGATTGTATCGAGAATATATCTGACTAGTCACAATATGAAAATCATGACATGTATGTCATCAATGTCAATATTTACGTCTCATGGTCCTGCAGCTCTTGCGATGGTTTTGTTTACTTGGCATGTTGTAAAGGGTGTGGTATGACATGATTGCATGGCGAACACAAGCAACCGGCCCTAACAGAAAATCATGACATGCGTGTGATGTAACAACATGGCTACCTGCAAAGCTCATGATGCACTTGCGGCTGTTTCGCATGTGTCATACATACCTAATTCGGTATTGCGGTACGCGAATAGATGCCGAAGGTATGTGGCTGGTGCAAACATGATACTCGTGAGATGCGTGTCATGTAACAACATGACTATATGCCACGTTAATGATGCGCAGGTGGCTGTTTCGCTAGCTTCACCTATACCCAATTTAGTATTACGGGATGTGACGGGATGACGAAGTTATGCTATTGGTGTAACCTTGATAAACATGCGATGCGTGTCATGTAACAACATGACTACATGCTACGCTCATGATGCGCTTGTGCCATTTCGCTAGCATCACATGTACTAAACGTGGTATGACGCGACGTGAATTGGCGACATAGGTAAATGACACATCCAAACAAGACAATGTCAACATGCGTGTCATGTAACAACATAACTACATGCCACACTCATGATGCGTTTGTGGTCGTTTCGCTAGCTTCACATATACGAAATTGTGTTTTACGTGACGCCATTGGATAACGAATGTATGTGACTGGCGCAAACATGATAGTCATGAGTTGCGTGTCATGTGAAAACATGACTACATAACAGTCAATGCGCCTATACATTTCGACGTGACGCGGTGCGCGTGCTCGGCAACGTTTAGTTTGTCGCGTCACGCTGGCGTTGCAACGCCAGGTGCCGGTCCTGCCATATACTCGCTGGCACGCCCCGAGCTACGTTGCTTTGACGCAAGCGCGTTTCAGCGCGTCCGGTGCCCCCAGTCACGAAAAGAGAAAGACGCAGTGTTGTCTGGTTAACGATTTGGGCCGAAATGCAGCATGTCGCGATTCGCGCTGGTTTTTCGTCGGGCCGCGCCAACGGACGCTGGTCACGCCTGGCGTCAGACTCAAGAGTGCTCGCGTTTCGCTGACGAAGTGTCACTGTGCCCAGCGTGCGCGCGCATCAACGCTACATCGTAGTATATTGGGCCCTTCATGCTGCGCTTTTGATCATTTTGATAGTTCCACATAAACCAAGTTTGGTGTTACGTAACGTCAAAGGATGGCGAAATATATGACTGATGCAAGCATCATAGTCCTCCCAAGCGTGACATGTAAGAACACGACAACATACCACGCTTATAGCATGCTTCCGGCCGTTTTGCTAGTTTCACGTATGCTAAATTTGGTATCACGTGACGTGAATAGATGACGAAAGTAAAGGACACATCCAAACATGATAATCATGACACTCAAGTCATGGAAAACATCATTTAGCTCCAGCTCGTAACGTTGTGCTGATTTAAAGTGACATATCAATATTTCTCATTCGTGCTTTTCACATCATCGATTCCCACAGTACGTGGGATCTGTCATTTTTTTTTCACTGTGCTTGGATATCAATATTTTTTTGATTAATAAGTATTGTATGCGCCTCACACAACCTTAGTTTTTAAACTTTTCTAAACGCTTTTACGTGAACAAACAAAAGGAACAGTTCAGACCGCCACCTCCAAAGACATTTTATAATAGATGACAAGCGTAAACTAGTCTGGTCAAGAACAGACATGAAAACATTGAAAAACCACACACTGACCATGAATAAAAGCACAATGTTTGTCACTTCTGAATAAGGCTCCTGTGCATGGGCTAAAACGGCATATGTCATCATAAATAAATCAGTAAGTTGTAATCAAAAGCCTCACTGCTTTAAAACGATAAGATACTTCGTAGAAACAGGCCATCTTCACACGTCCTTTATCGGATTGCGCGAGAAAAATCGCAGTAGTGGACACCTATTAAAAACACAAACGAACAAACTCCCTTTTTCATTACTGCGATGTGTTGCATTCGGCATCAGGTCGCAACAAAAGGTTAACGTTTTGAAAAAAAAATGGCAGCATATCCACGGAGTGAATGATGGAGAGTGGGGTGAAGACTTCGTCCGTCTATTTGTTCTTGCTTCCGTCCGTCCATGCGTCCGTCAGTGTGACCGTTCATGCGTCCATCACCCCGTCAGTTCGTGCGTCTGCTCGTGCGTCCGTCCCTGCATTCGTCCATGCGTCCATCCATACATCTGTCTATGTGTCCGTTCGTCCATCTATTCAACACTCCAAGTACCACCATCTCGCATCTTTTCATCATATATTCCCCATATAGAAGCACCGCCATCCAGTGGACATTCGAAGGACTAAACGAGAGGTGGCACACGCACACTTTCTTACGGCTTGCGCTCCGGGTCTACTTCCCACCTTAACCACCTCGAGTTCTTGGTATATACTAGTTCACTGTATTCATGGCACTGCAGCCGAACGCTCGCCAAACCTTTCGAAAACCAAGGAGGTTACGCCCAGCGAGTATTACATTGAAAACTTTTTCAGTCAGATAGTGCTCAATGTACATGCCAATGGCTGCTAATGGGAAATGAGAGGAGGAGAATTCTGCTTTTACTTTCTTACGTCTTGCGCTTCGTCTCTACTTCCCATTTTTAACCACCTCGAGTTCATTCATGGCATATCCACGTTCATTGTATTCATGGCACTGCGGCTCAACGCTCGCTACACCTTTCAAAAGCTAAGGAGGTTACACCCAGCGAGTATAGCGTAGCAACCCTTTCTTGTCAGATAGGGCTCAATGTACATGCCAATGGCTGCTAATGGTGATCGCAGCCTGCGCGTTAACTAAAAGCCGAAAGCTCCTGTCTCTCATTCCCCATCAGCAGCCATTGACATGTACATTGAGCACTATTTTTAGGGGCAAAACTCCTTATGGCGTGGCTTGTGCGTCCATCGTAGAACGGAACCACCAGTGGCACATACCCGAAGTAATGGTCCTTACGATTTTGACCTCCAAGGTGGTTCCGGTGAGAGATTTCTTCTGTGCGTTGTTGAACAATAAAAGATGGTGCTCAATGCACATGTAATGGCTGCTAAGGGGGTATAAGAGACTGGAGCATTCGGCCTTTAGGTAACGCGCACGATGCGATCCCCATTAGCAGCTATTGGCATGTACGTTGAGCACGATCTGACAAGAAAGGGTTGCTACGTTATACTCGCTGGGTGTAACCTCCTTGGTTTTAGAAAGGTTAAGCGAGCGTTGGGTTGCATAGCCATGAATACAGTGAACAAGTATATACCTTGAACTCGACGTGGTTAAAGATGGGAAGTAAACCCGAAGCGCAATTCGCAAAAAGTGTGCATGTGCCACCTCCCGTTTAGTCCTTGAAATGTCCGCTGGATGGCGGTGCTTTTATATGGAGAATATATGATGAAAAGATGCGAGATGGTGGTACTTGGAGTGCTGAATAGATGGACGAACGGACACACAGACAGATGCATGGATGGACGCATGAACGGACGCAGGCGCGGATGCATGGACGAACGCAGGGACGGACGCACGAACAGACGCACGCACGGACGGGTGGATCGACGCATGGACGGTTACACAGACGTACGCAGGAACGGACGGAAGCAAGAACGAATGGACGGACGAATGCTTCGCCCCACTCCTCATCGTTCAGGCCGTGGTTATGCTGCCATTTTTTTATTGTTCAACAACGCACAGAAGTCTCTCACCGGCACCACCTTGGAGGTCAAAATGTTATACTTGTTACATGCTACAGGGGACGAACGGGTGCCGCTATAAGGAGCTTCGCCCCTAAAAAAAGTAAACTCTCTGTTCAACCGACGGATTGGAACTTTCGTAAACCGAGCTGTGAACGATCTCGCGTTGCATGCAGGCAACAGATTCGGCCACAGCTGAAAATCTGCGCGGATAACTACAACATGGAGGAACTTGTCTTCATGATTGGTTGTACACAGAGCTGCAACCACCTTCTGAGTTTGAGTATCGATGGCTTGCGTACCCGGTACGGGGATGACGTGAGAGTAGACAAGCACGAAATGCATAAAACGCACTCTAGTCGGCGGTTTGCCAGTAGGGTCTATTGCTGCGCTGACAGTACACTTACTGCACATTGGGCTGCACGACGATGACGGTGTGGTATGGATCCGGTTGGTAGCCGAGGGGACGGTAGCCCAGAATTGTAGGTTCCGGAGTGTCACCCAGTGAAGGATAAACCGAGGCACGGCTCGGTCGTGCCGGAGCGCACTGACATCTAAAGAACAGTTGTCCCAGGACAATGAACCTTGGGTGACTATACATCTTGCTTTACTAGCCAGAAACGCAGGTCCTACCCACGCAGGTCAGTTTTTCGCCATGGTAACGAGAAACGCTGCTCATCGCGACAGTGGCAAAGCAAAAATCGCAGTGCATTTGAAGTAAATGTGAAACAAAATTTTTTTGAGCGGCGGTTGCAAACAGAGTGAACAGGGTGAACGGAACACTATTTTCACTGCAATGGCGACATGAGAAACAGCTTTTACATACGTGGAAGAGTTCATCAGTCACCTCATTTCTAACTCTTCCATCCAACTCATAGTAATAAAGGTACCTCAGTGTCTTCAAACCAAAGCGTCGTTCAAGTTGTAACTCAAAGCGTTGTGTTCGCGCTCCTGTGCGACCATCAGTACGGGTTCGCCTCGCAGACGTCGTCGTAAGGTAGTTACCACTACCTCGCCATCAGACAATATGGCAGCTCTCTCTGCCTCTCAAGGATCTCAGCAGGGCGCGAAGGTCCAAGTCTAAAACCTGGGTTATTCATGATGGCTACCAACCGCACATTCCTTCCAAATTTTTCGTCAAATTTCGAAATATTTATCTGGAATTCTTGAGTGTTCCGGAACTGTTTGTTTGTTTGTTCCATTTATTCTGGCCCAACCCACCATGAGGGATTGGCCATGAAACGATTGGTGCCTTGCTATTTAAAAGGAAATGTTCATAATTTTTAAATGTCAATTTTTTAATGAATATGCTTGATTTTGATAATTTTAACGATGAACTAAACATTCAATTCTTCTCATCTCCCGAAGTAAGTCGCAAACTGCTTCGCCAACAATTCTGTGGCTAAAACCCAGCGTGGTAGCCCGAAAGGAAAGAAGAACCGGAAGGAATAAATTTAATCTTAACCTTCGAAGCGGTTCGTCTTGAAGTCTTTTACTCTGATTGGTGAATAATGTGCACGTTAGAAAGAAGTGATAAAGAAATTTACACTCATTGCAATGGAGGCATAAAGTTGACTGTACCATACCAGACCTGTGTAGGTAAAAATTCTGTGGGGGGACTCAGCGTCGTATTTTGGTAACTGCGATCATGGTCCTTCTGGAGAAGCACTATAGATTTTTCCATTGATAATTGCGGTGAGGGAACTCAGGAACTGTCAACGCAGACTTAGCGATGTTGTCCGATATGGCAAATTTTTCAAAACGCGCCACAGTTACAAACGCCAACGTCGGCAAAACAGACGTTATAGGACAATGACATGATAATTGTGCGAGTGCATCCACTTGTTCATTTAGAAGTATACCTTTGTGCCCTGGTACCCACACCAAGCCAATAATACGTATATGTCTTGGAAGACATAATAAAATATTTCTAAAGAAATGGAAAAACTTGTTGCAGTTAATGAGAAACAGACGGATAGGCTTTCTGTGTGAATGACGGCTTCTGCTAATGATAGGGGTAATTTCCGTAGAGCTAATATAATGGCGAATAATTATGCATGGTAATTAGGAGTAAATTCATGTAAGCGAATTGAAAAATACCAATCTAAATATAATAATGTGATTCCCACACCTGCCATTTTTTTACAAACTGCAGCGTCAGTTGCTATCACTGCAGCCGTTTCTAATCTAGATGAATGGTCCTCCAAAATGCAATTTAGGTATCTACTGGGTAAATGCTTGCGATTCTTGGGAAATGTGTCATAAAATGCTATTCGACTTGTTTGTACAGATCTGCTTATGATTAGTACCTCACGGAGATACACTTGTAATGTTTCCATTTGTGTCTGTACGAAAATGACTTGGGGACACCGTAATCTCAGCCACAGACGACGGAAAAATTGCATCAGATGAATAAGAAAAATATATTGCGATCTCCTCAATAGCGATGCATAGATCTTTAGAAAGGTATACACATGGTTTGGGTGTTAAACCAAGTACGAAGAGAAGGTAGGCGCGCTTCTTTGTATAAATTAGTATTTGATAGCCATTTTGAAAGTCTAAAACATAGTCGTAATGATTCGTGTTCTGAAAATGTCGGTGTTCGTAGTTTGTATGCAGGTGCACCAGAAAACAAGACGCAGCTGAGCTCTAATATCGGGTGAATATACGTGCAGTAAATCATGAAGAAAACATTACGGCATAAACCTGAACGTTTGTTGCCAAGGCTACGAAGTATTTTCAGCGCACGTGTTCTTTTGGCAGCCATGTTTTCTATATGCGGACTCCAATTAGGTTTTTCAGTGTAAGTGATCCTTAAATACATAACAGATTCTACCTCTGGGATAACGTCTTGCCGGTACTGAGAAGCGGCATTGCCAGAACACTCAGAGGAAAAACTACCATTGCACTTTCTTTGACATTCAATGATAAGTGTATTATCCCGGCTGCGGCGGCTGCATTTCCGATGGAGGCGGAAATGTTGTAGGCCAGTGTGCTCAGATTTGGGTGCACGTTAAAGAACCCCAGGTGGTCGAAATTTCCGGAGCCCTCCACTACGGCGTCTCTCATATCCAAATGGTGGTTTTGGGACGTTAAACCCCACATATCAATCAATCAATGATAAGTTTATTTTTTACTAACCACCTTTATAGAGCGCTTATATACGTCTGCAGACTTCGATAAAGTGAATATATACCTGCAGCTGTAGCAAAAAACGTGATATCATTGGCATATACATACACTTGCACGTCCATCTGTACAGGAATAGTGCATAATAAAAGAATAAATAATATTGCCACGTTCCATTTCCCAAGTTTTTGTTATCGTCCCAAAACACCACACGATTCTCAGCGCAAACCGCGTCTGCAGTTTTCGAGAAGGTTCGGGACTGCAGTAGATCATTTCGATAAGATCACGCCCACTGTGCGAATGGTACAGATTGTTCTGAAACCTACGCCACCGCCAGCGATAACGCTAGAACATTCGACGGCAACAGTATAAATGCCGACGCGCTTCGCCGCTTGTCAGTTGTTGATCGAAAGCCGATGCTCCGTCCGCCGCTATCAGTCCGAGACTGCTATCTGTGCAAGACTGCTGCTGTAGTTGAACTTTCCGTTTACCGGGCACACGTTCGCCCAAAATAAACAGTTATATCCCAACACTAAGGCCCGTATTCACAAACGCTCCTTCACTCAGGGGCTCCCCTCGACTTGACGAAGTCAAGGTTGAGCGTGCTCCTCCACTCAAGGGGCCGCTGCGTTTCATGAACGCTCCTACACACTTCCTTCGCCAAGGGAGGCCTTGGAAATGCTCCCTTCACTTGAGTGAACTGCATGCGCCGAGAAAAGCACCTGATAACGAGAGTATTCGCAATTGTCGTTAAGGATCGCCTATCTATGTACATTAAGAGAACGCCTTTTCTAGTTATTCTTTTTTCTAAACAGACATTACAGCAAAATACGTGCATTTAGAGTGGTGGTGCTGTTTCCCTAAGCCTTGTGCTGATAGAGTTAGCGAAACCTTCCTTCAAGTCTGGCAACAGTCAAACCCAGGCAGCTGAACGAACAGCTGATGGCATTTCGTCTGCTGCTGAACGTGTCTACCTGCTTAGTTTATTTTGTCTTGTATGCGTCTATTAATTGCAGTTTATATTTACTGTACTGTTTGCGTGTGTGTCGTTTGAGAGCCTACTTTCGCCGGGGTGACTAACGAACTACATGAGTGATGACAGAAAGCGCAATAGATGGTTTGTTGCTTTCTTTACTTTCGTTTTACTGAGAGCCTTCTGATCACTGATGTAGCCACCGAATGTATAACGCGGTGGAATGAGTATTTTATACTATATATCACAGTATGTTGGCGTGCTTTTAGCATTCACCACCGCATTATGTATAAGGATTACTCGTACGTAAGTTCGTTCTCGCTACGGGAGTACGTGCACAGTTCCTAATTTCAGGAGCCTATGCAATGTTTATTTTTCTCATTTACTGTGAATTTCACCGTGGCGCTTTCGTAGTTGTTCCTCTGCGTATAATAGGAAATTTGAAAGACATTGCTCAAAACAGATATTCAAGGTTATACCAGGGTAGCGTTAAAAACTAGACATGTTATACTCGTGGCTGAGCGTTTGAATTAGACTGCTACGCAAGTTAAGAAAAGCGATCGTGTGCCTTTCTTTCACTATTGGCGAAAAATACATTTTAAAGTTGTTTTCTTCATTTAGTAACATATATAGTCGGTTAACAAGGACTGGTGTGTGTGTGTGTGTGTATGTGTGTGTGTGTGTGTGTGTGTGTGTGTGTGTGTGTGTGTGTGTGTGTGTGTGTGTGTGTGTGTGTGTGTGTGTGTGTGTGTGTGTGTGTGTGTGTGTGTGTGTGTGTGTGTGTGTGTGTGTGTGTGTGTGTGTGTGTGTGTGTGTGTGTGTCAACTTTAACATTTTAAACTTCCAAGGAATAAGTTATTGTTTTTGCATTGGTTTTCTATTTGCCCTGCATTTGTGGATGCGTCTAATTTGACAGATTTGCATAGAAGTAACCTTTAAATTTGTGTAGCTTCCGTCTCCAAGTTCATACAGCGGCAACGTCTTAAATTTTTTTCCCGTCTCCTTCATCTACATGCTCAGAAGCACAATCGTTAGTGCATGAATGACCTTCGCACTAATGTTTTGGATTTTATTTGCAATATAACTACTGGAAATACCGGTTGAAAAGGATCGTGGTGTCTGTGCTGCATTCCAAAGCCCCGGCACAACATAAATTATAGGGGATGTTTTATTTTTTTTCGAAATCATAAAAGTGAAGCCGCGTCTGACTTTTGGCGCTGTTCTGTTTTAAAAACTATCCTGTGGGTTCTCTCAACCTTCGAGAAAGTGTCGTCAAGAGCAGCGTATATTATTCTGCTGATTTATTGAAGACCAGTGCAACAAAGCGGGGAAAAATGCTCAAGAGTATTGCAGACATCGCGAATACATCTGGTCAGAACCCTGTATATAAAATATCCGCTATTGCTGCATCATTAGCAAGTCTACCAGTTAGAACCACGCCATCTCAGTTCCGTGGAAGAGGAGTGGTGCTGCTTTATATAAAACAAGTTTAATTTTCCTATAACTGATTTCCTGTAGAATCCTAGAAGTGGTTTTCGCAGTCCTGTCTCATCAAGAAAAGACAAACACGACGATAATTATGTATTGATAAATGAACAAAACAGAAGTTGTGAATGGCAAATGGACCTTTATTACATGTGGCTGCTGAGGAGCAACGTGGCAAACATAAGAATGCAAATGAAAAGTGTTCATCAATCAAACATATGCAACCTACACATGTAAAGATAAAGTACGAGCTCGGAAGACAACATAAATGAGATTAAGGAAGTAGACACCATAGCGCGCCTACTGCATTGTAGCTGCACGCATTCACTGCTGTTTTTGTGCTTTTGTGTACAGTCGTGCAAACTCTGCAATGCATTGATAATACGGCAGATTCTAGGAGGCCTTTTCTCTGTGTTCTTCTGTCGGCAGCTGGTTCCCTGCACAAAAAAGGCAAGAAATAATATTAGAAAAACGTAATAGCTTGGATACAAAAGCCGCATTTTCCTTTAATTCTAGCTGTGCACATATTCATTTGTATGTCTCGCGTTCAAGAACAGACATGGTTGAAGTATTGAGCTTTGACTATTTTGGCACATGTTTGGCTCAGGCACTTGGGCAGCTGACCAGGCATATGGGTATATAATTTCATTATCTAATTGCACGAATCAATGCCTTAGCCAGCAATTCTTCTTCGGCGGGTTAGAAATGGAGTTAAATTAAAAAAAACAATCTCATTATGTATCTGCTGTATTTATATTTCATATGTTTGCGTTTTCATACGACACTCGACGCACTTTTGCGTACATGCAGGTTTCACAAAGAATGATCATCTGCTTGATCCCCTAGATGTGTACTTGTTTGTTCATTGGTATTGTGAGCTGCAGAGACACTGTATAAGGAAGCTATGTTTCACGCGTAGTAGCTACAGCAGCACACTCATTGTGCCCAATGTATTGTGCTGTGCTTTTCTTAAACTGTCTTTAATAGTAATCTGACCGAAGCAGGAAAAAAAATAAAAAAAAACGCAAGAGAACTTACCTTCTCATTGGTACAGATGGTTGTCTAACGGAGGTGTGCTTCGTCGTAAATTTTGGCTAGGGCAGCAAAGGTTCACCGGATAAGAAGCCACTCTAAGGTACGGTGAACCCAGCGCATCAAACGTTTGCTATGCCGCTTGCTTGTCAAGCTTTCGCACCACGCTTGAACTGATGCGGTGTGCGAGCTTCATCAAAACACTTCAAAGCACTGGAATCCGCAGTAAGTCATGGAGCACTCGCACGAAGAGTATACGCACACCCGAAGACAGGTAATCCACTGGCTCATGCACGGAACGCAACACGTCACGGCACTGGTGAGTGCTCCTTTTTACACCACGCCCGTTTGTCCCGGCGCCACAGTAGCCGTTGCTGAACCGTTCGAAGACAGCTCCGTAGTAAACGTGCACCGTCATTGTCCAAAGAACGCGGCGGTGGCAGCCTACTTGATCGAGAAACGCCGTCCAAGTGAGACAGGCTTCGCCATGGACGCGATGCTGGCGTAAATATTTCACTCGAGGGACGATTCAAGGCAGCTCGATCGCTTCCTTGACAATCTCGAGGAAACGCTCAAGATTTATTCAAGTGAAGGAAGCGTTTCAAGTGAAGGGTGTTTGTGAATGGGAAAACGCCACTTAAGGAGCGTTTAGAGTGAAGGGTCGAGTGGAGGAGCGTTTGTGAATACGGGCATAAGTCTCCTGTCTTTGGCCACGTCACGACCCCGTGACATCTGGTGGAGGTGCTGTTTCTTCCATGTACCGGACGCTTCCGTCAAGCCGTGAGCCCAGCCCATGCCGTGAAGACACCGACGCCAGCAACGAGCAGCGAGTTAGCCACAGGCAACAAGGTCTGCCACCGGAGTACGGGCTTTTACTGGACAAGGCTCGGAAAACCAAGACGTTGACGTCGACCACGGCGACCATGTCAACGCCGATTCTACCTGCCCCACTCCTGCTCCGGCAACCCAAAGAGCCGCCAATTTTCCGCGGTTTGCCACTGGGAGACGCGGAAAGCTGGATCAAAAGGTTTGACTGCGTCGCCACCTTCAATGACTGGACAGACGAAGACAAGCTACGGCATGTGTATTGCGCCTTGGAAGATGCTGCTCGTACCTGATTCGAGAATCAAGAGCGAAGCCTCACAACGAGGGACGTCTTTCGCGCCAGGTTCCTCACCACTTTCGCAAGTGTGGTGCGCAAGAAGAAGGCCGCAGCTCTCCTCGAAACCCGCATGCAGATGCCAAATGAAAACGTGGTGATCTTCACGGAAGACATGATTAAGCTCTTCCGCCACGCAGACTCCGACCTGGCCGAGGAGAAGAAGGTGCGTCTATTTATGCGAGGAGTAAAGCGAGAACTCTTCGCCGGGCTGATCAGAAACCCACCTAAGACGGTCGCCGAATTCATGTACGAAGCATCCACGATAGAGAAGACGCTCGAGATGCGCACGCGGCAATATAACCATAGCTTCTCGTCTACAAGCTACGCCGACATTCAAGCGCTCGGAACCAGACTTGCGTGAGACGATCCGAGCGATCGTGGAAGAGAAGCTGCGAAAATTACTTCCTTCAGCGCAGCCTCACGTGGAACCCATCGCGGACGTCGTACGCCAGGAGATGCAGCAGTCGCTGGGCGTTCCTCAGCCTCAAGAGCCGCAGCTGCAAGTCATAAGCTATGCTGCTGCAGCACGCCTCCAAGCTCCTCTTCCACGCACACGCCAAAACGCCGCCCCATCGCACTTCCGTCGCCAGACACCACCGCCGCCACCACCCCAACCGACGACCTACCATTCGCCAGAGGGCCAGCGCAGTGCGCCGAGGAAAACCGACGTTTGGCGCTCCCCTGACCACCGCCCACTGTGCTACCACTGTGGCGAGGCCGGGCACAATTACCGCCGTTGCCATAATGATATGATATGATGATATATTGTGTTTTTTGGCGCAAGAGCCACTTGATGGCCAAAGAGCGCCAGTTCATGGGACAAAGAATGTGGATAGTGATTGTGATTAGCAGCTGTATAACGGCTATAAAATTCCTCGCAGTAAGGCGGGTAAAAACATACAAGTAATAAAGTCATGACCATGCCGTGAAAGGTGTGTGTGGTGTGAACAGGCGACAAAAGTTGGTGATAATGCAAAACGATAGTGGACATGTATTGCATTAGCACAAGTACCTCACTCGTTCATACCCTTGCGTCCAAGGGCAGTGAGGCAAGTGCTTTCCTGTGTAGCCACCGCAGCAAAAACCTCCCTGGAGAGGTCGTGCTACGGGATGCCCGGGTATATGATATGAAAATTATTGATATCTTTTAAAAATGCTCACAATGATTTATGACTAAAAAGCGGTTCCCTACCAACGAACATTGCAGGGTGTAAAAGTATATGCTGTCGGTAGGATAATGCAAAAATGCTGTTTTCTTAGGGTTTCTGAGTGTTTGCACTGAATTAACATGAGAAGGACTGTTAATGCTTCACCACATCTGTCACACAATGGTGAATCGCCACGGGACAAAAGATATGTGTGTTTCGCGTATGTGTGTCCTATCCTGAGTCTCGTTAGTATTACCTCTGTATGACGTGATTTTGATACTGGCAGCCAATGACCAAGGTGTGGCTCAATAATGTGTAGTTTGTTTTGTGTGTGTGTATCCCACTTGCTCTGCCAGTAGTCCCTGAGGTTTCGTTTGAGAGACGGCTTAAGATCAAGGGCCGGGATTAATATGGGTTTAGGGGCAGTGCTTTTGTAGACGGATGCAGCGAGCTGATCCGCCCTCACGTTGCCTTGGATCTCACGGTGCCTTGGCATCCAGCACACTACAACATGTTGTTTGAGTGTGTAGGGTGTGCACAAAATGGAGTAAAGTGAGACAAGGACCAGGCATATTTTGTTTTTTAAGACTGTGCAAAGCCGTTACCACACTGAGGGAGTCTGTATAAATTACTGCTTTTTGTATTTGTAATTGTTTGATGTGTTTAGCTGCCACAAGTATCGCGTAAGCTTCAGCTGTGAAGATACTTGTGCCTGGATGTAGAGGGCCAGCATCCGAAAAGGATGGGCTGACAGCAGCGTAGGACACAGAGGAGTTAGACTTGGAGGCATCTGTAAAGAACTCAGGACGTGTGTATTTGTGTTGAAGTTCCAGGAAGTATGTTCGGATATGGGCAATAGGTGCATGTTTCGTAACTTCTAGGAAAGACACATCGCAGTCTATAGTCTGCCACTGCCACGGTGGCGGGTATGCTACAGGAGCCATTAAACTGTGTTGAAGTGACACTCTAGTTTTTTCAGCTAGACCCTTCAGGCGAACTGAGAAGGGCTGTCTCATCGAAGTCCTGTTTTGAAACAGAATGTAGCTCGACAAATCATTATTAGTAGAGTATGAGGGGTGCATCTTGTCTGCTTTCACCTTAAAATATACAAAGGACATGCAAGTTCTCTGTATATGAAGCGACCATTCATTTGACTCAACGTAAAGGCTTTCTACAAGGCTGGTGCGAAAAGCACCCGTAGAAAGGCGGATGCCCAAATGGTGCACTGTGTCCAGCATCTTCAAAGCACTTTGAGTTGCAGACTGATAAACAACAGCCCCATAATCTAAGCGGGTGCGAACGAGGCTTCGATGCAGATTCATGAGGCATTGCCTATTAGTACCCCAAGTAGTACGTGACAACACCTTTATAACATTCATGGCTTTTAAACATTTTGTTTTTAAATACTTGATGTGCGGTACGAAGGTCAACTTGTTGTCCAAAATTAAGCCGAAGAATTTATGCTCGGCTTTGACAGACAGATGTTGCCCATTCAGTCGAATGTCAGGTTCGGAGTGCATGCCTCGGTTTCGAGAGAACAAGACACACGTGCTTTTTTGTGGGTTAAGTCGAAATCCGTTTTCATCTGCCCATTTGGAGACCTTGTTTAAACCCAGCTGAACCTTCGCTCACACATTGCCAAGTTGGATGACTTGCAGCCAAGCTGAACGTCGTCGACATATGTACAATAGAACATGTTGCGGGGCATGAACAAGTGCAAGGATTCATTTTGATAATAAAAAGTGTGCACCTAAGTACACCACCTCGTGGCACGCCTGTTTCCTGGACAATGGACAAATGTTTGGGAGAGAACACTGCCCACACGGACACAGAATGTCCGGCTTGACAGGTAACTTTCGATTATGTGAAACATTCTTCCGCGCACACCAAGGTGGGACATGTATCTTAGAATTTCAAAACGCCATGTTGTATCATAAGCCTTTTCAATATCGAGGAACACAGAGAAAAAATATTGTTTATGGACGAAGGCGTCTCTGATCTGTGCCTCGATACGAACAAGGTGGTCTGTGATGGATCTACTTTCTCGAAACCCGCAATGAAATGGGTCGAGCAAATTGTTTGTTTCAAGAATACGTACAAGTCGGCAGTTTATTATTTTTTCGAAGACTTTGCACAACCAGCTTGTAAGTGCAATAGGCCTATAACTTGAAGCTAAAGAAGGGTCCTTACGCTCTTTCAAAATGGGAATAATAATAGCCTCTTTCCAGGAGGTAGAGATAGTGCCAGAAAACGAGATAGCATTGTACAAAGTAAGGTTTTTTGTGTTTCCGCTGGTAGGTTTTTTAACATTTCATACACCACACGGTCAGAACCTGGGGCAGAAGTACTGCAGGAGTTTAGAGATGTTCGTACCTTAGCTAGACTGAAAGCTTGGTTATATGCCTCGTATCTAGTGGATTTGTGTTCGAGTTGCTGCTTTTCTATTCTTGTTCTGTATTTTTGGAAAGTGTCAGTATAGGGGGACGAGCTGGATACCCGTTCAAAGTGTGCACCAAGGAAGTTTGCCTGATCTTCCAAGGTATCACCCTGAGTGTTTACGAGTGGGAGTGAGTGTACTTTTCTTCCTGCTACCCTACGAACCACGTTCTAGAATTTGGCCTCTTGTGTATATGAATTTATCCCTGCTAAAAACTTGTGCCAACTTTCTCTTCTGGCCTGCCGACACGTTCTCCTGCCTCTAGATTTTATTTTCTTAAAGCTCTCAAGGTTTTCCGCTGTCGGCGAGTTCTGCGGCAGCCTCCATGCCCTGTTCTGTTCCTTTCGCGCCTTCTGACACTCAGTGTTCCACCACGGGACGTGTCGTTTGCCGGGCAGTCCAGATGTTTGTGGAATGCACTTGGCTGCTGCGTCAGTAAGAAAGGCCGTGAAGTACTGCACAGTTTCATCTATGCTAATCCGCATATGTCAGTCCAATTTAGGTGAGTAAGCTTTTGAAAAATTTCCCAGTCGGCTTTGTTTACCAGCCATTTGGGAACAAGTGTAGGACATTCATATAATATTGGTGTACTCAAAACCTAAGGAAAATGGTCACTTCTGTATAGATTATTTATGACTTTCCACTGAAGTAATGGTACAAATGAAGGAGATGCGATACTGAGGTCTATGGAAGAGTAAGTTTTGTTGGCAAGGTTATAGTATGTTGCCTCTTTCCTATTCAACAGACAAGCACCTGATGAAATGAGGAATTGTTCAATGAGACGACCTCGTGCATCACAGTGAGAGTCACCCCACAGACCAGTATGTGCGTTCAGGTCCCCAAGGACCATATAGCGTTCAGGTAGTTTGTCTATTAAAGACTGGAATTGAAGTTTTTCAACATGGTGGTGCGGTGGTATGTACAAAGAGCAGACAGTGACAAGTTAGTTTAGAATAACTGCTCGGACAGCCACCGCCTCGAGGGAAGTTTTAAGGGGTAATTGTGTGCATGCTATACCTTGACTAACTATAACCGCTACACTACCGGATGGTGGCATGGCATCATCTCTATCCTTTCGGAAGATTACGTAGTTACGTAAAAAGTTTGTGTTTGTTCGTTTTAAGTGTGTCTCTTGTACACACAGCACTCTTGGATTGTGTTCATGGAGGAGCTCTTGTAAGTCATCAAGGTTTCGAAGAAGACCTCGGATGTTCGACTGTTATATTTTAGTCTGCATATTTAAACAAGAGAGATGCTGCTGTGTGTACAAAGAGTATCCTGTGTTGGAGTGAGCTCGTTAACTCAGGTGGCAGGACGGTCGTTGGGCCCCGGTATTGGTTTTTTGCTTTTCTTGGCGCGCTCCAAGGAGGCGCGCCACTCCTTCGGTACGAAGGGTACTGTTGTATCCATTGCCTCCTCAGAGGCACTGGATTCCCGCACATGCGAGCTGGTGGTTTGGATTTTGGGCTTCGCCTGGTGAGGTGAGGCCTTGAGACCACAGAACCCTGAAGTCTCCGGCCTCAATTTGCTTGGAGGCAGAGTAGACTGAACTACTGCCACCTTGGGGGCAGGTGCCACAGCCGACGGCACGCTCTGTGCTGGCCGGAGACGTGGCGAGGGCTGGTGCGCCGTTGCCCCCTGACGCGCCGCATCAGCATATGTAGCGCCATCAAATGGCGATACTCTTCGTCTTCCTTCCTTGAATGTGATATTTTCTTTAATTTTCAATGTTATGATTTCTTTTTTTCCAAAATGAGCAAGACCATGAGTATGCGGCATGATTTCCACCACGGTTCACACAGTGTGATGGTTCTTCGCAATAGTCAGAATTGTGGCCTGACACTCCACAGTGTGCACAAGTTTGGTGACCACGACAGCTTTGTGAGCCGTGGCCATACTTCTGGCATTTAAAACAACGACGCGGGTTGGGTATGTACGGTCTGATAAACGTCTTCGTGTACACTGTTTGAAAACTTTCTGGCAGATTACTGGAAGCGAAAGTGAGTATCAGGTGTTTCGTTGGTGTTACCTTGTTGTCTCTTCTAATGGTGGTCCTTTGTACATTGGTCACATTCTGACCCTTCCACCCCTTCAGAAGTTTCTTTTCAGTCAAGCCGAGCAAATCAGCATCAGATACTACTCCACGGGTTGTGTTCATAGATCTGTGTGGCGTTACAGGGATGGAAGTGTCACCAAAAGTTGAAAGATTCTGTAGCTTTTCAAACTGTTCTTTTTCTCGAACTTCAAGGAGGAGGTCTCCGCTGGCCATTTTGATAACTTTGTACCCGGCTCCAAGAGTTTCTGTGAGACATCTGGCTACTACAAAGGGGGATACAGTTCTGGCTTGCTTGCTGCTTATCTCACTATGTATACCATGAAAATTAGGGAAGTTTTCACTTGATCGGTTGAAAAAGCCTAAGTCTTCGGTGCGTATACGCTTTAAGGCGGTACGATCACTTAACAAGGGAAACGCTCTATGCATTCCAGTTTAATTTTCTTCAGAAGCGTTGGCGGCCACCCACCACGGAGCCCAACGAGGGGACGCTACAAATTTGCGGATGCTTGCCGTACAACGCTACTGTAACCCAATGCGCCTAGACCAAGGTAGGCTATTTGCACAGGGTTAACCCTAGCCGCCAGGAAGTTTGGAAGTTGGCAGAAGAGAGTAGAAGACCGGACAAATAAATAGTGAGAAAGACGAAGATGTAGGGAGAGAGAGATAGGAAAAGGCGACTGCCGATTTCCCCTGGGTAGGTCAGTCCAGGGGTGCCGTCTACGTGAAGCCGGGGCCAAAGGGGTTTGTTGCCTCTGCCGGGGGGCCTTAAAGGTCCAATCACCCAGCGTTGGCTCAACCCCCAGAATCCCCTTTTCCCCGGACACGGCAAAGCCACGCACGGCTAGGCGTGGGAGGGAGTAGAAACTTCCCCATTAGCTCGAATCCGTAGTGTCGCTACACACAAAACGCCTACTTGCGCAGGCGCCCCTGCGGAGATACCGCCGTTGTCAGTACCGACGGATGGGACTGCGTGGCTTCGCCGTCGATGCACCACATCCGCAGCCAGGGGGGAACGGCCACGTAACATCGCCGGCTACGTGACAGGAACTCAATGGACACCCCGAAGTCCTTCCCGTTCACCGTCGCCCAGCCGCCGCATGTCACCGCACCCCCGGCAGTTCTCCGGCTCAACGCGGGGCCGGTCTCCTAGCCCGTATCCGGGAAACTAAGGGCAGCAACCGGTGGAGGTGCGGTTGCTGTGAGACGAACTACCGAAGATCCTCCGACGACGACGACGCCGCGACGGAGCTTTCCGAACAAAACGCCAACCAGGCAAAGCCCTGACAGCGAAAGCTCACTTACCGAAGGTGGCCTGACGACGCAACATGGAAGCAGCGGAACAAGCCGACGCAGCCGTGACCCGACGCCGCGCCCTAACTGTAATTCGAGACGGCAAACTAGCGACTTCGACGTTCTTATCAACCGCCACAGTGTGACCGCTCTCGTCGATACTGGAGCCGACTATTCTGTCATCAGCGGGTCGTTCGCCGCGAAGTTAAAGAAAGTTAGGACCGCTTGGAAAGGCCCTGAAATCCGCACAGCCGGAGGTCATCTCGTAACGCCTGCAGGAATCTGCACAGCGAGAGTCACCATTAACGGCCGTATTTATCCTACTGACTTCGTAGTCCTACAGCGTTGCTCGAGAGATGTCATCCTTGGCATGGACTCCATGGTGCTGTCCTCAACCTCAAAACAAAGTCGATAACGTTATCCACAGAAAAAGCACTACCGCCGCGCACGCCGTCAGGACACCATGCCTTGAATGTGCTTGAAGAACAAGTCACCATTCCGCCTCGCTCAAACGTCATTATTTCAGTCAGCGCTCCTAAGCCACCTGACTTGGAAGGCGTCGTTGAAGGCAGTCAGCATCTGTTGGTCACCCGAAATATTTGCGTCGCAAGAGGAATTGCAGAGCTGCGGGGAGGCAAAGCAACGGTTATGCTCATGAATTTCAGCAATGAGTGAAAACATGTGAACAAAGGAACAACGGTCACATACATCGAAGAAATCGTCGGAATTTGGGTGCACGTTAAAGAACTCCAGGTGGTAGAAATTTCCTGAATCTCCACTACGGCGTCTATGGTGGTTCATCATATGGTGGTTTCGGGACGTTAAACCCCACAAATCAATCAGTCAATCGAAGAAATTGTCGAAGCCACCAATGGTTTCGCCCTCGCCGATTCTGCGAATCCCCTGTGGTGTTAGTGAAGAAAAAGGATGAGACCCTACGTTTCTGCGTCGATTATCGACACCTGAACAAAATCACAAGAAAGGACGTGTATCCTCTCCCACAAATAGACGACGCACTTGATCGGCTCCATAACGCCAAGTACTTTTGGTCAATGAACCTCAAGACTGGCTATTGGCAAATCAAAGTCGACGAAAGAGACCGAGACAAGACGGCGTTTACAACACCAGACGGCCTCTTCGAGTTTAAGGTGATGCCCTTCGGCCTTTGCTCAGCGCCTGCAACTTTTCAACGCGTTATGGATACAGTACTGGCAAGATTGAAGTGACAGACTTGCCTTGTGTACTTGGACGACGTCGTCGTGTTTTCCTCGAGTTTCGACGAGCATCTTCGGCGCCTTGAGCTGTACTTCAAGCCATCAAGACGTCCGGACTCACGCTGGAACCAGAAAAGTGCAGATTTGCGTATGAGGAGCTCTTGTTTCTGGGGCACGTTATCAGCAAGTCTGAAGTTCGTCCCGATCCACGGAAAACAGCCACCATCGCCGACTTCCCCCTGCCCACTGACAAGAAGGCCGTGCGCCAATTTCTGAGCCTGTGCGCCTATTATAGGCGGTTCGTGAAAAACTTCGCCCGCATCGCCGATCCTCTCACTAACCTTACGAAGGCCGACGTGGAGTTCAAGTGGGAAACACCACAGGAACACGCTTTCCAGGAGCTTAAACATCTCCTCCAGACGCCTTCGTTACTTGCCCATTTCGACGAATTCGCCGAGACAAAAATACATACTGACGCAAGCAGCGTAGGTCTTGGCGCCGTTCTTGTGCAGAGGGCTGACGGACTTGAAAGGGTTATTAGTTACGCCAGCCGACCGCTATCCAAAGTAGAAGCAAATTATTCCACAACAGAAAAGGAGTGCCTCGCCATAATCTGGGCTACGTCGAAATTTCGCCCCTTCCTCTACGGCAGGCCCTTCAAAGTTGTGAGTGACCAATACGCCTTGTGTTCGCTAGCCACCTTGAAGGACCCTTCAGGTCGCCTCGCACGATGGAGCCTGAGACTTCAAGAATATGACATTACTGTCATTTACAAGCCCGGCAAAAAACACTCCGACGCCGACTGTCTCTCTCGTGCCCCTGTCAACCAACCGCTACCCGACGACCCGGATGACGACTACTTTTTGGGAACGATAACTACCGACGACTTCGCTGGACGACAGCGGGCCGACCCGGAACTTAAGGCCCTAAAAAATACCTCGAAGGCAGGACCGCTGAAGTCCCGAAGGTATTCAAGCGCGGAATTGCGTCGTTCTTTCTACAAAACGGTCTTCTACAAAAGAAAAACTTTTCACCGCTTCGAGCTAAGTACCTCCTTGTGGTGCCTTCAGCTCTGCGACCAGATTTCCTGCAGGCCCTACACGACGATCCGACGGCAGGGCACCTCGGTGTTTCTCGCACGCTCGCGAGGATACAAGAAAGGTACTACTGGCCACGTCTTACCACCGACGTCACCCGTTATGTGAGGACATGCCCGGACTGTCAGCGACGCAAGACACCGCCGACAAGGCCAGCGGGCCTTCTGCAGCCAATTGATCTGCCTTGCCGACCTTTCCAGCAGATTGGTGTGGACCTACTGGGGCCGTTTCCGACGTCGCCTTCGGAAACAAGTGGATCGTGGTAGCTACCGAATACCTCACCCACTACGCCGAGACAAAAGCCCTGCCAAAAGGCAGTGCATCCGGGGTAGCTAAGTTCTTCGTCGAAAATATCGTCCTACGTCACGGCGCCCCCGGAGGTCCTTACCACCGACAGAGGAACGGCATTCACTGCCGACTTCACTAAAGCGATCTTGGCATACAGCCAAACAAACCACCACCGGACGACAGCGTACCACCCACAGACCAACGGCCTCACCGAGTGGCTTAACAAGACGATCGCCGACATGCTGTCAATGTACGTCGATGTCGAACACAAGACGTGGGACGCCATTCTTCCGTATGTGACTTTCGCATACAACACGGCGGTGCAGGAGACGACGCAGACATCTCCATACAAATTGGTCTATGGAAGGAGCCCGGCAACGACGCTCGATGCCATGTTACCCAACGTCACCAACGAAGAAAACCTCGATGTGAGCGAGTACCTTCAACGTGCAGAAAAAGCCCGACAGCTTGCGCGTCTCTGTATCAAGAATCAACAGACGACCGACAGCCACCGTTACAACCTTCGACGACGCTTCGTGGAATACCAGCCCGGGGAACGCGTTTGAGTGGGGACGCCGATACGCCGACGTGGACTAAGTGAAAAGCTTCTGCGACGGTACTTCGGACCGTTCAGGGTGATTCGACGTCTCGGCTCACTTGATTACGAGGTTGTCCCTGACGGCATCACGAACTCTCAACGACGCCGATTGCGACCTGAAGTCGTCCATATTGCGAGCCTCAAGCCGTTTCATGCGCGTTAACAAACTGGAACAGTGTTTTTTATTTTGTAATAATGTTGTATCGTAATTTATTCATTGTACTTTCTTGCATTATTATTGTACCTTCATCTTTAGTTAAAGCATCGGGACCATGCCTTTTTTGCAGAGGGGGCCAATGCCACGTTCCATTTCCCAAGTTTTTGTTATCGTCCCAAAACACCACACAATTCTCAGCGCAAACCGCGCCTGCAGTTTTCGAGAAGGTTCCGGACTGTAGTAGATCATTTCGATAAGATCACGCGCACTGTGCGAACGGTACAGATTGTTCTGGAACCTGCGCCACCGCCAGCGATAACGCTGGAACATTCGACGGCAAGAGTATAAATGCCGATGCGCTTCGCCGCTTGTCAGTTGTTGATCGAAGGCCGACGCTCCGTTCGCCGCTATCAGTCCGAAACTGCTATCTGTGCAAGACTGCTGCTGTAATTGGACTTTCTGTTTACCGGGCACAGGTTCACCCAAAATAAACAGTTAAATCCCAACACGAAGTCTCCTGTCTTCGGCCACGTCACGACCCCGTGACGTGGCCGAAGTTATCTTCACAAGGATTGAATGTTATCATCACAAGGATCAGTGATGATAACACTGATCCTTGTGGGCGACCTCTAGTTTGTTTGTGCCTTAAAGACGACAAACCAAGTAAAGTCAAGTCAAGATCCTTCACGATGTGGCGCATACCCACGCTGGGAAATTGGCCAAGAACCGGATAGTTTTCATAAATTTGTTGTTTAATAAAGGATTAAAATTAATTCATTTATGAGTTATAAAAGAAAGATGCAACAAGACAAATTTGATGGTTGAATTGTAAATAATCTGTAGTGTAATGCAATAAAGCGTCGTATTTGATTTAATATAAATTTGAAAATTTTAAAATCTACCGAACAATGAGTTCAACACTTAAACCTCTTCGAACTTTTGACGAACTCCTGCAATGCGTCAATCATCTTCCCGTCGCTGTGGCCTAGACACAAAGCCTCAAAAGAAAGCACATTTTCAGCATTTAAATCTATTCCTAGAAGGTAGTAAACGGCTCGTAAAGTGTTTTTACGTAAGACAGAGAATCTATTACAATAAATGAGATAATGTTCAGTTGACTCATTTACTCCACAAACAGGATAATGAGGGGAGGCTGCCAGACCAGCTCTGTGTAAATATAAATTCAGCTGTGGAATGGGACTGCGCAGTCTAGTGATTACGACTTCCGTTCCTCGCGTTTGACATATTTTACTATTCCAATGGTATAACAAGTGCTTGAATTCTGGTGTGACTGTTAGTGAAGGTGAAGAAAATTCTTCTAACAGTAGTTTTCTTCTTAATCTAGCGCCTATCAAGAATTTCGATGCCGGTAATACATCAATAACAGGCCCATTTAAAGATGACTTCGCCAACGCATCTGCCATATCATTCATATAAATGCCCTTATGTCCAGGAACCCAGACCAGTTTGATCAGATTGAGATGCGAGAAACCAGATTAGTGAAAGCACTCACCACTTTTCTTCTTCCTCAACACATCGATTTTCAGCCAGCCGTGTTGGCACTAAAGGACGCACAGGGTAGCCAGCTGGTCTGAGAACTGGCTAACCTCCCTGTCCTTCCTCATTTATTCCTCCTTCTCCTCCTACCTGTCGGAAAAAGTTTTCTGGTTGTGGCGCGAATGAAAAGATCGTTCATCACATGCTTTCGTGCAGGAAAAGAAATTATAATTTTAACTTGATCGCGAAAGTCGATAAAGAGTGACCACTGGCGTTACCCAACAGCGAATGTGGTCAATTTGACAATATATTGGTAGGAGAAGAATTCCTCGTGGGTAGACTTATTATGCCTAAAAACTAACACGTTCAACTTGATATTGTATTTTATGCGCTTGAGGGAGCTTTAGGCTAGAGACCAATTCCTTTTTTTTCTCTCATGCGTTCCAATCGGCGCCCGGGGGCGCTGCTGGTGGTGTGCTCGCTTGCCTACATGCCTGCCTGCAAACGGCGAAGAAGCGCGACTACGGCGGCCGCCATGCTCATTAAAACAACAAAAAAAGTGTGTGCGTGCCTAAAACAGCTACTAAGGTATTTGTTTTATTTTTACCCAAACTTGATGAAGCCTGCAAAAACTTCACATGTTTTGGTTTTCGACTTCACTGGCACAGACTAGTGTTGTGGGCATTCATCTCACTGATAGAAGCAGGCATAACGCAGACAGAAAAATTCTGTTTTAAAGATTTCTATTCACTTTCCAGAAAAACCGCTGCAATGTTAGACACTTCACGTGATATGCTTTTTACTTCAACACAAAACAGGACGGCAGACAGTCCCTTTAAAGAATCTTGCGCGACGCCTACTCTTTCTGGATGCCACCGCATGCCTTCTTATGCTTAAGGCTTACACGACGGTACCAGTCGACCAAGGTCTGCATCTCCCGTACGACTATTGTATGTTATTAGTGCAGTCGCAAAGGGGAAGTCAACCATCAATTCACATCCTAAATGTGCGCTGTCTTCCTGTTCTGTGGGGGCTTTTTTGCGCTGTCTCTTCGTAGGGCGATGCGCAAGGTGGCACATCAATCCCTGGAGGTTGTTGAGGACTTGAACACCCGCCGCCATTACTGGGAAAACCACTTTGAGATGAGCCGGGACAAAGAGCTCAAGGAGCACATTTCCTTGCCTCACCTCACTCTGTTTACAGATTGGTGCAGCCCACGCGTTTCGGCTATTCGGTCACACGGGACAGATGCCCCAACCTCTTTTCGACCCGTAGCATTTGCGATGCTACATGGAAAATTTTCGGCGAGGCTTTATGAAGGGACCATTTTTTATTCGCATTTACTTAACAGCGCGGCAGAAAATGCCCCAACACTGGGGCCTAATGCGTCTCACCAACTGGACTAAATGCTGTTGAGACCGAGGTTTGAAGCATAGAAGATCCGGGATGAGGATGTCGAGGCTGGAAGAAATTGATCTTAGTAGAGAAGGTTTATTTAAATTATTTACATGACAAGTACTCTCTGGCCCGAAGCTCTACATTGACAGGCACTTCACAGAACAAGGACTACTTTCAACCAGCACCGCCCATCAGTACATGAAAACAGCAGGACGTCTTCGTGCTCCTCCTTATCTCCACAATTGAGTCGGCAGCCTTTCTTTCGTTCCGGAAGCCGCGGAAAAAGGGGGGCTCGCTGAGCGCGACAGCTCGTCCACCGGCGGGAGACTCGCGACCTGAGGGTGACCAGTCGTAGAGGTTGCCCGAAGCGTCGTTGCTTGGTGGTGCCTTACAGGTCGCTACCGATGACGGAACACGCCATTCTTCAATCATTCACGGGCGTTTTCTTTCTGCAATGACACAGAAATACACATATGCACAGGACCGGAAGAGCGCCTTGTCCGTGCTTAGACACATCGAGTCCAAAAATTATCTAAAACCAACCTCGCGTAAGTATTATAATCAAACACAACGCAGCAATGGGATAGTTTCTCTGAGCTTTTAGATGCGGAAGCATCTTATACTCGCGCCTTGTAGTGCGCCGTCCGCGCCGTCCGCACCGCTTCTCGAACATTCGACAGCTGACGCGCGCGCATGCGCCGTCGCGCCGTCGCCCACTCTTCCACCATCTGTGCATCCCTTCCTCGTCTACATACCGCGCGCGCTTCACTCCTCCACCATCTGTGCACCCTTCCTCCTCTACACACCACGTTCGACATCTACAATTCTCCTGATTCTCCAGTGGACGCGCATGTGGCGTCGCGCTTCGAGAACATTCAACAGCTGACAGTGCATGCGCCGTCGAGCTGTATATATACTCAAGGTCGGCGCTCGCTCGCTCAGTTGCCGCTCGTCGGTTGGTTTGTACGGCGCGTCGACGTCCAAGGTCGCGGTGAAATGAATTCCAACGAATCCACAAACACAATTATCGACGTCCCTTCGACCAGCGCCGCCCTTTCGCATACGAGTGTACGTGTTCACTCATTTAACACCCCCTCCTACAACCACGTTAACCAATTTAGCCATCGACCCAAGTAAGTCGCAATTTAACACCCCATTTCACAACCACGTTAACCAATTTAGCCATCGACCCAAGTAAGTCGCACTTTAACACCCCGTTAACCAATTATATGCTCCGCATCCTCCTCAGTGTTCCCCCGAGGGAAGCTGCGGGCAATTTTTTTCTGAAACTCCCAATCCCTATCCGAGAATTAACTTCCCCTTAAACTGCTTTATAAAAATAAACTCCCAATCGATGCGCTCTTCACGGCATACTTGTGTACCGGCGTTAGTAATCCACTGTAATCTACCGGGCCTCATACTCTTAAAATAAAGCCTTTTGCTTCACGCAATTTGCAGTCTCAACATTTCGTGCCGCCAAAGATTGTTGTCAATTTCTTATGAGCAGATGAAACAATAACTGTCGTGCTACACCTGCGTCAGGAGCATCCAGATTACACGTTCGCAAGTGTACGTTATAGTGCTCCTGCGTGGATGAACGACTTAATTGCCTTTCTAATGCGGTTGATTGATATGTGGGGTTTAACGTCCCAAAACCACTATATGATTATGAGAGACGCCGTAGTGGAGGGCTCCGGAAATTTAGACCACCTGGGGTTCTTTAACCTGCACCCAAATCTGAGCACACGGGCCTACAACATTTCCGCCTCCATCGGAAATGCAGCCACCGCAGCCGGGATTCGAACCCGCGCCCTGCGGGTCAGCAGCCGAGTACCTTAGCCACTAGACCACCGCGGCGGGGCTTTCTAATGCGGTTACCGATCTCATAAAACATACACGTAAAAATATGAACAAACTTTTTTTTTTACTTCTCACAGGAGACAGGATGAAAAGAATAATGCCAACAATTAAAGCTTTCGCATGAACTCTGAAAAACATTTACAAGAAATACCCTTGCGACTCCGCACTCGCGCAAATCTGTTTCTAACGTCGTTCCTAGGCGTGTCGTCATGCAACTGCACAGCACTTAGCTTTAAAATCAAAATATACAAAGTTTAGGACATAAACAAAAGATGTAACTTGTTACCTAAATGTTATCAATTAGTCCAAGTGCCTACGAAACACTTTCCAAAAGCGAAACCAACTTATACAGTCAAAACAGACGAACAAATGCGCCAGCGACCATCTCTCAAAAGCCAATGGCTGCTCGCTCATTTTTCAACTGTACATGCGGAGTTCGCGCTCTGTGGGCCTTTTTTTATCGGATGCAGACTACGAAAATTATGAAAGCCGTTCACCTGACCTCCGAACACCACTAAGCCCTCCACTGGTATACCGAGTTCTTCCCCTCATTGGACTACTTCCTGAGGGCCGCTGACTTTGTACTTCTGCACTCCACCAAACGTGCCTTGGATGGAACTACGGGAGGTTGACTGCCGCCTCCCTTCTGTCTGCATTTTTGCCCAACGCGCCCTTTTTTTTCTCCTCATTCGGCGGCTCGGATGCATGCAAACTGACTTCGGCATGATGACGAAGACCTAATTCTGCTTACTACGCCCCTTCCTTACGTTTGAATTTTCACCCACACTTTCCCTTTCGTCCGGCGGCTCCGACAATAGTGAAGCAACTCCAGCACCGACGACAAACACCCAATTCTGTTAACTGTTGTTAACAAAATTAGGTGTTTGGCGAGCACTTCATTGGACAAGCACTCAATTGAACCAGCACCGCTAACCAGTACATGAAAACAGCAGGACGTCTTAGTGCTGCTCTTATCTCTACCAACTCAAGCGGCAGACTTTTTTTGTGTGTATTCTGGTGTATTTGTGTGTATTTTGTGTGTATTCACCAACAAGCCCACATCGCCACTCTTGTATTCCGGCGGCTGCGGAAACAGGGGGGCTCGCCGAACGCAACAATGCATAATTCACCCAATTCTCATGATCTACAGCTCGGGCGAATAGGTGGCGAGGGCATCCTACACGTAAGCAACTGGAGTATTTGGGTAGTGTTTTTGCTACACAAGAATAATTGCCATATACTTCAATAATTACTTTCCTCGCGTTATCTCTATGCTTCCGGTAGCTGGCGGTCATGAATGAATTGAATTGAATTGGATCTTTATTTTCTGGTTTATTACTACATGAAGATAGCGGGAATGAAGGCTGCACTGAAACAGCTTCACAAGCTCCCGCAACCTCAAATAAACAGGTCTGAAGCATTGGCATACAAATTCGATAACAAAACCATACTATAGAGAAATACCGTAGTGTCAATTAATTACGTAATCTCAACGTAAACAGGATATAACAGTTTCATCGAAGACAAAAACAAAACATCAAAAGCTTCAAATGCTAGTATACATACGTTGCAAAATGCATGGGAGGTCAAACTGATACAAAAGGGTAAACGGCATCATGATACAATTCATAAGAACAAAGATGTAACATTTTTGTAGTGGAATGAAAAAAACTTTATTCATGGATTTTATGAAAGACAGATCAGAAGCTTTAAGACATCCATGGCAAAAACTATAGGTGCTCGACTTTTGGATGAAGAAGAACTACAGACTGTCGTTATTGAAGCATTTTTGTAGTCATTTTATCAATATTTACATCAATGCTGCTTGAACGTTTCAACACTCTAGGAATAGTATATCATGCCATCTGGTCAACACATTTTGTGTGTAATTGAGGTATTACCCAGTGGGTATGCTTACGGGTGTCATATCTATCCTCCGAAGGTTGTAGGTTGGCTAACCCAGATAGTGCAGTTCTTTGCTTCAGCTCTTTTTTTAATTCTGCAAATGTTGTATTTGTAAATATTTTGAAAACTAATAAGTATATATTATTGTTCCATGCATATAACTGATTGATAAGGTTTTTTTAGCGATTACAATACGGAATTTATTTTAAGTGTACTGAGCTTATCAATATTTGTTTGTATTGTGTCACCCCCACTGTAATGCAATAGTTAACATAGGACATAAACAAAGAATGATAAGTAATAAGTAGGGTTTTTAACTCAACTAGATGCTTGTTGTGTTAAATGATACCAAGTACACGTGCCGTTTTTGTCGCTACTTGCTCTACTTGTGTGTCCCATAGCATGCTGCTTGAAAACACGACACCGATTGTTTCACACTCTTCACCATTTGAATGATATTGTTATTAAGATAGAGCAGTGAAGTTATTTGTACCTGCTGGTATTTTGCTCGAAACATAACCGCTTTGGTTTTTTCTGCGTTTATTATTAGCCCGTTGGAACATGCCCACTTATACATCTTCTTTAATATACTATTTTCTCTTTCATTCAACTGGTCAGTATCATCATGTGCAAAAAATACACCTATATTGTCCGCACAAATAACACACTTTGCTGCAGGATCAATATTTACGATGTCATTTACGTACAACTTAAACAAAAATGGACATAAAATACTGCCCCGCGACACTCAGGGATAGTTTGGGGGAGTCGTCGAAGAAAAATTGTTTTTACAGACGTATTGTTTTCTTTCACTTAGGTATGAGTCGAAGAAGTCTAAGGCAACACCTCGCACACCACATAAATCTAGTTTACGTAAAAGTAACAGTCTATTCCGAGAGTCAAAGGCCTTGCCGAAATGAATGAAGATACCGAGCACTACTTGTTTACATTCTCTACCATTCTATTTGAACTCTTTCTGACCATGTAGAGCAAGCTCAGTCGAACAATTTTTCCTGAAATTGTATTGTGCGCGACTTATTAATTCATGTTGGTAATAAAGTCTTCCAGCTGGAAATGAAGAATTTTTTTGTATTATTATAAAACGCTGGCAAAACTAAGATGAGTCTATATTTTGCTAAGTTATTTTCATCTCCCTTTTTGTAAAATGTGCACACTTCAGCAGTTTAAAGTATTGTAGGAAAAATTCCTTTCGGTAAATAGAGTTGAATAATTTTAGTAAGTGGTTGGGCAATTGTTTCGTGGCTGTATTTATTTGCTTTTACTTCAAAATCAAAACAATCACAACATTTACTATTTCTAAGCGGCATGGTTGTTTTATATACCTCGTTTTCTCAAGTAGGTTTTACAAACATAGTGCTTGAGCATTTATTCGAAGTGTATGACGTTGCATCAACAGATGTTTTTGAAAAAACTAAGTCTACTAGACAAACGTTAAATGTAATAAGTAGGTTACTACCACTAATAACACAACCCTAATTCCTAATTTCTGTAATTACGCCAATAGAGTTGGGAGTTTCTAGCACTTCATTATTGTTTTTTTTTCATGTAGAAGCAAAATTACCAGCTGATTGCATACAAACATTATGAAAATGGTTTTGTCTAGCATTTTGAATGTCTTTATTTAGATGATTACGATTTGTTAAAGATATTTAGTTGTGGGTCACGAGAAATTAGAAGTGCAATATATATTGTGTTCTTTTTCTTATTTGACGAAACAGGTCTAGTGTGATCCATGGCGTCCTTTTTTTAGATGGGCAGTTGGTATTTCGAGAGAAATTATAGGTATATAATTTATTGAAATATTCTGTGAATCTACTGAAAGCTATTTTCGGACTGTCATTTGCAAGAACGTCATTTAAAGATGAATGAACAAGTCCCTGACGAAAATTTCAAATTTTTTGGTTGTTATTCGAGCGACGCGCTAGTAGCCGAAGGAAGCAGATGCATATCACGCCATGGCTCTGTCTTCTAAGAACTGTTTGCCGGTGATTTGATGTCATTCAGCCCATGAATTTTACAACAACGCGTGCGGAAATTCACCAGAATTTCACTGATACTGTAATTCATGGTAGGAAAGAACTTGTTTGCCGGATTCGAGAGGTAATTTACCTGCGCCTGACTGGCTTGACGCTCACGCAAGCCGGTCACCCAACGAGACACACTGAGCATCTCCTCTGACGCGGGCGCTTTCTTCGCCCATAAACAATGGAAGTTCAAGTGAACGCGAAGGATATCTCCCCCGAACAGTTTCTGGAGGACACGGATTGGTGCACCATCAGATCTGAGACCTAAGTTAACGATGCAAACGCACAGAGTAACACCTAGAACGGAGCCCCCTTCTGCACCGGTAAGAGAGCTGACCGCAACCGACAGCGTTAGGGTCGACAACCATGTAACATGAAGCAGAAGGTGATGAGAAACAGCAAAATGCCACTACTCCCAAGAAGCGTTTTTAAGATTGTGATACGACCACGAGGAGGCCTCGACATGGCCACCACTAGAACCGTGCGCGTCATCTCGGCGAATTACCGGAGGGCCAACGTACCGGAGCACGAAGCAGGGGAACTGCGCTTCAACACCATCAACACATCATCCTCCCGAGCACACCCCTGCCCCTCACGCCGATAAGTACAGACAGCTTCAAGCCATCATCATCGGCGACCTGCCCCATTTGTCACAAAACGAGCGCTCAAAAAGGGCGCGCCGCCAAATTCTCGCGACGAAGCGCCGGAGAGACGCATCGAAGTCAGCAATAAAAAAAAACATCCAAAGACTCCGCGGGCGCGCGTCCCTCTCCCCTCGGAAGCGTAAATTCGCCGACGAACCTCCTCACATCGGCGGCCGAGCAAGCCCTGGAAAGTTCTCGATGGAAAGGGGTGTGGCGATGCAGGGTTGCGTCATCTCTCGCCGACGGCCCTCGTACCATCTCACGCTTTCCCCAGCCTTCGCTGCGTATCGCGCCGACGAAATGATGAGAACTTTCTGGAATCTCGCGCGGAAGGTATTTAACAGAACACGAGAGATCGGGGATCAGGAGAAGAAGGATTTTCACGCCAGTGCACGTAGGGAGTTCCCGCCGTGTCGTCTGCGAAGCCTTTGGTCCTTAGTGACAGAGGAGGAGAAGGAAGTTAGCGCCAGTGTGCGTGGGGTTATTCTGCCGCGTCTGTCGGTGAAGGTTTTGTCCTTAGTGACAAAGCAGGAGAAGAAAAAAGTATGCGCCAGGGTACGTAGGGTGTTTCGCCGTGTTGTCGGCGAAGGTTTTGTCCTCAGTGATAAAGCAGAAAATTAATATTACGCCAGAGTGCGTAGGGTGTTTCACCGTGTGGGCGAAGCCTTTTGTCTTCCGTGACAAAGGAGAAGAAGAGGATTTTCACCTGTAGTTGAAGACTCGTGCTACAGGCAAGAGTGTGTGTCTAGTGCCAGCGAGCGAAGACACGTGTGAACAGCTGCGCGTGGGAAGCCGACGTGTTACCGGCGAAGAAGTTGGGTGCTTGGAGAGCGGCCAATTGAAGACGCAAGGTTTCCTGGAAGAGAAGCTTTGGGGGCAGCGGAACGACAACAACGCTGGACTTCGAGTGAGTGATTCTCGAAAGAGTATCATTCAGACTTTTGTTCCAAGAACTTTGGACTGAATAAGTTTTCTACCTCTTTCGTCTTTAAGTGTCTTGGTTGTTCGATGTATGCGACTGCATTGCAGTGCGTATTGTTGTCTGTATCCGTTGTTTCGAGTCTGACTGTTTGTACAGTGTAGTACGTTGTTTGATTGGTGCCATGCTGTATTCAACTATTGTCGAGTGTGCATACTTGTGTATTGTTTTGATATGCCATAATTGAGAATATATTTTGTTTTGTCTATCAATTCTCGGCTCTGACTTGCTCTTTGGGCCACAGCCGGCGTCCACTTGCGCGCCAAAAAGGACCACTTCTAAATGGTCCACTCTTTCGTGGTGCAGTTCAGGGGGCCGATAGTGTGGCCCTTGGAATTAGCTCGGCGATCGCCCCTCTAATTAACCGGACCCGTGACAATCATTCTGGTGTCCGCGACAAGGACTTTTTGGTGCACAGTCTGTCCAAAGTAGTGAGAAAGAGCCTTGAGTTGTTGATAGTGCTATCAGAACGATTTCGAGTTCTGCTCAGTGTTCTCGTTAACGAGTGCAGGGGAGTGTTCCGATAGACTGCTTTAGGCAGATACTTTTTGTACGCGGCAAGACTTCATTGGCGAGACACAATGGATCTCGAAAAGTTAGTAGCTCTTGGTGAGAAGATGCGTCTCTCTGGCGCTGAACCACGAAAGTAAGACACCCAGAAGCAAAAAGAAGATAAGGAGAAGGCCAAGAAAGAAAAAGCAGCTGAGTTGGAAAGAGAAAAGTCGGCCGCGGGAAGGGCGAGAGAAGAAAGAGAAGCGGAGATGGCTGAAAGGGTACGGCGGTGGCAGCACGAGATGGAACTCGAGCGGATCTGTTTGCAACAGCGAAGTGAACCTCGGGTTCAAGCTATAGTTGAAATCAGCGAACGAGAGGAACATCACTTCCGCTTGAACCGAAGCAAGCTGCTCGTAGCGTTTGATGAAAGGAAGGACGACCTTGACGCGTACCTTCACAGATTTGAGACGAATCCAAGGAGCCAGTACTGGCCGGAACACCAATGGGCGACTGCTTTGAGTACCTGCTTGAGTGGTGAAGCGCTCAGTGTGTACGGTAGGCTGACGCCGACCGATGCAGCCAACTATGCAAATGTGAAAGCTGCTTTGCTGAAGCAATTTAGATTTACTGTGGAAGGATTCCGGGACAGATTTCAGACAGAAAAGCCAGCTGATGGTGAGACGACTACGCAGTAGCCGTCTCACCATCAGTCTCACCCGTCTTAGCCATTATTTCGACAGCTGGATCGAACTTTCAGGGACTGCACAGGGGTATGATAAGCTTAGAGATTTCCCAATTAGAGAGCAATTTCTTACTAGTTGCCACGCAAGCCTGTCGCTGTACTTGAAAGAGAGGAAGGCTGGGTCACTTGAAGGCATGCTTGAATTGGCTTATCAATTATTGGAAGCGCAAGGTGGCACAAATTTGGCCAAAGTCAAGAAGGAGTGTCCCGAAGATTCGAAGAAATCGGCACTCGAACAAAAGAAGAATGCACCGGAGAGTCTTCCGCGATGTTTTCTGTGTAACCGAGTGGGTCATCGCGCAAACAGCTGCCAAACAATCTTTACGAGCCCCACGGCTGTAAAATGTTTCAAGTGTGGTCAGACTGGGCACAAAGCAGATGCATGTCGTAACGGAGTGAGTCAAACTCCCCGGGTATCCTGGGTGCAAACGGCACCGAAATCTGATGATAATGCTGTCGCCGACGTATTCGTAAAGTTGAAAAATGGGAAGAAACTTCCTATTGCGGGTGCTGTAATGACAAAACAGCCAACCGGTGTTAAGAAGGGAATGCCAACGCTGCCTGAAAAAGTTGCGGGCAAGAAGATTACGGTGTTAGGAGACACCAATAGCTCGACGGTTATCGTGCGGAAAAATTTAGTACGGGAAAGTGAGTTAACAGGCAAAACGAAACCAGTTTGCCTAATTGACAGTATGGTTCGGATGCTTCCCGAAGCAGAAATTGAGGTTGAAACCCCGTACTTCAGCGGGAAGGTTACTGGTCTATGCATGACGACCCCCCTGTACGGCCTAGTCATCGGAAACATCGACGGCGCGCGAGGACCGGATGATCTAGAACGTTTGGGGGAAGACCCGAAGATGGAGTCCTCGCCGACAAAAGCACCGCGAGGTACAGCAGAGGAGCATCCCGTGACGGATATCACTCGAGCCCAAGGTTAAGCCGCGCTGCGAGAGACAGGGATTGAGGGGATGATCGTACTGAATTAGTTTACGTGCTGGGCAGCTGGACTTACGTCGGCACGACCTCAACCGACCGACAGTGTAAAATGAAGGAGTCGGCCAGCCAGGCCCAATATCGGGACATGAACAAGCGGGTGAAGAACCGGACAGGATCGGTTGAGCGTTATGACCCGTTAACAACGTCGGAAGTGACAACGATGGCTCGATGCCGCCTCAGATACCGTTGTTGGAAAGGGCTCGCCGGAACAAAACGAGGCAAAACAAGAAGAGATCGAGCGAGCACCGCAAGAAAGGAGGCAAGTGCAGCTCGAAGTACACGGGATAGGTGTTGAGGTCGAATCGAAATGTGTTTGACAGTGCTGAGTGCAATATGTTTAGCTAATGTGGTTGTTGTCCCGAGTCACAACTGTATGTCGAGTGAATCAAAATTTTCGTTACGGTGATGTGATGAATAGTATTGTACAATTGTTGTAAAGACACACCATTGTGCATTTGTATTGCTCGAAGTATGTGATGTAGTATTGTATTCATGTACTTGTGGCTATATTCTATGTGTTGTGAGATTGAACTGCAATGTACAAGTGTATTGAGTGATCTATCGTGAGTGTGACTTGGCATGAGCGACGGACTAGGTTACAGTCTTTTAGAGTGTGGGGACTGTTGGCGCTCGTTTGTGTGGTTTTGAATATATGAGATAATATTCCTAAAGTGGAGGGCAGTGGCACAAAACGAGCGCTGAAAAAAGGCGCGTCGCCAAAGTTTCGTGACGATGCCCCGGAGAGACGCCTCGAAGTCAACTATAAAAAAAGAAAACAAGATCCAAAGACTCCCCGGGTGCGCGTCCCTCTTCCCTCGGAAGTGTAGATTCGCCGACGAACCTTCTCATATCGGCGGCCGAGCAAGCCCTCGAAAGTTCTCGATGGAGAGGGGCATGGTGATGCAGGGTTGCGTCATCTGTCGCGGACGGCCCTCGTACCGTCTCGCGCTTTCCCCAGCCTTCCCGGCGTATCGCGCCGACGAAATGATGAGAACTTTTTAGAATCTTGCGCGGAAGGTATTTAACCGAGCAACAGAGATGGGAGATCAAGAGAAGAAGGAATTTCACGCCTGTGTGCGGAGGGTGCTCCCGCCGTGTCGTCAGTGAAGCCTTTGGTCATTAGTGACAGAGGAGAAGAATGAAGTTAGCGCCAGTGTGCGTGGGGTTATTCCGCCGCGTCTGTCGGTGAAGGTTTTGTCCTTAGTGACAAAGCAGGAGAAGAAAGAAGGTATGCGCTAGGGTGCGTAGGGTGTTCTGCTGTGTCGTTGGTGAGGGTTTTTTCCTCAGTGACAAAGCAGGAGAAGGAATTTCACGCCAGAGTGCGTAAGGTATTCCGCCAGGTGAGCGAAGCCTTTTGTCTTCCTTGACAACCTGCGATACAGTAGTGGTGCAGGCTCTTCTCAGAATCTGTCTTCCTTGACAAAGGAAAAGAGGAAGAGAACTTCCACCTGAGAGGCGAAGACTCGTGCTACAGGCAAGAGTGTGTGTCTACCGCCAGCGAGCGAAGACGTGTGGCAACAGCTGCGTGTGGGAAGCCGACGTGTTACCGGCGAAGTTGGGTGCTCGGAGAGCGGCCAATTAAGACGCGAGGTTTCCTGGAAGAGAAACTTCAGGGGCAGCAGAACGATAACAACGCTGGACTTTGAGTGAGTGATTCTTGGAAGAGTATCATTCAAACTTTTGTTTCAAGAAATTTGGACTGAATAAGTTTTCTACCTCTTTAGTCTTTAAGTGTCTTCGTTGTTCGATGCATGCGACTGCATTATAGTGCGCATTGTTGTCTGTATCGTTGTTTTGAGTGTGGCTGATTGTACTGTGTAGTACGTTGTTTGATTGGTGACATATTGTATTCAACTATTGTCGAGTGTGCATAGTTGTGTATTGTTTTGATCTGCCATATTGATATTATAATTTTGTTTTGTTTATCAACTCTCGGCTCTAACTTGTTCTTTGGGCCACAGCCGGCGTCCGCTTGCGCGCCAAATAGGACCACTTTTAAATGGTCCACTCTTTCGTGGTGCAGTTCGGGGGGCCGATAGTGTGGCCCTTGGAATTAGCTCGGCGATCGCCTCTCTAATTAACCGGACCCGTGACATTCTGGTGTCCGCGACAAGGACTTTTTGGTGCACAGTCTGTCCAAAGTAGTGAGAAAGAGCCTTGAGTTGTTGATAGTGCTAGCAAAAAAATTTTGTGTGCTGCTCAGTGTTCTCGTTAGCGAGTGCAGGGAGTGTTCCGATAGACTGATTTAGGCAGATACTTTTTGCACGCGGCAAGACTTTATTTGCGAGACACAATGCATTTCGAAAAGTTAGTAGCTCTTGGTGAGAAGATGGGTCTCTTTGGCGCTGAACTACGGAAGTAAGACACCCAGAAGGAAAAAGAAGATAAGAAGAAGGCCAAGGAAAAAAAAGCAGCTGAGTTGGAAAGAGAAAAGTCGGCCGCGGAAAGGGCGAGGGAAGAAAGTGAAGCGGAAATGGCTGAAAGGGAACGGCGGTGGCAGCACGAGATGGAACTCGAGCGGCTCTGTTTGCAACAGCGAAGTGAACCTCGGGTTCAAGCTATAGTTGAAATCAGCGAACGAGAGGAACATCACTTCCGCTTGAACCGAAGCAAGCTGCTCGTAGCGTTTGATGAAAGGAAGGACGACCTTGACGCGTACCTTCACATATTTGAGACGAATCCAAGGAGCCAGTACTGGCCGGAACACCAATGGGCAACTGCTTTGAGTACCTGCTTGAGTGGTGAAGCGCTCAGTGTGTACGGTAGGCTGACGCCGACCGATGCAGCCAACTATGCAAATGTGAAAGCTGCTTTGCTGAAGCAATTTAGATTTACTGTGGAAGGATTCCGGGACAGATTTCGGTAGGAAAGCTAGCTGATGGTGAGATAGCTACGCAGTACGCCGCCCGACGTAGCCAATATTTCGACAGATGGATCAAACTTTCAGGGACAGCACAGGGGTATGATGAGCTTAGAGAGCTCCTTATTAGAGAGCAAATTCTAACTAGTTGCCACCCAAGCCTGTCACTGTACTTGAAAGAGAGGAAGGCTGAGTCACTTGAAGGCATGCTTGAATTGGCCGGTCAATTCTTGGAAGCGCAAGGTGGCACAAATTTGGCCAAAGAAGGAGCGTCCCGAAGATTCGAAGAAATCGGCACCCGAAGAAAAGAAGCGTGCACCGGTGAGTGTTCCGCGATGTTTTCTGGGTAACCGAGTGCGTCATCGCACAAACAGCTGTCGAACGATCTTTACGAGCCCCAAGGTTGTAAAATGTTTCAAGCGTGGTCAGACTGGGCACAAAGGAGACGCATATCGTAATGGAGTGAGTCAAACTTATCAGGTATCCTGTGTGCAAGCGGCACCGAAATTCTATGAGAATGCTGTCACCGACGGATTCGTAGAGTTGAAAAATGGGAAGAAACTTCCTATTGTGGGTGCTGTATTGACAAAACAGCCAACCGGTGTTACGAAGGGAATGCCAACGCTGCCTGAAAAAGTTGCGGGCAAGAAAATTACGTTGTTAAGAAACGTTGGTAGCTCCACGGTTATCGTGTGGAAAAATTTGGTACGGCAAAGTGAGTTAACAGGCAAAGCGAAACTAGTTTGCCCAATTGACAGTACGGTTCGGATGCTTCACGAAGCAGAAATTTAGGTTGAAACCCCGTACTTCAGCGGGAAGGTTACTGCTCTATGCATGACGACCCCCCTGTACAACCTATTTTTCGGAAACATCGACGGGGCGCGAGGGCCGAATGATCCAGAACGTTGGGGGGGAAGACCCGAAGATGGAGCCCCCACCGACAAAAGCACCGCGAGGTACAGCAGAGGAGCATCCCGTGACGGATCTCACTCGAGCCCGAGGTGAAGCTGCGGCGCAAGAGACAGGCGATGAGGGGATGATCGTATTGAATGAGTTTACGTGCTGGGCAGCTGGACTTACGTCGGCACGACCTAAACCGACCGACAGTGTAAAAATGACGGAGTCGGCCAGCCAGGCCCAATATCGGGACATGAACAAGCGGGTAAAGAACTGGACAGGATTGGTAGAGCGTTATGACCCGTTAACAATGTCGGAAGCGACAACGATGGCTGAGACGCCGCCTCAGATACCGTCGTTGGAAAGGGCTCACCGGAACAAAACGAGCAAAAACAAAAAGAGACCGAGCGAGCACCGCAAGAAAGGACGCAAGTGCAGCTCGAAGTACACGGGATAGTTGTTGAGGTCGAATCGAAATGTGTTTGACAGTGCTGAGTGCAATATGTTCTAATTTTTGTTACAGTGATGTGTTGTATAGTATTGTAATATTGTTGTAAAGACAGACCTTTGTACATTTGTAATCTTGAAGTATGTGATGTAGTATTGTATTCATGTACCTGTGGCTATATTCTATGAGTTGCGAGATTGAATTGCAATGTACAAGTGTATTGATTGATCTATTGTGAGTGTGACGTGGAATGAGCGACGGACTAGGTCACAGTCTTTTAGAGTGTGGGGACTGTTCGCGCTCGTTTGTGTGGTTTTGAATATTATGAGATAAGATTCCTAAAGTGGGGGGCAGTGTCACAAAACGAGTGCTCAAAAAGGGCCCGCCACCAAATTTTTGCGACGAAGCCCCGGAGAGACGCCTCGAAGTCAACGATAAAAAAACGAAAACAAACATTCAAAGACTCCCGGGCGCGCGTGCCTCTCCGCTCGGAAGCGTAGGTTCGCCGACGAACCTTGTCATATCGGCGGCCGAGCATGCCCTGGAACGTTCTCGATGGAAAGAGGCTTGGTGATGCTGGGTTGCGCCATCTGTCGCGGACGGTCGTCGTACCGTCTCGCGCTTTCCCCAGTCTTCGATGCGTATCGCGCCGACGAAATTATGAGAACTTTCTGGAATCTCGCGCGGTAGGTATTTAACCGCGCAGCAAAGATGGAAGATCAAGAGAAGGAATTTAACGCCAGTGTGCGTAGGGTGTTTCCGCCGTGTCGTCGGCGATGCCTTTGGTCTGTAGTGACAGAGGAAAAGAAGGAAGTTAGCGCCAGTGGGCGTGGGGTTATTCCGCCGCGTCTGTCGGTGAAGGTTTGTCCTTAGAGACAAAGCCGGAGAAGAAGAAAGTATGCGCCAGGATGCATAGGGTGTTCCGCCATTTTGTCGGCGAAGGTTTTGTCCTCAGTGACAAAGCAGGAGAAGGAATTTCACGCCAGAGTGCGTAGAGTGTTCCGCCTTGTGGGCGAAGCCTTTCGTCTTCCGTGACAAAGGAGAAGAGGAAGAGGATTTCCACCTGAGGGGTGAAGACTCGTGCTAGAGGCAAGAGTGTGTGTCTACCGCCAGCGAGCGAAGACGCGTGGCAACAGCTGCGTGTGGGAAGCAGACATGTTACCGGCGAAGTTGGGTGCTGTGAGAGCGGCCAAGTGAAGACGCGAGGTTTCCTGGAAGAGAAACTTCGGGGGCAGCGAAACGACAACGTTGGACCTTGAGTGAGTGATTCTCGGAAGAGTATCATTCAGACTTTTGTTCCAAGAAATTTGGACTGAATAAGTTTTCTAACTCTTTAGTCTTTAAGTGTCTTGGTTGTTCGATGCATGTCACTGTAATATAGGGCGCATTGTTGTCTGTATCTGTTGTTTTGAGTGTGTCTGATTGTACTGTGTAGTACGTTGTTTGATTGGTCACATATTTTATTCAACTATTGTCGAGGTTGCATACTTGTGTATTGTTTTGATCTGCCATAATTGTGATTATAATTTTGTTTTGTTTATCAACTCTCGGCTCTGACTTGCTCTTTGGGCCACAGCCAGCGTCCGCTGGCGCGCCAAATAGGACCACTTCTATATTGTCCACGCTTTCGTGGTGCAGTTCGGGGGGCCGATAGTTCAGCCCTTGGAGTTAGCTCGGCGATCGCCTCCCTAATTACGGAACCCGTGACATCATTAGGTTAGTGCGTTTAAGCCGGCCCCCAAACTACACGGTGATGGGAATAGTCCAGGGCATCCCGTTCAAACAAGATGCCAATTCCATCCACACTAAGCTCGTTCACGCATAGAACTCTCACACCCTAGCAATCAAACGACTCAGTAACACCTCGACCGTCATCGTGGCTTTTGAAGGACCGCGAGTGCCCACTTGCGGCGGGTACGGCGGCGCTCGCCTTCACTGCACCCTGTATCGCAAACAAGTTGACATGTGCCACTGCTGCGCGAAGCTTGATCACCACATGGACATGTGCCGAAATTCTAAGAAGAAAGTGTGTCGTGGTTGTGACGCCCCTAACTCAACGAGTGTTCCGCCGTTGCAAGCTGTGCGCAGGGGCATACATGATGGGGGACCGCAACTGCCGCGAAAGGTGTAAAAGTCGCCCTGGAATGACGCAGGGCAATGAGAACGACGCAGGGCAGCCGAGAAGGCAGATGCCACTGCCACCACCGTTCCCACTGGCAAGCCCCACTCAAGATCTAGGTTTCTGCAGAAAAAGACTTTTCCGATCTCGTAGCCGCACACCTAGACCCCGAAAGCAGCAGCAACCTGGGCTTGCAGCCGCACACCTGGATGGACCACGAGAAGGGACGCCAATGCTACCGATTCGGTGAGCTTTGCAGATGCGGTCAAAGGGAAACGCGCAACTAAGGCGAACTCTAGCCGCGAAACACACACTAATATAGAGGCAGAGATAGCTCAGGTAAAACAGACGATAAAAACCATGCAAAAGAAAATGGAATGCATGCAGGCACCTATTCACGCGAAATACGAACGCAAACGAAAGCTCCAGTCTGCCTCTTGCAGCGAGACTTATCAACAGGCATTGAAGAAAACACGACAATAACTTATAGAGAACGATGAGGTTGAACGCTGTAATACTAAACGCGGCCTCGCTTTCTCCCTTAAAAAGCAGTACAACCTAAGCGTACGTGCGCAGAAACAGCTGACGCCCGATTGAAAGCACTCGAGGCTCGCTTCAGCAGTTTCGACGAAACTATCACCGGGACTATCACGCGTACGATTCAGCAAAGCTTGGAGAGTGTTTATCTCACATAGCAAAGATCAGAAGTAGCCAACAGCGCGATGGTGACATCGCATAGCGAATCGGCGCCACACATAAGTAGTACCACATAACGATAGCCCAACACTCTTAAAAACAAAAACACACAATATGCAGTGGTACTGAAAATGTCTCAAAAACAAGCAAACGCTCTTACAACAGCTGAAAACAATCCCCGAACCCCCAAACGTCATCATACTGCAGGAAACAAACGGCCGCCAAAGTTTCAGGGTAGCAGTCTATAACAGGCAAGGTGGAGAACCGAAACGTTACCAAGCTGTCCCGTGTGCTCAGATTTGGGTGCACGTTAAAGAACCCCAGGTGGTCGAAATTTCTCGAGCCCTCCACTAAGGCGTCTCTAATGATCATATGGTGGTTTTGGGACGTTAAATTCTACATATCAATCATATCAATCAATTACCAAGCTGGTCAAGCGAGAGCTCACGGTTATAGAAGACGACACTCAAGGCAAGAATATTGAATACATCTTCATAGAGCTAATTCCGCTGCGTAAGACGCCCAACAGAATCATCGTACTCAACGTCTATAGCAGTTCCAGATGCTGCAAACACCGCTTCCACGTCCTATTCAAACGAGCATTTGATATCACTCAGGGGCAACAACTCTTCATTGGAGGCGACTTCAACGCGGTGAATACGGCGTAGGTTTACAAACACGATCGCCCGAAAGATCGGAATTTGTGAGAGACTGCGCAAATTGCTGGCCTCGAGCTGGTCACTGACCCAGCAGCACCATATAGGCAGGGCAACAGCGTGAGCACCGACGCCACGCCGAGCCTTACTTTTACGTGCGATACAGGAAAAGTGACTTGAAAAAACACCATGCAAGACTTGGGTAGTAACCAATACATTATCTCTATTGAAGCAGAAGGTGTCACACAGGAACACAATGGCGGTCAACAAATGAACATCACTTATTTTTAACGACGAGAAAAAGCGAGACAAACAACAGATTGAGGACACCAAAGACAAAGAATAATGGACCGACCAACTTCGGCGAGACATCGAGCGGGTGACGCAAACGATACCGTCAACAGCTAAGCGTGATAGAATAGGCACCCGGTTACTGAACATGTGGCAAGCCAAGACCCAACTGCAGCGCCGCTGGAAACAACAGACACAATCGCAAAACTGCGAAAACGAATAGCACAGCTGAGCAAATAAATAGAAAAGCACGCACTTTATCTCAAACAGCAGCAACGGGAAGAAAAATGTGCAGAGCTGAGCGGTCAACGCACTACCAGTGGCACATGGCAGATACTGCATAACCTCATAGATCTCGCCAACACCAAGACCACAAAGAGGCAAGGCATATGCGAAATCATACACGCTTACGGGGAAACGGAGTAAGATTTCCTAAGGGAAGCGGAACTCCATTATATATGCCAAACGCCACCACAAGTGCATCCAGATTACAAGGGAGAAGGCAGCACCATCCTGGATGCAGAATTCTCAATTGCCGAAATCGAGGGGGCCCTCTTCAAACTCAATACCATGTCAGTCCCAGCTCTAGATTGTATATTGAAAAGGGCCATGCGCTATCTTGATTACAGATCGCTAGAAAAACTCAGAATATAATAACGAGTGTTGGGTGCGTGGCAAGTTACACCAACAATGGGAGGAAGCACTTATACCGAAAGTCGACTAAAAATTACAGCTGGAAAAGCTTCGCCCTATCTCTCTTTCATTATGTGTAGGTACACTGATCGAGCCTGCGTTTCTCAATAAGCTAACAGATTACCTCGAGCACAACTACCTATTATCACACGCAATGATGGGGTTCAGAAGACATCTCTCCACACAGTACGCCCTTGCGCAACTGAAACATCAAATCACAGAAAATCTTAGGTGCTCAACGATAGCCATCCTCGGCATAGGTGTAAAGAAGACCTTCAATGACGCTCAGCACGACGGTACATTACTACGAATAGGCAGACTGAATCTCGGATTGTGAGTGTACAACTACATCCAAAACTTCCTCGTGAAAAGAACTGCACGTATGCTAGTGGGACAACTAGTATCAAACCAAATCAATATTGGAAACTCGGGCACACCGCAGGGCTCGGTGATCTCGCTGAAGCTATTCAACCTCGCCCTGCTTGGGTTACCCGAACAATTACATCAAATTTATGGACTGTATCACACGCAATACGCAGATGATATTACGATCTGAACAACAGCTGGTAGTGACGGAGAGATCTAGGATAGCTACCAGGCGGCCATAGAATGCAGTGAACACTACCTCGTTGGGACGCGACACTTGTTCTGCAGAAAAATGTGGATTAATCCTTTATAGACTTTATAGAATCCTTTATAGAATCCATATTAGAAACATGGGAGAAAAATGTGTTAGCCAAGCTTCCGTCACCTTGTCCGATAAAGAATTTCACTTTTTGAAAGGCACGTGCTACAATCCGTCTGCAGATACGTGAACTGTTCAATTTTTTGCCGTTTTTTCGTGGTTCTTATCATGACGTAGCGCTGAATAAGCTTGCTTTGGGTTATCTCGTTTGTTCCTGGATCCACCGATGGGGGGGCGTGTGGGCTACGTGAAGATATAAGTACAGTTCGTTGTTCAAAATAAACCAGTTGTGAGTTTGCGCCCGTGTTGTTTGCCCCTTTTCCTTGTGTCCGTGTTCGTGTTTGCACAAAGAAGTCATGAATGAGTACCAACTCGCCCAACTTTCAGTACTGTTTTTATAGACTGGTCAAAAAGGGACGCCCGGCCAAGAAATACGTCCCTTCAGAAAAGCAAGAAATCAAATTAACAGCATGAAACGGTGCACCAATCCCGATTGGAAAGAAAATCCGGGTACTGGGGATGATAATTGAGCAGAACGATAAGAACGGTGAAGCACAGTGTATTATTATGGCAAAGGCGACCAGCACGATGCAACTCATCCGACGCATCGCGAACAAACATGCGGGCATGCGCGAAGGCCGCGTCATACGACTCATAATAGCCTTTGTCATTTCACAACTAGCGTACGTGGCACCCTTTCACAAATGATTAGTTGCGGAAAAAGACAAGCTTAACGCCCTGATACGCAAGACGTGCAAGTTCGCGTTGAGAGTGGTGCCCGGAGTTAGCACCAGCAAACTCCTACAGCTAATGTTGCACAACACCCTCGAGGAACTCGTGGAGGCGCAACACATTTCCCAGCTCGAACGCCTATTCAAGACCTGGCGTCGTGGTCACGGGAGGCGGCACTCATTGCACACGTCTTCCTGACAACAGATTTACAGACACGTGTAGGTTAGCCATCGGCGATTCCTAATACAGTTGATGCAGACAAAGTTCTATGCAACGTCCTGCGCAGCCGGTACCCAGCTACTCTTTCACACATGCCACAAGAGGTTCCAAAACCTTGCCAAAACGCTCCCCAACACCTGGTCGAAAAACTCGGCAACACACATGATACGCAGCATGGAATCGAAGTCGAAATTCCAAGAATAGCACGCGAGAAAGTATACGTGCCCCATAGCCTCGCTACATGCACCCCCAATACAATGCAGGACGGCGTAAAGCCAAGGCACAACGCATCACCCAGAGATACTCCAACGACACTCGAGAGGTTTTTACTGATGCCACGCGTTATACCTACAAAAAATGGCCCCGTATCTGTATATTAGTCTGCGAATTTTGTCGAAAGACGATAGTCTGGCTTGTAAAGAGAGTGAACATAACATTTATTTGATGTTCTGCGCAAGAAATTGGTGAATGGTATTCTGGAGGCGCTGCGTTTAGAGGTCCTCGAGCGTACAGAGGAGGCGAACGACCGCATAAAGTCACGTCACACGTGAAACATTAGCGCTATCTTGTAGTTTTCTTGGAAAACGAAACTCATGGCTCTAAGACGGGCACGGACGCCCGTCTCATAGATGATAAGGTTTAGAACACAAGGCGACGAGAAGGTGCCACCACCGTGTCGTCTTAGCAAAGCGCTGGAAACACTCGCCTTTTCGTGCAAGCGTTGCATCGTCAGCGAGCGTGATAAGCGCTACTGTGTTGTTGTGATGCCTCAGACATGGACAATACATGCTTTTAAAGACGATAGTCTTTGTTGTGGATCTTCGACGCAAAAACTTTGTTCTGTCTGTCTTTCTCTATGTCTGCCTGTATGTGCATTTGTCTGTTTGTCCACTGTTACAACGAACCGGGTACTTTAAACAGCACCAGCCGATATCACGAATGGCCGGCCCCATCCGCAGCGCCCACCAATGTTGCTCAAGGATCAGCGTTCAGAAGTCTGCGATTGTCTGTTAAAAGACAATTATTACGCATATCTGAGGCACCATTACAACACTTATATATTCTGCATGATTATAACAACCATACATAAGTAATTGATTTGTGGGGTTTAACGTCCCAAAACCACCATATGATTATGAAATACGCCGTAGTGGAGGGCTCCAGAAATATCGACCACCTGGGGTTCTTTAACGTGCACCCAAATCTGAGTACAAGGGCCTACAACATTTCCGCCTTCATCAGAAATGCAGCCGCCGCAGTCGGGATTCGATCCCGCGACCTGCGGGTCAGCAGCCGAGTACCTTAGCCACTAGACCACCATGGCGGGGCATTATACATAAGTAAGTCTAAGGACCGTAGCGCTTATCACGCCGCACTGACCATGCAACGCTTGCACGGAAAGGCGAGTATTTCCAACGCTTTGCTAAGAAGGCACGGTGGTGGCCCCTACCCGTCACCTTGTGTTCCGCTCCTTATCACCTCTGATGCGGGAGCGCACGCACGTCTCAGGGCCACGCGCTTCATTTGAAAAAAAAAAAACTGCCAGATGGTGCTCTTGTCTCACGTGCGACGTGACTTGATGCGCTCGTTCGCTTCCGCTTTACGCTCAAGGCACTCTAACGCAGTTCCTCTGCAATACCAATCAGCAATTTTCTTGCGCAGAACATCAAATAAAAGTTTTTCACTCTCTCTACACGCAAGACTGTCGTCTTTAAAAGGTATTTGCAGCTTACATGCAGATACGGGGCCAATTTTTAATTGACAATCGCACAAGTATGAGTGCTAAATCATGAGAAACATTGGTGGGCGCTGTGGATGGGGTCGGCCGTTTGGGGGTATCGGCTGGTCCGTTCAGAGTACCCGGTAATGTTTAGCGTAGACAAACATACAAAAGTAAAGACAGACATACCAAAATATATACGTCGAAGGCCCCCAAGAAAGGCTATTCACTTTAAAAAACTTTGTGGCAGTATATACCAGTCATCGCGGCAAAAACATCACGAGCCTCACTGTGAACATGGCACATGCTGAAGCGGCAGAGGAAGTGGCAGTAGCACTCACCCTCACACAGACCATGGCCATGTACATGATTAGCGATTCGAAAACAGCAATTCATAACTTTGCCAATAAGCGCATCTCGCAAGAGGCCTTCCTTCATATCCCATATATCTGTCTTTTTACAGCGACATACCATATATCCAGGAGAAGTCGACTTCGATAACCGAAGGCACCTGTTATGTATCCCGGCACACACCGGACTGAGCACCCCCCCAACCAAGCAGCTCACCGCGTTGCTCGAGGCATCACTCGCTGAGCATCGCCAGAGGACGATGAGCCCCCGCGGGGCACTGCAAACATCTGGGTGTGGAAGGATCGTATGACCAGGTTTCACGCTATCAGCACACACTATCGCTTACAGAGGCGCATATACCCATCCCGTCACGAAAGGCTTTAGAGAACGCAAGTAGTACTCTTCAGACAATTATAAAGAAATGCATACAGGAACCCCAGACTCATGCACGCCATGTATCCAGACATTTACACCGAAACAGATGCACATTGCGTGGCGAGCTTGCCACCCTTTGTCTCATGCTGTGGGAGTGTCAGGGCCTAATAGACAATTTGAACGGCGCATATTCATCTCTCTATTACAGCGCCAGCCGCTGCTCGTGCTGGAAGGTCGCAATGCTCAGCTCGAACCTGACAGCAAAACTCTGTGCCATGCAGCGGGCCGAGATTGCCGATTCGACACAAGGCCTCGGAACCGCATCCGTGATGGGTGCCGAGGCTCATTAAAAAAACGCCGGACTCGAATCTTCTTTATTCGGCAATAATGCTTATTTTTCTACTTGATTGTTATAAAATTCATTGGTATAGACAGTCCTTTCTTTTTTACTAGTTCTTTCATAACTAAAAACTTGGGAAGGTGATTGCTTATGCAGTATGAAATGGTTCCAGCTTTAACATTCTCAAACCTAACGTTCGTGAGAAATTTATCGAATAAAATAGATGAATTGGCTGTAACTCTTGTTGGTATATCATTCGTGTTATGCAATCCAAAGCTATCAAACAAACACGTCATCTCATGTTTAAAAGCTTTCTTAGACAGCTTTTCAACATTAATGTCGCCTCCACAAACAGTTACATTGTTATTCAGCATAGAATGTTAAAATAGGTTCTCCAAACGAGCTGTGAAAGTTCTAATACTTTCAGGTTCGGTACGGTATACAACTGAGATGACGTAATTGCCTAGAACAGCAGGCAGCATTTCACAGTCAGGTTCTGAACAAGAAAAATCTGTTAAGAGTTGACAATCAAAAGTTGTCTTTACAAGTAAGCAAACGACACCACCCGCATTATGCGTAACATTACACAATGCACATAGTAACCGGGCATAAAAATTAGGTTATCATTATTCATGTACCAAGTCTCAGTCAGCGTTACGATATCAAAACGGAAATGGAGCTCCGAAAACAAAGAATAAGAATCTAGCGATGCATATTTGTTTCTCGAGATCTGCAAGTTTAGCTGAAAAAATGTTATAGTTGCCGGGCATATAATTGTCTCCAGTGTATTTACGCAGATCTGATGGCAAATTGAACATAGGTATTAGCAAGTAAAGTTGTGAGCGGACTTTGTTTCAAGCCAATTTCGCAAAATCCTGTCTTCTCTTTACAAGAACGGTAGGAAAACCATCCTCGCGTCTCATTAGAACTTTGCCGTTTGCACAACACACAAAGCGGACGTCATTCTCTCGCACCCAAAGTTTGGCTCTGAAAGTAGACTTCACGTTTGTTTGGTCAAGTTTCCTTGAATCATCACTTCAGATCTGGCATTCATGAGCTTCTTGCGGCCAGGTAGCCAGCTGTCTCGAACTGACTGTCGTAAGAAACGTACAATGATGCCTGGGGTCCTGTCCCCCTCAGATAGAAGGCGGCGTATTGCGGTAACATTCTTTTCTGTCAGAAAAGGCATCGCAATTGACGCAGAAATGGTATTGAACTTTTCCAGTAAGTTCTCATACTCATTCTTATGAATCCCATGAAACTCCAGATTCACCTTTCTGTTATGCTCCTCCAGTTCCTTCTGTTGACCTTTTATGTATCGAATTTCTTATGTGTTCAAGCTTGATTCTGTGGAATGAATGTTCCATTTCACATCTGACAACTTGTTTTCTTGTTTCTTAATTGCTGCAAATACTCCACCATACTTGTCAGACAGCATTTGAACGCTGCCCTCAATAGGAGCTACAGTATCTTTCAGGTTTTTCACAGCCTCAGTTAACCCTGCAAGGGCTGTACACTGGGATGATCAATAACCTTTTTGCCCGTACTCCTCCGCATGCGGGACAACGCCACTGTTTTAAATGCGAAGCATTTCTTAGTGAACTTCGGTGACTTTGATCGTAATTATCTATCTATCTACCTAGTCGCCTACGACTTTTAGCTCTCCTGGCCGTTTCGATAATGGTATCGATACCAAACTTGGTATGCCATAACATGACTGTATAAAGAACATATTTTACCAGTCATGAATGTCAAGATTTACATTTTACGGTTCTGCAGCTCTTGCGGTGGTTTCGTTCACATGGCATGTTGCAAAACTGGTATGGTATGGCAGGATTGTATGGTAAACACAAGCGACAGACCCCACCATGAAAATCATGACATGCGTGTCATGTAACAAGATCACTACATGCCATGCTCGTGATGCGCTCGTGGCCGTTTCGCTAGCGTAATATATACCAAATTTGTATTATAGTACGTCGATGAATAACGAAGTATGTGGCTGTTACAAACATGATAATCATGAGATGCGTGTCATGTAACAACATGACTACATGCCACACTCATGAGGCGTTGGTGGCCGTTTCGCTAGCTTCACAAGTACCAAACTCAGTATTGCAGTACGTGAATGATTGACAAAGGTATGTGACTACTAACATGATAATCATGAGATGCGTGTCATGTAACAACATGACTACATGCCTTACTTATGATGCGCTCGTGGCCGTTTCGCTAGCTTCACTTATACCAAATTTGGTATTACGGGAAGTGAATGAATGGCGAAGGTACAATATGCAAACATGATAATCATAAGATGCGTATCATATAACAAGACTACACGCGGCGCTCATGATGCCCTCGCGGCCGGTTCGCTTGCTTCACATATACCGAACTCGGCATTACGCGACGCGAACAGACGACATAGGTAAATAACACATCCAAGCATGTTAACGACATGCGTGTTAAGTAGAAACATGACTACATGCCACACTGATGATGCGCTCGCGGCCGTATTGCTAGCTTCACGTATGCCAAATTTGGTATAACGTGACGCCAAAGAATGACGAAGGTATGTGACTGGTGCGCAGATGATAACCATAAGGTGCGTGTCATTTGAGAACATGACTACATGCCACTGTCAAGACGCCAATACACTTCGACGTGACGTGGTGCGCGTGCTCAGCGGCCTTCATTTTGTCGCGTCACAACGGCGTTGCCATGCCTGTCACCGGTCCTCCCATATACTCGCAGGTGCGCACCGCGCTTGGTTGCTTTGACTTGTGCGCGCTTCAGTGCGTCCGGCATCCCTCCGTCACGAAAGGGGGAGACGTAGTCTTGTCTGGGTAACGCATCGGCACGAAATGCAGCATGTCGTATTTCGCGCCGTAGCCGTCGGGCCGCGCCGAGAAATGCTGGTCGCGCCTGGCATCAGACTATTGAATGCTCGCGTTTTGCTAAAGTAGCGTCGCCGTGCCCAGCATGGGCGCCCGTCAATGCTATATCGGAGTATATTGGGCCCTTAGCGGCCATTTTGCTAGCTCAACATGTACCGAATATCGTGTTACGTGACGTCAATGGAGGATAAAATATATGACTGATGCAAACATGATAATCCTGACATGCGTGTCGTGTAAGAACGTGACAACATACGACGCTCATAGCGTGCTCACGGCTGTTTCGCTAGCTCCATATATACTAAATTAGGTATCACGTGACGTGAATAGATGACGAAAGGAAACGACATGTCAAAACATGATAATCATGGCACGGAAGTCCTGTACTTATTAGCTTTCATACTTATTTTACCATTCAAGTATGACCACAAACACACAAGTTTATAATTTCGAAATAATTACTAAAGCTCTGGCATAGACCCTAAACGTATGACATATTACCGAGATGTACTCGTCGCCAGCGACAGGCACTCCCGCCTAAGAGATGAAGAAGTGTCCGCGCACCACACGTCAGCAGAGACAATTACTTTTATATAAAACATTGGTAAGATCCAAACTCGAATACGCCTCTTTTGTGTGGGATCCTTACCAGGATAACTTGATCACTTCACTAGAACTTGTACAGAATTACTCCGTCCATTTCATACTGTTCAAATATTATTGCATTGCTAGTATAACTTCAATGAAACCCAACTATGGCCTCCCTTCACTTGCATCCTGTCGTAAAATATCCTGCCTGGCTACTTTTCACAAAATATTTCATCATCCCGCCCTTCATGACCAACAATTCCTCAATCCTCAGTACATTTATGTCATCGTATCGACCATCGTCATAAGGTTGGCATATCATTATGAAACTCGCAGTTTTTTTGTCGATCATTCATTCTTCGTACATCAGCAGATTGAAACCATCTAACCAAAGACATAGTAAGTATTACTAATAACCATATTTTCCGTCAAGAATTAATTAATTTTTTTATATTTAAAAACTATACAACGCATTATGATATGTATTTCATGTAATATGTTCTTACTGTATTAAAGTCGTTGCCCTTACGCAGTTAGTATTGTATAATGAGTAGTTTTTGTTTGTTGAAAAACTTATTTCCATGGCTGTATATTGCTGCTTGTAAACTTGTAACTACTCTCCTCTATTATGCCACATGGGCGTGAGGGTAATTAAAATGAAAAAAGTGAAAGTTAAAAATGAACCGGCGGCTGGGCGACTGTTCTTCGTAGAAAGCCAGGTCGTTTCAATTTTATTTCAAGTTTTCCCCGAAAACAGTGTATTGCCTAATAGGGAGCTTTAGAATAGCGGACCGCGAGCCCTTGCGATGCAGTCGCAGCCACTGCGCATGCGTCGTAACGCGAGTCGGCGTTCGCGTTCGCAGACCACATGCAAAAAATCTGGAATCGCGTGTGGTAATGACGGCCCACATGTGGCCTGCAAGGGCTGGTTTTGAGGCTACGGTGTCGCTGCAATTGTGCGTTTCGGTTCGCAGCACGGCAAACGCTGTTCTAAAGTTCAAATGGCGCCCGCTACGCCCGCAACGCCCGCAGCGCTTGCAAACGGTGTTCTAAAACTCCCTATTTTAAAAATACGCCAAATTGAATCGTTGCTTGAACACTGAACTGAAGAACGTTTAGAATATGTCTGGTTTTTACTTGTAACAAGAGAAAACTACGCCATGTGCAATCTCGCTGAGACGAGCTAGGACTATATCTAGGACTACGCAGCACCCGCTTCTTGGCACATGCTGTGTTATCTTCGCCGTAAACCCGACCGCTGCTTTGCATAGAGCACTAAGAGAACAAGCGCAAATGCAAAAACTGCTGATATTGACTCACGTTCCATTTCAACGTGAATAAGAAGCTCATCGCTGGACAGCGCTGACCTCCGCGACATCCGTCCAACTTGCGAGCAAGGTGAAGACGGCACGCAGTCAATCACTTGAAGGAAGGTAAAAGCGAGCATAAACGATGCATGCGTGTATATTTGCTTAAAACTAGATGAATAGCAATATTTTTTATGACTTTTGTACTATTGCGTAAGCGTTTCACAGCCGTTTCAGTTTGTGGGCTTCTGAGAATTACCTGTCTGGATGGTTTGGTGGACTATCCTTCTTAAGCGCTGTAGGGCTGTGCATGGGCCAAACTGCGCGCGCATGGTAGAAGTCGTGCAGTTTAAACACCGCACTGTGCATTCGCTGGTACACTTCTGGTACTTTGAATGAAAAAATAGGTATTCAGTGTGAACTAACCTAATTACCAGAAAAAAAGTGATCTTCCGTGGCGATTCTGTAGCTGTTCATCTGAATTCACGAAAAATCGCACCAAAGAAACCGACACATCCGCTCTAACCACTTCCCTTTTTCTCCGCTTGTGCGTGTTCGTCAGCCACGAATTCCCGTCGAATAGTATATAATACACAAAAGTAGGTATGCTTGGTGATAAGGCAAATTCTCTGAGCATTGGCGAGCAACCATGGTATGTGTCAGGAAAGTCATTGGCATCTATGTAGAATATCACAGGTATTTTCGAAAACAATTGTTTCCTTCTAGTTATTGAAAAGGGCCAACAACTAAGAGAAAAGCACACTTTTAAAATAGATTTGAGGCTTTCGCTACCACATCGCACATATTTTGTTTTTAGGCCAAGCTCTTTTCTGTCCCGCTGTCCGAGCATTGGCAAATGATGACGGAAGTCGATGGGAATCGAAGCTGTTTCCAAACATCAGTCATCGGCCACTGTTGGTAGGGTTAGTCAGAATTGTAGCATCTGGTTTGCTACCACGCCATAGGGGAAGGGAAAGGGGAAGAAACTTAAGATTGAAAGCGAATATAAAAGTAAATGCGTGACAAAAAAACGGTGTGTAAAAAAATTTCCGTGTGAAGTACAAAATTTTACAAGAGGAGAAATAAGTACAAAAGCAGCAAAAATAGGAACCTATTCAGAACACTACTTCAGGTTTCCTTCAAAAAAAGCGCAGCTATCGACGCCACTGAAAACTCCCAGTCCAGTGGTATTTCATTAAGGTAGTGTACCAACAAGAAAACGTTATTTACGCATATTAGGATGTCAGCAAAGTATTTTGGAAGCATAGGGCGGGTTATATGCGAGAATTTTAACTTCACTTATTCCTAAATGCTTTGTTTAATGTCACCGACAGACAAGCAGAACTCAAATATTCTGCTTGCTCCTAGGCCAGATCAAAGGCGACCAACTTTCCTCTCTTAGTAGGCATCGCTACGACTCCCTGCAACTCTATATCCAACTGATTTCAACAACGCGGAAGGGGCGCCATCCATGATATACTTCGGACAACAGCAGGACTCCAGCTTCTTGCGCGCGCCCCTCAAATATCAATGTTGTCCTTCCGTCTCGAAGATAAACAGGTATATTTTCATACGTTAGAGTTTTCTTGGCCAACCAATTCAAAATACACGTATCTATCTATCTATCTATCTATCTATCTATCTATCTATCTATCTATCTATCTATAAATATATATATTATTAGAAGGCAGAAAAATCACGCACATCTGGCTGCACCAGTACCCCCAACATAGTAAATTTAGGTAATGCTTCAACCCTCCTATAAGGCGCTAAATAACCATGGGTTCCTCCCGCTGACTGCTTTGAGTGCGTATCAACAAAACTTGTTGATTTCTTGTGCCTTTTTATTACGATACGTGATGTACATTTACCGCGGCGTATTAGCAATAACACTCCTGTTGCTAGCAAGCACCTCTGCCCTGTGCTCCTTCGGTCTTTTCTTTGAGACCAACTCCGGCAACTATGTCAGGGTGATCGTGGTTCTGTGTTCCCTAAACACTCTTGCCATGCGCCCAATAGCTGAAATGCTCAGAAAGCGTGAGAATTTTATTCAATAAGCAAAAAGGCGCAATATCAAAACCAAAACCCAACCGAGCGCACAGTCTACGTAGGACAAAACGTTTGGTAGGAAAGTAGAACCAGTCGTCGTGAAAGGCATGCTGGCCCTGCCAGCACAGTGTATGAGAACTGTCAACACCAGGCCGAGCAGTCGCTTGGTGTTTAGCTCGGGAAAGAGGTGAACTTGCCGAGCGCCAACTAACAGGTTCGAAACTGAGTGTATCAGAGCTGCCCGACAGCAGCGACTCTGACGCAAATGATGCTGTTATCTCACGGTTTTGGGGGGAAGCTCCTTGTGCCATGATTTATGTGTCCGCGTTGCATATGGTGGTGGTAGTAGTAGTAGTAGTAGTAGTAGTAGTAGTAGTAGTAGTAGTATAGTAGTCGTCGGGGTAGTAGTAGTAGTAGTCGTAGTAGTAGTAGTAGTAGTAGGTAGCCACCTCTCGTTTAGTTTTAGCGGCTAAGCTCCTGAAGAAGTAGGTCGTGCGTCCCCGATGTATTTAGTAGTAGCAGTAGTAGTAGTGGTAGCAGCAGTAGTAGTAGTAGTAGTAGTAGTAGTAGTAGTAGTAGTAGTAGTAGTAGTAGTAGTAGTAGTAGCAGTAGCAGTAGTAGTAGTAGTTGCTGTAGTAGTAGTAGCAGTAGTAGCAGCAGCAGCTTGATTGAAAACTTAAAAACAATTTACGAACGCGTATATGCACTAAAGATTCACTTGGCTCTGCCATGCGTTGAATTTATGAGCATATATTGCAGCTGACTCATTTTGAGCAGAAACAGGTAAATTTTATGCTGTGATGATGTGATCTCTGGTAAATAGTTTAACAGTAAGGATATTTGCAGTGATTCTGACAATGAAGTAAATGATCTCAAACATTCACAACGTGTGCATCACACTAGCTGTACAAGACGGAAATCTTTGTGAAATGACAAAAACTGTAGCGCAAGCAAAAGGAATGGGTCCTGTTTGGATGAAAAGCAGCGCATTTTCATTTACTGGTGAGCATGACCACATTGTGCATAGGCAGTCTCTCAGTGATTTGCCAGCGTTGAATTTTCACGCTGGAAGCTGCGTAGCGAGACGTCGGTGAAGCACTGCATCTGACATAGTTCACACGTTCGCTTTGTCGTAGTGGCACGTGAAGTCCGGCAGAGAAGCTCGCATTGGTTATCAAAGCTGAATTAAAACGGAGCGATCGATAAAAAGTTCGGCTGCTAGCCGCGGTACAATTTGAATGAATTAACTGACAGAAACGGAATCGATGCCAAAGGGCTTCTGCTTTACGAGTATTATGATAATGTCAATACTTGAACTCAAGCCGTCACCGCTGTTGTATTGATAGTGAAAGTGACAAAAAATGTTTTCGTTAACGTTCTTTAAAAACCACGCGGTAAATACTCCTTCAACGGTCTTCTGATACATCCTGAAGTAAAAATTCAGACACGTTGAGCATTCCTAATAGACAAAATGCACACTAACTTATCCGACCCGACCGTTAAAAGAGGAGAGAGTAGTTTAATATTTATTTTTTAATTTATTCATACTGTCAGCACATAAGCCAAGACAGGATTGGGGTTACATAATTCTTATGTAGAAACGTTGTACATGCTAAGACAATTTTAACACGGAACATTCAAGAATCATACAATATATCAAAATAAGAAAACAAAACATGAAATCATATTATAAAACATGCCGTGCAACTCAACGATATATGTAAAATAACAGGTTCCAAAACATCCGCCCCGCCGCGGTGGTCTAGTGGCTAACGTACTCGGCTGCTGACCCGCCGGGCGCGGGTTTGAATCCCAGCTGCGGCGGCTGCATTTATGGAGGCGGAAATGTTGTACGCCCGTGTGCTCAGATTTGGGTGCACGTAAAGAACCCTAGGTGGTCGAAATTTCCGGAGCCCTCCACTACGGCGTCTGTCATAATCATATGGTGGTTTTGGGACGGTAAACCCCACATATCAATCAAAACATCTCGTATACGTCACCAAAGGAAAGGGAAAAAATATTTGAGGTTATTAGTACATTGAACGTGTTCAGGCAACGGGTAACCAACAATACAATTGAAGGGCGAACAAACGCCAAAGCGATACAAATCGTTCACAAATATTCTAACGAAGCCTTTTCAAAACTTTGTAGATCAGAACGTTCCACTATGGTATGAGGTAACCGATTTCAATCATCAATGCACCGAAATAAAAAAATATTTGAATAAATCTATTCTGTGGTTGATTGGTGTATTATGTTTTGAATGTCTTGTCCAGAATAAGATAGTTTTCTCTAATACGATGTGTTCACCTAAATTAACCCGGAAATCTATGTTCAGTATGTGAAAAAAGAAAATGTGAAAAAAGTGATGTGAAAAAGAATAAGATGACTTTTGCTTTTGACCTTTATTATTCCTTTTTTTTTCTAAGCTCGCTGATAGACTGAAATCTTGAATACGCGTTTGAAATGAGCCGCCAAACTTTATTTTGTACAGGCTCACATTTTAGTGTATTTTTTTCAGTGTAAGATTCCCATATATGACTAGAGTAAGCCAGTACTGGTAGAACTGCCATTTTGTATGCAACTGCTTTATCCTCTGGAGTAGAATTGTGAAGTTTTCGTCGTAACGACCAAAGTTTGCGCATGACTCTATTACAAACATTATCGACATGTAATTACCAGTTCTTGTTATGTGCAAGGCGAATACCTGGGTATTTAACATCTTTAGCTTGAGTTTGCAGAGCACCTTTAATGCTGTACGGAAAGGGTAGTGGGCTTTTTCGCGTGTCATGCGCATGAAGGGAGTTTTGGATGCATTCAGTTCTATTTGCCACTCGTCGCACCAAGCACTAGTTTTTATAGATGGTTATTAATTACCAGTTGATCGTTAGAGGAGCCAATCTTTGCATACACGATTGTATTATCTGCATATTGGTTTATAGCTACTCACAGTGTAAAACCTTCACCAATATCACTAATGTAGATATAAAAAAGTAAAGAGCCTATAAATGGACCTTTGCTGCACACCTGATCGGACTGGTTTATTGGCATTGCGAACATTATTGATTGCAACAAATTGTTCTCTGTTTGACAAATACCCCTCTATTCATTTTAGTAGTTGACTTTCCCCAACCAAACAAGAAAATTTCATAAGCAACTTCCTATCTGATGTTTTGTCAAATGCTTTTTGAAAATCAGTGAATATGGTGTCCATTCGACCCTTTTCATAAATACACTGACCAACTTCATGTGTAGCCTCAGTAAAAATTGTAATGGTAGAATATCCTCACCAAAAACCATGCTGCTTTTTAACTAATACACCATTTCCATTCGCAAGCTTCATTAGGTGAGTAGTCAAACTTTGCTCCAAAGTTTTACAAGTACTTGTCAAGAAAAGTGGTCGATAGTTTGCAGCGTCATTTTTGGAACCTTGTTTGTGAATTGGTGTTACCTTGACACACCTCCAATCTGTCAGAATGTCACCGGAGGGAAGAGGCATTATAAATATGCCCAAAATAAAAAATGAACACCACTCGGCATATTGCCTTAAACAGGCGTTGGGAATTTATACGGCGTCTCTCATAATCAAATAGTGGTTTCGGGACGTTAAACCCCACAAATCAAATCATCAATCAAATCAGCTTCAAGACCTCAAGTACATTTCTATTCATCCATGGACATATCACATGGTCGTAACTTCGGCGCGAGCGGCTACGCGTTGATCGTTAAATCGCATCCACAATGTATTGTACAATATTATCACACTCAACGTCTTCGTCTTCATCATAGAGGGCATCAAAATTCGTACGTTGTAGTATTTTTTTCCACGGAATTGTAGTTGACACGTGTTGTGCGTTTAACGGCAGGTATGTCAGGAGCACAAATGTGTTTCTGGGGTAAAAATGGAAAGGTGAGGTTGTGGTCCCCAATAGCAACAGCGTATACGCCTGCCGATACATCCAGGTCAGTGTTACATAACACGTGATCAATAATCAACTCCGAGTGGTCTGTTATGCGAGTAGGTGATGAAATATCATTTCTCAAAATAAGTGATTGTAGCAAAAACACGTAATCATCACATGTATCTCCAGACAAATCTAGTAGTAGTAGTAATAGACTTTTATTCAGCCAAATTTACAGGTCGAGCATTTCGACCGCCTGTGCGTCAGTCGACGCTGTTCTTCTCTTCGGCGCTGATCCAGTCAAGCCAGGAGGTGATAGAAAGGGATAGGGGAGGGTAAAAGCTGGATTGCTGAGCAGTTGGGCAGTGAAACAGGCAGTGTGACTGGTCAGCGTATGGGGAGGGACAATTAGGACAGCAGGGGTTAGACCTATATTTATAAAGGAAAAGGCGAGAGGGGGTTATCAGGCAGTTCGTCTGTATGTGCCGTAGAGTTCGAGCCTCGAGCGTAGTGAGTGATGGATGAGGGGGAGGATAAAGACGCTTGTCGAGAGGGAGCTGGAGATATACGTTCTTGATAGTGTGACGGAAAGAGATCTGTCCATCGTTATTCGCGGAGCTCTCACTGTCTTCCGAAGATGTGGGCCCGGGAATGAACGGTTCCCGGTGCAATATATCGCGGGCAAGCTAATGAGCTAGCTCATTGCCGTTCACACCCGAATGCCCAGGAACCCAGCAGAGGAAGACAGTGGAGGGTTGAAGAGCAGAGGCCGCTCACTCGACCTCCTGTTGAAGAGCAGAGGGCAACGTGTTGTTCTGTATGTGACGGATGGCGGCGTGAGAGTCGAAGTAAATCGTGTGCTCGGGGAGAGAAGGAGGGAGGAAAATTACTGCAAGGCGTGGACCATGGAAAGGACTTTGAGCGAAAGTACATTTAGCGGGTGTAAGTATAGCCCGCTGGTGTGACTGTCAGGTGCCGAAAGGTGTGGATGGTAGATAACGTAGCCACACGAGCCCTGAGGAGCCATGTATGAGGCATCCGTGTAGGCAACTCCCTGTGTAGAGAGAGGAGGAGAATGATGCTGTGCTGCCACATGACGCCGGCCGGCGTGAAGAACGGGAGACATATTGGATGGGAGGGGAAGAATGCGAAGGTTAGAAGCAGCGGTGCTAGCGGCAGAAGTCAAGGTGGGAACGGAAAGGGGAATGTGAGAGATACCGGCTTGGACTAATAGCCATTGGCCTTGACGAGTGACAGAAAGACGGGCAATCTGAGAATAGTGGTGCAGAGAAATGAGAGAACGTAATGAATGGAAGAGGCCTGTGGCAAAGAGCTTAGTGGTAGAGGTAGTGACAGGGAGGTTTAGAGCTGCCTTGTAGAGGCCTAATAGAGCTCTTTTGAGTGTGTTGAGTTGCGTTTGGTGAAATGAACATATGGTACAAAGTACAAGAACTTGTTAAGGGCAAGCGCATGTGCAACCCGGTACGCATGATCCTCGTGGAGCCCCGACTGCCGAGTGACAACGCGTCGCAGGAGGTGAGTCACCGAGTGACAAGTTCTCACAGCGTGATGTAGGGCCTGCGTGTTCTTTGTCGCGTGCAAAGGGAAGCCAAGAACTTTGCATTGCTGAACAGTGGAGATGAGAGAGCTAAAAAGATGTAGGGAGAGGAAGGTATTGGGGGAGCGCTGGTACGCAGACCGGTTTAGCGAAAGTAGTTCACATTTCTCCGGAGCAGCGAACAGGCCAGCAGTAGCGAGAAAGGAAGCAATAAGGTCCAGGCCATGTTGCTAAGTATCCTGCACGTGGCCGGCACATCCAGACGTACACCAGAGAGTGATGTCATCTGCATGTAATATATTGACCCGTGTCTACATGTGGACAAAAACGATGATGGGGGGATTTAGCGGACACCAGGTAGTGGGCCTCTGGCTTGACGCGAGAACGAAGATCTTGTGGCTCAGCTGTTGAGAACACGCTGCTTTCGCTGCCTCAAGGCGTACTTGTGCGTTGTTCGCGTTGTACTGCGACACTGGTGGAGGTGCTGGCCCGCGACCCCGCCTGATGCTCCACACTCCCACGGGGAGCCGTTCATCCAGCCCAGAAGCACTTGTCAACACTCCCGTGCATCGCTTCAGCCGTCGCTTGCGAGGCCTCCTCCCAGAGTTCACTCTCTCACAAGAACACTCTACAAAGCACCGCTCAGATCTACCAATGGCCACCGCCAATTCACAACAGTTACTACGAGACAGTAGTTTGCCAACCCCATCTCAGGTAACCTTTTTTTCCCCGCTTGTGCCTGATCGCTTTGGTGGTGGAGCACATGAAGACGTCGAAGAATGGCTTGATCACTATGAACGTGTCGCTATTACCAAGCAGTGGTCCCTTGAACAAAGGCTTTCCCGCGCCTATGTTTATCTCGACGACAGCGCTAAAACTTGGTACGAGAACAGAGAAGGCAGTTTGTCATAATGGAGCGACATTAAAAGAGGGATGATTGACACATTTGCCGATGTCGACCGGCGCGAACGTGCGCAGCATTTACTCGAGCTATGGGTTCAGAAACCCAATGAAACGGTCGCAATGTTCGCTGAGGACATGGCCCGTCTCTTCCGTAAAGCTGACCCGCTCATGACCGACGACAAAAAGTTGCGCTACCTCATGCGCGGCGTTAAAGAGCAACTGTTCGCCGGACTTTTGCGGAACCCGCCAAGCACCGTGACAGACTTCATCAAAGAAGCTGCGGCTATCGAACGGGCGCTTCACCTACGATGCCGACAATACGATCGCTTGTCCAGCAGCGCCCACATGCAAGTCGCCGCTACGGCATCTGACCATCAAAGCTCGTTGCGCGATTGTATAAGAGAGATTGTTCGCGAAAAGCTGCTGAAGTTCCGGAATCTGGTCACAGAACCACCCACGGCGTCTGTCACTGAAGTCGTCCGCGAAGAAATACGCCAAGCGTTTTCAACAGCTGATCCTTCTGACGATCAGCGACCTATGAGCTACGCAGCCGCGCTTCGCCGCCCGCCGCCCGTTGCGCCGTCGTACCGCCAGCCATCGGCAGCCGTTCCTTGGTCGCCACAAGAACAGACACCGCGACCACCTGCCCTCGTACCGCCGCACGAAATGCCGCCGTACCAAGAGCCGTCTCCCAACGAGACACGGCACTTGCCACATTACGAGCCATCGTGGCGTCCACAGCTTCGTAAAACAGACGCCTGGCGCACTGTAGATAGGCGCCCGCTTTGTTTTACCTGCGGAGGTGTGGGCCACATTTTCCGCCATTGCTGGCACCGCGTAGATATGTTTCGACCTCTTCGACAATGGTCTGACGATCGACGCGCCAACGACGGCTACGCACCACGCCGGGACACTCAGTCTCAAGGACTCCCCTTGTCTCAGTTCCATTTTGACAACCGCCGTGCCAATAATGATGACAGTGTGCCTGATTACCAGCCAGGTATGGGACGTCGACCACGCTCTCCGTCTCCGGCATATTCGCCTTCGTCGCACCACCAAACTACAGGCGACGTCAGTGGAAGGAGGTCACCAAGTCCACGCCGGGGAAACTGAAGGCGGCGACCTCCGGGGGTGAGGTTGCAGGCCGTCAAGGCGACGAAAAAAAGCCCCCGTTACTTGTACCACAGGACGCCGTAAAGCCGAGAAGTTGTAACACCAACGAAACTGTGACCACAGATCTTACCGTTTCGGTAGAAGGACAGCAAGTAACAGCCTTAGTTGACACCGGCGCCGACTTTTCTATCATAAGTGAAAACCTTGCCGTACGCCTCAAAAAAGTGAAGACTACGTGGACGGGACCTCACCTGAGGACAGCAGGCGGCCAGCTGTTGATGCCTGTCGGAAGGTGTACAGCAAGACTCGACATCGGTGGCTCTTCTTTCGTGGCTACGTTCGTCATCCTCACCTCGTGTTGCAAGGACTTGATCATAGGGATGGACTTCTTAAGAGAATATGGTGCCGTCATCAACATCCCGGACCGTTCAATTACATTCCGCAACAGCCCTGGTTTAGTTGACTGTTCAGACGCAATAAGCAACACTTTACGTATAATTGATGATGATGTGGTCGTCCCGCCCCGGTCATGTACTCTTGTTTCAGTAGAAAACGACGAAGTGTTTGATGGCGAAGGCATTGCTGACCAAATTGGCTTGCTGCTATTTAGTCATGGCATTTTGGTCGCACGAGGTATCGTTCGTCTCACTGGTGGACGCACGAATTTACTTCTGACGAACTTTAGTGCTGAGCGCCGGCACCTTCCGAAGGGCACAGCTATCGCTTCGTACGACAATATTGTAGAAATGCGAGGCAGTTTATGTTTGTTGGTATTGGACGAAGAGCCTTATCAAGAACCAGAACCCATTCTCGATGTTGGCACCACTCTGTCAAAGGACGAGCGACAGAGACTTCTTCATCTGCTAGCCGAATTCCGCGACTGCTTTTCAACGACATCACGAGTTGGTCGAACACCTTTGACAAAGCACCGAAGAATCACCGAGGACACGGTGAGACCTATCCACCAGAACCCTTATCACGTAGCTTCAAAGGAACGCGAAGCCATACTACAACAAGTCGCGAAAATGCTTGCTGATGACGTCATTCAACCGTCGCAGAGCCCCTGGGCATCGCCTGTAGTGCGAGTAAAGAAAAAGGACGGCACCCTGCGTTTTTGCGTGGACTACAGGAAGCTGAATCGGGTGACCAAGAAAGATGTGTACCCGCTCCCACGTATTGATGACTCCCTTGACAGACTTCGGCAGGCTCGCTACTTTTCTTCCATGGACCTGAGGAGTGGTTACTGGCAGATTGAGGTAGACCCAAGAGACCGAGAGAAAACCGATTTTGTGACCCCAGATGGTTTATACAAATTTAAAGTCTTGCCTTTCGGTTTGTGCTCCGCGCCCGCAACTTTTCAAAGGCTTATGGACACGGTACTTTCGGGATATAGGAGGAAGACGTGCCTAGTCTATCTCGACGACGTTATAGTGTTTTTGACCACTTTTGACGAGCATCTCAAAAGGCTGAAAGTTGTTTTACGTGCCATACGGTTTGCGGGCCTAACATTGAAACCAGAAAAGTGCCATTTCTGTTTTCACGAACTTCAGTTTCTCGGTCACGTCGTCAGCAACGCAGGCGTCCGGCCTGATCCTGGAAAAATTGCCGCCGTCGCACAGTTCTTAGTACCCTCCAATAAGAAGGCTGTCAGACGCTTCCTAGGCCTTTGTGCCTATTATCGCCGGTTTATCGCAGACTTCGCCCGCATCGCGTCGCCACTAACTCGTCTCACAAGAGATGATGTTGCCTTTGAGTGGAAAGAAGAACAGGAGGCTGCCTTTAATGACCTGCGTCAACGTCTCCAAACGCCCCCTGTGCTCGCCCACTTCGACGAAGAAGCCCCGACGATGCTTCACACAGACGCTAGCAATGTAGGTCTTGGGGCTGTGCTTGTGCAACGGCAAGAGGACACAGAAAGAGTGATCGCCTACGCAAGCCGAACGCTAACACGCGCAGAGGCTAACTATTCAACAACAGAGAAAGAATGCCTCGCTGTAGTATGGGCAGTAAAGAAATTTCGCCCGTACTTGTATGGCCGACACTTCAAAGTTATTAGTGACCATCACTCCCTTTGCTGGTTAACTAATCTAAAAGATCTCACCGGCCGATTAGCGCGTTGGAGCCTAAAACTGCAAGAGTTTGACATGACGGCCGTACACAAGTCAGGCAAGCGACATATGGACGCTGACTGTCTGTCCGTTCACCGATTGAGTCGGCAACCCTACCCGAGGAGGAGGAAACGGCATTTCTCGGTGTCCTCAACACGACCGCCATTGCGCAGCAACAATGTGACGACACTGAGTTGCTTGGCTTAATTAACTATAATTAACTACTTGGAAGGCCGATCTCAGAAGGCGCCAAGAGTTTTCGCAAGAGTATTGTCATCGTTTTGTTTACGGGGTGGAGTACTTTACAAAAGAAACTTTTCGTCGACAGGATCCGCCTATCTGCTCGTCATACCAGCAGCCCTTCGTATCGAAATACTAAAAGCATGCCACAACGAGGTGACCTCTGGACATTTGGGTTACATGAGAACGTTGGCCAGATTACAGCAAAGGTATTACTGGCCGAGACTAACCACAGCCGTGAAGCACCACGTTCGTACCTGTCTCGACTGCCAGCGACGCAAGTCACCACCGACTAAACCAGCTGGCCTACTGCAACCCGTGCAGGTCCCAACAACTCCATTCTACCAGATAGGCATGGACATTTTGGGCCCACTTCCTATTTCCACTGCAGGAAACCGCTGGGTTATCATCACGATGGATTATCTGACCCGTTATGCCGAGACAAAAGCTATTGAGAGAGGTACAGCAGTGGCGGTGGCAAGATTTTTCATCGAAAATATTGTACTGAGGCATGGTGCACCAACCGTCGTGATCACAAACAGAGGAACCGCATTTACGGCAGCTCTCTTGGATCACGTCCTGATGCTGAGTGGAACAACGCATCGTAAGACCACTGCCTACCACACACAAACAAACGGGCTAACGGAGCGTCTGAACAAAACCATTGAAGACATGCTTTCGATGTACGTCGACATTGAACACAAAAATTGGGATGAAATCTTGCCATACATAACGTTTGCGTACAACACGGCCAAGCAAGAAACGACCCGCATGACCCCGTTCAGCCTCGTTCATGGACGAGAAGTACGAGCTATGTTAGATGCGATGCTGCTGCACGAAAGTGACGACATCGACCCAGAGACGCCAACACGTTTACGGAAGGCGCGGAAGAAGCTAGACAACTGGCACGTTTACAGATGCGCCAGCAGCAAGAGTACGATGCAGGCCGCTACAATGCTCACCGCAGAGCAGTTGTCTATAAAACTGGCGACAAAGTATGAATTTGGACACCCGTACGGAAACGAGGACTATCAGAAAAGCTCTTGAGAAGATACTTTGGGCCATACCGAGTGCTGCGACAACTGAGTGACGTCACTTACGAAGTTGTTCCCGACAATTCGTGTAGTACCAATCGTCGCCAGCACCATCCTGAACTCGTTCACGTAGTGCGCATGAAGCCTTCTGTCAGCGAGTGATTGCGTGAGACTTATCTTTTAACAAAAACTGCGATATTGACTTCGTATCGGGTCGATGCTCTTTGAGAGGGAGGCAAATGACCCGTGTCTACATGTGGATAAAAACGATGATGGGGGATTTAGCGGACACCAGGTAGTGGGCCTCTGGCTTGACGCGAGAACGAAGAAGATCTTGTGGCTCAGCTGTTGAGAACACGCTGCTTTCGCTGCCTCAAGGCGTACTTGTGCTTTGTTCGCGTTGTACTGCGACAATATGATGGAGGTCAGGTATTTGGGACAGTTGGGAGGCAAGGGGGGCTATAGCCATAATAAATAGAGTAGGAGTTAGTACGGCACCTTTAGGAGTGCCGCGAGTGAGGTAGTTTGGGTTAGACAAATGAGTATCGACCCTACAGCGAGCAACTCGATTGGAAAGAAATGATTGAATGTAAGAATACATTTGGAGGCACATGACAGGGAGGAGAGCTGAGCGAGTATGTGGTCATGACCCACGCCATCGAATGCCTTCCGTACATTGACGCTTACAAGCGCATGAATCTGACTACAAGAAGGTGAAAAAAAAGTATGCTGAAGAAAAAAGAACATGTCCTGCGCACAAACGTGGCGTCGGAAGCCAATAAGAGAAGGAGGGAAAAACTCTTTCGCCTCAATAAAATCAGACAGTCGGGTCAAGGCCATTCGCTCAAGAGTCTTGCCAACGCATGACGTCAAAGAGATAGGGCGAAGGGTAGAGAGAGATTGAGGTTTGCCCGGTTTCGGAATCATGCAAATTAGAGGTGATGTCCAAGAGCTTGGAAGACAGCCGCTGTTTCATACTTCGTTGAATGTGTGTAAGAGAAATTCCTTCGCGTTGTCGGGGAGATTACGTAATGTAGTATATGTCATCTCATCCTCACCGGGTGCCGAGCGGGTAGATTGAGTGGCTAAGGCAGCTTCCAGCTCCCTGAGCGTGATTGAGCGGTCCAGGTTTGGGTTAGCTTCGCCACAGTAATCTGGGTAGGAATGTGTGAGGGGGGGGGAGAAACAGAGATTTTAAATTTTGAAACACATCAGATGGAGTCCCTTGAGCGAGAGCTTCAGCTAGGGTGGGAGCAACGGCAGGCTTGGTACCTAAGAGAAACCTAAACAGAGACCATGCAGAGCGCGAGTGCAGTGCGGAGTCAAGGCCTTCACACAGCGTGTTCCAAGGAGAGTGTTCGAGAGAAGTGCCGTAAGCGAGAAGTGCCGTAAGCCCGCAGAGCATCAATTCGGAAGGAAAGTTGGACGTTGTGTGGCTGGGAGCGGAGAGCGCGTTTCAAACGTTGATGACGTCACCATAAACGGAGGAAGTAAGGATCAGGGTCAGGAAGGCGGAGTTGAAAACGAGCGCGGCGACTACAGGATGTCACTGCTGCGGAGATCCGCGAGGTCCAGTCGTCGTAAGTTTTAAATGAGTCAGACAAAAGGTTAATACGGAATGCTTCCCAGTCAGTGTGAGCGACTCGTTGTTTCTGCCTATTGTTAGAAAGAGGGGTGGTGATGTGTATGAGAAGGTGATCACTGAAAAAATTTTCAGCGGACACCTGCCAGTGAAAAGGAAGGAAAATCCGAGAGAACGTGAGATCGGGTGTAGTGGAACGCTGTAAAACAGTGCCGGCTTGAGTAGGAGTGTCAGGAGTATTAAGAAGGGTGAGATGGCGTTCCTGGGTGAGGCAGTGGAGAAGGCGACCTGGTTTGACTGTTTGGGGGTACCCCAGAGCCTATGAAGAGCATTAAAGTCACCCCCCAAGGAGGATATGGGTGGTCGATGGAAGGGAGTGCAGGAATTTGCCAAGAGCACTAAACAAAGAGGACGTGACAGGGGGGTTGTAAAAGGACATCAGAGCGAGAGAAATACGGGTAGATGGTTGGTAATAGACCACACCAACTAAATGTTTCAGGAGGGGGGAGGGTACGTCTAGTGGTTCAACGAGAACGTCATTTCGTACATAAATGGACGCAAGTGGATTTCCCGTCGTAGCGTGATATGCACGGTAGCCCGGGACGGCAAGGGCCACCCGAGTCTCCTGTATAGGAGAAAATGGGTAATGTTTGGCGGGTGAGAAGATATTGGTGGAGAGGGGTTCTATTATGACGAAAGTTGCGGCAGTTCCACTGCAAAAAATCGAGGTCCTTTTTCACGCGCCATCTAGGTCTTTGAAGTAGAGGAAGCGCCTACACGTGCGCGTTCCTTCTTTTTTGGCGGGGAAGCGCCTCTTGTAGGGAGTTAAGCGTATAGGTGAAAGATTCCAGTTGCTTAGATTGGGTTTCGAGGGTCGTAAGAATCCGTACAATTAATTGAATTTTTCAACTAGACCAAACGAGTGTGATGCGCAGTGGTGGTGGTTTCGACCGTGTCGGCCAATTTGGTTACATGGGAGCTGGTGGTCGGGGTGGTGAGTGTGGTGAGTTGCTTATTTAGCTCCGTGAGTTGAGAGGTAAGAGAGGATGTGGTAGTTGCGAGTGTCTGCGTCAGTGCGAGTATTTTCTGTTGTAGATAATCTAAAACGCGTTATTGCTCGCGCTGGTTGCGCCCCAATATAGCCAGTTGCAGATCAAAGGAGCGGCTCTCGTAACCTAAAGATAGTGAAGGTGTGTTTGATGAAGAAGTGCACATGGGAGGTGTTTATTTAACTTCAGCGGCATATCAGACTGGGGGGATGTTACGGGAGGTGTTAGGAACTCATGCGCTGAAGAGGAGGGCGGCGAAGGCTGAGTGGCTCGGTGCATGGCTGTGCGACGGAGAAAAGCTGCTTTGGTGCAGTCGCGTTGCTTAGCTAGAAGGTAGGGGCAGGTGGAGTCGAGAGATGAGTGGGTTTTGACTTGGCAATGGATGCACCAGGGTTGGGCACAAACGTGAGCGTTGGGATCTGCTGGTAGAGGAGACGCACAGCGGCGGCACTTGGCTGGAACGCTGTGTTGGGGGCATTGATGAGCACGGTGCCCTATAGCAAGGCACCCTGTGCAAGTAGAGGGCTTAGGTTTACGTGGACGACATCGAAAAGAGACGCGTTTGAAGTACACAAAGCGAGGGATGATGGTCCCAGCAAATGTTCTGAGGACGGATTCAGTGGAGCCCATCATACGTGCAGCGAGTACATCTGAAGTAAAGTATTCGAGGTCATGCAAGAGCTGAGATGTTGTGTAGTGACCACCGACGTTGTCTATGACGCCGAGACATGATATTGGAGGACTATGGGCATAGGGATTGATGGTGATCGGCTTACCGTTAGGTTCTAGACTTGTGAGAGAGAGTAGGAGGTGGGCAGTGAGAGGTGAGTGCGTTTTCAGAAACACAAGGCTCTGAGCAGGTACGGCTTGAAGGGTGACTTCCGCACTGGTCTTGGGAGAGAGATTCGCAGTGGCTATGATGGTAGAAAGCAGGTCATAGAGAGGCAGTTTCGGCGTGAGTGTTTCAGGTGGAAGTTGGATTGCGATGGTAATGAGCTCGGAGCGGGAACGGGCGCTCGAGGCAGGTTTTCGATTGGCACTAACCGTGTTCCAGCTGCCTTCAGGAGATGGCGTATTGTCTTCGTTGACCTGCGATGCCGTGAAGTCCATTTCCGTCGATAAGTCGTCAGCTTAAGTGATGGAAGGAACGACGCTCGTCGAAACGCGCTTGTCGACAGACTAGGAATTTCCAATGGGTAGGCCAGACGCAGATAAGGTGGGGAGAGCAGCAGGAGTGATTCATTGCAACGCCAACGCTGCATTACGGCTCTCGGGCTCCGGCGTTTGCGTGGCTATCAAGCTGAGAGTAGCAGAGACGCCACCAGCGTTGCACGTTGCTGGACCGTGTGCGCTGTTGAGTAACGCTGCCTGTTGCTGTATTGCTGTATTATTGTCGGCGCGGGGCTGGTGACATTGCCAGATGTTGACAGCGGAGGCACGTCTGTATCAGCGGTACGACCGGAGGAGGCTGGGCTTACCGACAGGGCGTCAGTTGTCGTTGGTGTCGAGTGCTGGGCGGGACGCTGCATCGTGGAGGTGCAGGCGCGGCGCGTCAGGGTTAGCGCGGCGCCACGCCGCTTCGTACTTTTGAAGGGGCTTGGAGGGCCAGCCTTGGGTCGGACCGGGGCCCGGATGGTGTTGGCGTGTTTCGGAAGCCTTTTAGAAGGAATAGTGAGCTTGTTCAGACACGGGCGGGGCCCGGTAACGGGCCAAGATTACGTGAAAGCGGAGCACTGTATGCGGCCAGCCAAACAAAACGGCGCCACCTGGTGGTCGACAAATCTATGTTATTATCACCGCAGAGGTGCTTTAGAGGCCACAATGGAAATCATGATACTTTTCGTCACAGTGATGCAGTCAGCCAAACTGGAATTTAGTGGACAATTTATTACACCACTGATAACACCATTTTCAAGATTAATAAAAAATAGTCTCCACAGATGAATTGCAGAATGATTCATAGCTAAGATGAATGAAACTGAAACATTCTTTGATAAATGGCGACATTCCCCCTCCTCATGTAGCACTGTTTCTAGGTTGCGAAAGCATGACGTAGCCGGGTAGATGAACAGATGCGCTTTCTCGAAGCCAAGTTTCGGTTATATTGATGACGTCATATTTAAACGAGTGCTGTGGTAAGTACGAAAGCAGATAATCAAAGTTTTTCTTTATGTTGCGAATATTACAATATAATACCGCAAAATGATCCTGCTGCAGTCATATGTTTTCAACCTCAGAAAAGGAACGCCATTTAAAAATATGACTTCAGGTTTACAGAAACGAGCCGGTAATCTTCAAACCCCATTGGAAAGATACTCGGCGCATGTGACATGAAGAACACGTGAATTATCCGCCTTCCGTATCAAAAGTTTCCACCAGATACCCAGGGGTACTTCCAGTTTTTTTCCCACTTTGTCTTTAGAGCGACTGTTAGCAATTTCTTGTTTGCCGGACATAAGTTCTCATTTATGTATACTGGAGAGGCGACGTCCTGAAAATCTAAAGCTGTCGTATAAAATCGTTGCTTCTTAGCAGTCCTCAGAACATTGTCTTTCACAGCTCTCGAAAGAAACCTAACTATGATGTTAGGTATTGACGCGTTCCTTGATAGCACTCGGTGCACAACGTCAATATCTGTTTCTTTAAGTTGAACTTTCAGGCAGCTGGCAAGCTGTTGCATTGTGCAAACCAGCTCTTTTCCCTCAATCAAAGAAACTACCTCTATTTCTAGGTTATTCTATCTACTATATTGTAGCTGAGCACTGAGCTCCTGTTTTGTTTCCTCAATATCATTTGCGAGGCGACTGTTTTCGCTTTTGCTCGCGTGGTTTTCTGCTCGCACCGCAGCAAGCTCTTTGTTTCGCCAAGTTTCACCTTGAATTGTTAAAAAAGCTCATTCATGAAGTTGATTGTCTGTCTAAGAGTTTGTATTTTGCCTTCAATAACCTTTGAGATGTCTTTCTTTAGCTCAGCCCCGCCGCGGTGGTCTAGTGGCTAAGGTACTCGGCTGCTGACCCGCAGCTGGCGGGTTGGAATCCCGGCTGCTGTGGCTGCATTTACGATGGAGGCGGAAATGTTGTAGGCCCGTGTGCTCAGATTTGGCTGCGTGTTAAAGAACTCCAGGGGGTCGAAATCTCCGGAGCCCTCCACTACGGCGTCTCATAATCATATGGTTGTTTTGGGACGCTAAACTTCACATATCAATCAATCATTTCTTTAGCTCATCATATTTGGCGTCAATACTAGCAGAAAAATCTGACAGAGCCTTAGCTAGATCCTTCACAGTAGTGGGCAGCTTATCACCCATAACGCCCGTCGTTCACTGAGCAGTCCAGGAACTATGAGCCAAAATAGATATCGTTCACGTACCTGCGTAAAGCGAGGTAAATTATTAGCCGGCGTTCAGCCTCACTGCTGCCTCGACTGCTCGTGAAATGACGGCTAATCCCCGCTGAAGCGGTGGTTTTATAGCATAGCTGTGACGTCACGGTATTTCAGGGGGCGTTGTTCCTTTATCCGCTCGCTTGACTCCTAGTAGCGCTGATCGCTTCCGAAGTCTCTGCTTTTCTGCTTCCACAACCAGCGTTCTGCAGAAAGCAAGGTAAATTATTAGCTGTTGTTCAGCCTCAGTGCTGTCTGGACTGCTCCTGAAAGACGTTGTTCACAAGAAAATCGCACTTGTGGGGATGAGTCGTCGTCACAAATGAAACTGATTCAAAATATTCATGAAGTGACAAGCGCTTCATAATTATCCATGATAGTTATGTTCGAATTCTTCAAAAATTGAATGCTAGGTTTCGGTTCTTAAAGGTACCTTCAAAATCTTCATGGAGATGCAAAAAAATTGGTAAGTGTTTCGTTTATGTACCTGTGTTTCGCCTGAAGAACTTCCATTCTGAGTTCCCTAGAAAGAGAATTGACGTAATGGCGTGTGTTTAGAGTCAAAGGTTTTTTAGCCCCCTTTCTTTGAGAAGGTCGTTTTTATGAACTATTTTTCGGGTCATCCATGGGTTTCGTCTATTAACTTTCATAATGCGCTTCAGAACAAACGATTCTAATGATTTCAAAACAATGTCTTTAAACATATTTCATGCTTCATTTACTGTTGTAGTATTCAGTGAGATATACTGGCTGAAAGCATCGTGTCTTTGCTCTAAATTATCTATCAAACCAGTATAACCTGCTGTAGAAAAACCGAAGATTTATATGGTTTTGTTCTGTTTTGCCCGAGAGGGACGTGTGGTAGCCAAATGTGTGATCACTGATTTAAGGTCAGATATGCCTTCCAATACTTTGCACCAATAATTGAAATGCACGCCCCTGCTTAAAAATACTAAATCAAGCAATGAATCTCCGAATGCATTGGTTTGCGTAGATATAGTGACAATCTGTGTTAAATCAAGCGAGAAAGCCAGAACCAGTAAGACTCGGGACACAGCTTATTCATTTTGACCTTTCCTAAAATTGACCCTATCAATATGCGGTAAAAAAGTCTCCCGCCTTCATAATCTTCTATTTAGGATGGGTAAATATGTCAATTAAGAAATTGTTAAACCGTATCACGTATTCTTCAAAAGCACCTGGTGGGCGATACATGGCGATAATTACAAAATACAGGTCATCCATTTCCATAGTGCATTTCGCCGCTGTAATGTAAGAGTAAGGACAACCGGTAGAGGTGTCGCAAACGAGGGGAATCGCACAGCCTGGAAGTTGGACATGTTCGAGCTTGAGGAGGTCCTTTTGGAGTCGCAACACCTGAAGCTCGCTGTCGTCCTGCTGTGCAGTAGCTATGGCTGCGAAATTGACTGCGAATCATTTCACACCCTTAAGGGTAGATTTTTCAATAAATCACCCATCTTACACCTATTATTTCTGCCAAACTTATCCGCACGAGTGTAATTTCTGCGATTACACCATTTGTACAACCATTTGTCCTTTTTAGCTGTACTATAGATGAATGTTCGCAAATTACCCCCCAAGGGTGTTTCCTTGAATGTTACACCTATCATATATGCATATAGTTTAGAGCATCAATACATATCACATCGCTACGGATGCAATCAAACCGCATGCCAAAGCTCTGGTGAAAATATCGATGTTTCGGCCTTTGTTTTCATTTCCCGTATCATTCGCCAAAATATATTGTGCTATGTATTATATTTATTAAACCACCCCCTATTTGAAGTTGAAGTTGAAGTTTATTTCAGGCAAAAGCAAAAAAAAGAAAGGTACAATTTGCCTAGGGGACCGGCGAAAAGGCATAAAAGCCTGACAAAGCGCCTGCCCCCTGTAAACCCAAAACCCACCAAAATAACACAGTGCTCAGTGTAAAGTAACGAGTCAATAAGAAATTAAGCATAAATAGCTTTCTACATGCAAAAAATGTACAGGAAAACATAAATGAGCGAAAATTTGCGCAGGAGATGAAATCTATAAAGCATATGCGTGTCCGACAAATGAAACAAACTGTAGAGGACATAAACAAACACTAATGTAAGACATGTAAAATACCTGAAGAAACTTTAAACTTGAATACAAGGTTTCAACAATCAAGAGACAGCAACATCAATAAGGAATATGTTTGATCGATAAATGAAACACAGTTTGGATAACATAAGCAAACCTTAATGTGATATATACAAGAAAATACTTCAGGGAATATGAGACAAAGATGGTGACGGTGATTACGTTTGTGTAAATAGGAAGTGTTCCTGTATCTTCTTTTTAAAAATGCCATATGAGACTGTATTGTCAATTAGAGAAGCTACAATCGGTTGTTCGTTCAAGAAATGCGAAATTTGATACAATAGTTTTTGTGTGCCGTAATTTGTACGTGGTTTCTCATATGTATACACCCTGTGCCGTAGGTTGTGACTGTGATCTCTCGGGAGATGCCTCTGATAAAACCCTGTGCGATCAGTTCGTACCTGTTTATAAATAAGCATTGCCAATTTTTGTTTCATGACGTTGGTTACCGTAAGTATTTTATGTTCCTTAAAGAGAGGCGCGGTATGATGCCTGAATGACACCCCTGATATTAGTCGTATAGCTTTTTTTTGCAAGGTGTGAATTTTGTCAGTGTTTGCTTTAGTCGTATTCCCCCATACAAGAAGACAATAATGGAGATGTGAGTGAACAAGGGAATAATATAGTTGTTTTTTCAACCACTGAGGGAGGAGTTGTCGCAATTTGCAGATTATACCCGTGGATCTGGAAATCTTGGTACGAACGTGGTTGGTGTGTAAGGACCAGTCTAAGTGTTCTTGAAAAAGTATCCCAAGAAATTTATGCGCTGTGACACGTTCAATTTTTTGCCCTTCAAATTTTATTGTAGGCTCGCTTGTGATAGCCTTATTGCGTGGGCGGAATAAAACATACTTTGTTTTTTTGGTGTTTAATTCTAATCTATTACACTTAAGCCAGTCGGATAGATGTGTCAGCCACAGGTTTGCGTGTTGTTCAAGGTGATTGAGGGAATTACCGGCGAAGAATATATTGGTGTCATCCGCGTAGAGAACAACATCGGGCGTTAGCGGTATGTTAGGTAGATCATTGATATGAATCAAGAATAGCAAAGGCCCTAAGATTGATCCTTGTGGAACGCCACAAATGATATTACCTACGTTTGATTTAGTGTCGCCGAGACTGGTGTACTGTTGCCGATTGCTTAGATAACTTTTTATAAGTTCTAGAGCCTTTCCTCTAATTCCATATGAAGGGAGTTTCCGTAATAAAATATGGTGCTTAACCGAATCGAACGCTTTTTTGAAGTCGAGAAAAATCCCTATGGTAAGCAATTTATGTTCAAAATTGTCAAGTATTTTTTCTTTAATATCCAGTAGTGCTGTTTCAGTAGATTTTTTCTTTTGGAAGCCATATTGTTGTTGTATTATCACATTTTCTTGCAATAAGTAATTTGAAAGTCGTAGGTTGATAACTTGCTCAAATATTTTAGAGAATATAGGTAATAATGAGATAGGCCTATAGTTATTAAGGTCATTTTTATTACCGCCTTTAAAGATGACAGATACTTTCGCAATCTTTAGCTCATCAGGAAAAATACCTGAACTAAGAATTGTGTTAGCGATATGTGAAAGCGGCTTACTTATGGTATGGGCAACTGCTTTAATAGGCTGAGGTTTTAAGTCATCCACGCCACATGCACAATTATTTTTCAATTTTTGCAACAATATGTATATTTCGGATTCGGATGTGGGAAACAAGAAAACAGAGGATGAAATGTTGCTAGTTACATAAGTATGATTGCTTATCTCCCCAGCAGTAGTCCCACAATCACCAACTCTAAGGAAGTGTTCATTGAACCCATCTGCAAGTGGCGGACCTGAGCATGGTTCACCGTCAATCACAAGCTCCGATACAACCGATTTATCATCTTTGCACATAAGGTCATTGACCTTTTTCCAAACTTTCCTGGAGTCGTTCGATATACCTGCAAACATATTTTCGTAGTACGCAAAACGCGCTTGTTTAATATCAGTGCCAAGTTTATTTCTAATTTTTTGTATGTAGCTAATGTGTCCAAATTTTTTGTTCTGATAAATACGCTAAACAGATTATCACGCTCTTTTATTCTTTTTAAAAGGTGTGAATCTATCCATGGTTTTCTAGACCTACGGGTTTTTCTAATTGTTGTCTTAGGAAATGCAAAGTCATAGAGACCTCTGATAGTGTTTAGAAAGAGGCGGTATGAAGCAACGGGATCTTTGATCGCTGTCACAGAGTTCCAATCTGTACCTTCAACTAAGTGTTGAAAAATCGCAATCTTGTCCGCAGAGATTATTCTGCATTTAATGGTTGTATTCTGAATAGTTTGGTCATGTCTTGACAAGTATGTCTTGAAGAAAATAAAGAAGGGCAAGTGGTCGCTTAAGTCTGCTATCAGTACACCTGCGTCGCATTCACATGGCTGATAGTTTGTAAAACATAAGTCGAGTAGCGTTTCAGATACGTCTGTAATTCTTGTTGGCATGTTAATTACATTTTGATACCCAAAAGAGCAGAAAATATCAACGAGGTTTTGCCTATTAGATGTTGTTGCCAATAAGTCGATATTAAAGTCACCACAGAAAATCGCAGGAAATCCAGATTGACAACAGTATTCTAGAACACTTTCAAGATAATTAAGAAACACAGTAACAGAACCAGAAGGGGGTCTGTACACGAGGACGACAATTGTGCCCATGCATTTGATCATTAAAAATTCATAGTCAAGTTCAATATGGGAGTATTCCAAAGTATTTTCATATTGGAGGGAGTTTTTAATATAAATCGCCAGACCACCTCCTCTTCTGTTCTCTCGCGATATTTGAATACATTTGTATCCAGCGAAATGTACATCAGGGTTATCACCGGAAAACCAGGTTTCTGTGAATGTCAAGATATCGAAATTATGTTCGAGTGTATCGAAAAAAAGGCTTATAGATTCTTGTTTATGCCTTAGACTACGGGCATTTAGATTTAACAAGGATAGGTGTTTGACGTTTCGTGTAGCTTTTAATTGCCGAAAAGAAAAGGCATCATAATAATTCTGCGACTGTGTGAAAAAAGCCATGAATTAAGTCGGCCAGAAAAGGAACTTTCTAGTTTTTTTTTAGTTACCGTAGCCCTTCTAGATCTTCAGCAGTTCTTATGTTAACAATTTGATGACGTGGGCTTCGTCGCATGAACATTTTCCCATTCTTAACCCAAAAAAACTGATAATGCAGCTCACGGGCTTTACATCTCATCAGCCAGAACAGCTTTTTGTTCTGTGCAGTTAAGTTTTCATTGAAAAAGATCTTGGACTTTGATTTCCTTAGTTCTTGTCGCTGTTTGAGCCAGATATCTCGCGTCAGTCGAGACGTGAAGCGTACCAATATAGGGGCGGGCTTATCAGCCTCGTCTTGCCCTGCTCTTTTCGGAAGCCTATGGGCGGCTTCTACATCCGATTCTGATAGCCTAGGCAGCTTTAAGTCATTTGCCAGTATGTTCAATTTTTCGAGAACATTTTCATTCATTTGTTGCGGAAGCCCGTGAATTTCAAGGTTTAGTCTTCTGCCGTATTGGTCTAGATCGTTCATTTCTTGCTTGAGTTTGTCAATTTTCTGCTCTTCCACGCGTTCTTCAAGCTTTTTCACTCGTGTCTTTAGGCAGTCTATATCTGCACCTTGTTTTTTCATTTGTGCTATTACTTCATCGTACTTATCGGACATTGCTTGTACGGACTGTTCAATGGTATCAACGGTGGCAATAAGGCCTTCTAGAGCGTCCACTTTCTCTTTGATTGTCAGTAGTATGTTCAGTTTACCGTGTATTTCAGCAATTTCATTAGCAAGGTCTATTTCACGGTCCATTTTTTCTTTTGCATTACTCGGGCCGCCTCGAACATTCGCAGTTCTGCAAGTCGGACATTTCCAAGAAGTTCTGGCCTCAGACGATTTCTTTTTGTATGCGCTTTCGGTTACGCCTGAGCATGAGCCGAGATGATACTCATAATTGCACTCTGAACATGATAAATATACAGAATCAGTTGGGATACACTTGTGACAGGCAACGCAGTTTTTTGCCATTTCGTTCAGCAGCAGCGACAACCAGGTCTCTCGCTAACGTTTAAAACAGTGTAAAAGAATAAAGTCAAGCACCAACCTGCAAGTTGGAAGACGGTCACGTTAGGGATACCGCGAACAGGCCTTTCGGTGCCACTGCTGCTGAGCGTGTGTGCTATTGCGCTCAATGTTCACTGCTTTTGAAGATGGTCCTTGATGACGTAGGTCAGCACGTGGTCCTTTGGTCGTCGCGTGTTCTTTCGTACCCTGCTCCAGTGAAGCTGCTGCGCGTCGATTCCTGCAAGTTGGAAGACGGTCACGTTAGGGATACCGCGAACAGGCCTTTCGGCGCCACTGCTGCTGAGCGTGTGTGCTATTGCGCTCAATGTTCACTGCTTTTGAAGATGGTCCTTGATGACGTAGGTAAGCACGTGGTCCTTTGGTCGTTGCGTGTTCGTTCGTATCCTGCTCCAGTGAAGCTGCTGCGCGTCGATTCCTGCAAGTTGGAAGACGGTCACGTTAGGGATACCGCGAACAGGCCTTTCGGTGCCACTGCTGCTGAGCGTGTGTCGTGAATATTTTACATTATTCAGAACATTTCTCACGTGTTCAATGACTTAATTCATGGGTTAAGTTTTTGGGTTTCTCACTAAAATTATTTTGCTGCCGCCCATGTCCATTCTTCTCTAATTCTCACAGAGACATTGGTAAAAGAGATTATGTTGCGCTTATACATAACGTAAAACGATTACGCACGGTTTTCGAGAGGCTATCGTGCGCGCTTTCTCATTTGAAATAACACTAAGTTTTTCGTATCAGAGCTTCTGATTTATTAAAAACGATAGTCTTTCTTGGGGACCTTCGACGCAAACATTTTGGTCTGTCTGTCTGTCCGCCAGCACAATTGTCTGTTTGTCCACTCTAAACTGCATCTGGTACTTCAAACAGCCGACCCCATCCGCAGCGCCCACCAATGTTGCTCAAGATTGAGCGTTCATGCTTGTGCAATCGTCAATTGAAAAGCAATTATTGCGCATGTCCGTGGCACCATAACAACACGTATATATTCTGCATGTGCGTATTTCACTAGAAAAAGCATACATAAGTGATCTTAAGGACCGTAGCACTTATCACGCTGCGCTGACCATGCAATGATTGCATGGAACGGGGAGTGTTTCCAACGCTTTGCTAAGACGAGACGGTGGTGGCACCTACGGTCGCCTTCCGTTCTACACCATATCACTTCTGAGATGGGCGCGCACACCCGTTTCAGAGCCATGCGCTTTTTTTTTCAGAAAACTGCCAGATGACGCTCATGTCTCATGTGTGACGTCACTTGATGCGCTCGTTCGCCTCCGCTGCACGCTCGAGGCACTCAAACGCAGTGCCTCCAGAATACCACTCACCAATTTTCTTGCGCAGAACCCCAAATAAATGTCCTCTTCACTCTCTCCACACGCAAGACTATCGTCTTTCGACGACATTTGCTGAAACATGCAGATACGGGGCCATTTTTTTCAATAAGGGTCCACATATATCCTCACAGTGAAGTATTTCGCATCAATGCACAAGTCCCTGATTTATTCAGTGAGTTATATTTTGATCTATGAACGTGGATGACTTCAAATTGAATGTTTGCAGCATTCGCATTGCCGTGGAACTAGGAATGTTTACAAATAACAGGCTAAGCTTACTCTAATGCAGCTGCTGTGCACGCATGCCGTGCCGTAGGACAAGCTTAGCGCACATCCGCTAAGCATGGGTGAACTCGTACAATGGTATGCACCACCCTGTGGGCACTTACTGTTATTTTTTATATCCTTGATATGAATGCTTGCGCGTCATTTAGTATACACGTGAATGATCGTAGACAACACTAGCGCAATGTACCCGTGCCAGAAGAATGGAGAATAGTTGACTAGTTGCAGCATTGTAATTGATAGTAGTTACTGTGGCATTACAGTGCACTGATAATCGCATATTGCTATGCTTTAACACAATTTAAGACTTGAAATGAAAGCAAGCGTCATTCATACTTTGTCAGAGTTTAATTAATGACGACAAGTTACTATGCCTAGACTTGGAAATGCTTTTTTTGGTTGACCATGTATATTAGCGGTACGAACCTTGCTCAAGAAAAATCCTTCTTTATTTTACGTCCACCAATTCTAAGCTTGTCAAGCGAAGCATCACTTTTTCCTGCCTAAAGGCAATTCTAACTGACCCTTGTCACCGCTAGATAGAGTGCAGTTTCTCGTTCTATGATCACAGCCTTCAGCAAGCAGGCTTTTCTGATCCCCTGCTAACTTCTATTGCTGAGACTCTCCTAACGTCACCATGACTGCCTGATAAAACACAAAGCAACAGCTTACTCAACAAGCCTCATTCTAGCAAGGCTGTTATTCCCTACGTACACGAAGTTTCCCATAGGCTAAAGAAGGTCGCTGGAAAAGGTGCCAGCTCCGGTGCGTGACACTGCTGATCGTCTACGCAGCGCATCGAATTGCGCGCCCCCCGGCGGCGACCCACGCGCGGCGGCGGCGGAGTATCATTGCGCATGCGCAGACCAGTGTCACGCGAAATACGCTAAGCGATGCCATTATAGCTAACGCTACAAAATAGTGTAAGAGTTGCGTTCAGCGCACGCAACAAGCTCGCTGGCCTATGTCGTAGGGTCCACAGTGAAGGACATAAGAAAGAAGCAGGCACTAGGAAACACGCTATGTGACATGTTGAATGTGTTTTAGCGATTTTCTACAAGATATGATTTACTTGTGGACATTGGCCAAACAGGGCGATGCATGAAGGATCGGTTGAGGAACCACGCTAACTCTCTAAAAGGTTTCCTTTCAAGTCACTTGGCAGACCATTATATAAGATTGTTTCAGCCAATTCTTGACAAGTGTTTGATCACGGGGCATATAAAAATCGGCGCGAGCCGAGATTAGTGAAGCCTTCTATACTCAACAACTTGGTGCTTCCTGTGTTAGCGTACCCTCAATTTTTCTTAACTGCTGTGAAGTTAGTTATTTGGGGTCCACTTATATGAGCGGTTGCTGATAAGGTAGGCTGTATGGTGCTTGTATATGCAATTCTGCTTATGGTGCGTGGTTATGCGCAAATTCTGTTTCCTATATGTTGCAGTTGGTTCGCAATAAACTTTGGTTCTTTGTTCAAGGACTTATTCTCGTCTCTTCTTTCCCTTCTTGTCGTTTGCACTGTTAAGCACTTTATTCGTCTACCACGTCCTCAAGAACTTATCCAAAATGTGTTATTTTTGCAATTTTTCTATTGTAATACTGAACTTTCTTTGAATGTCTGAGTAACGAATACTAACTACACAAAAGGTATATTTTGGAGAAATATTATTATCAGACCTCTTAAGCTGCTAAACATTACGAGAAAAAATTACAAATTTCGCAGAATGGTCATTTTCGTCAATATTGAGACGCGACTTGCACTGTCGAGTGGTCCAAATAAATATGACCTTCAAACCTGAATGTAAAGGAAAAAAAGGTATTTTCATATGGCAATTGTTATTATTACACATTTTTGTTTCAATGAAAAAAAAATAAGTATTGAACTTTCCCGTTGATGAAAATAGGGAATTTCAAGGCGGCAGCTGTCGTATGACCAAATGGGAAGATAGGCGCCAATGGGAATGCTAAAAAATATTTTCTTCCTTAAAACAAAAATGTAATGATGGTATATGAAAAGAACTGTTTATTTGCTTTCAATTTATGTATAAAGGTAATTTTTAGTTGAGCCACCACATGGCGTAAATCGCATCTAATTATAGACAAAAAAAATTTACAATTTTGTAGAATGTATGATTTCTTTCTCATAAAGTTTACCAGCTTGAGAGGTCTCACGTAATTTTTTTTCTCAAAATATACCTTGCGTGGAGTAAGTATTACCTACTCAGATATTCATACAAACTGCAGTATTGCAATAAAACTTGTTAACATAACACATTTTGGATAAATTCTTAGAAGCATATGTGCTAGTATAATTGCAATATTATTACTGAGCTTCAAACACCTTACACAAGAACCTTTACTCAACATGTAGACTGAGTTTGGTATAGAACGCACTTTTAAAATAATTTTTTTCACAAACAACACCCAAACTACATTCCGGAAAGTTCCGAAGGCAACCACGTGACCGAACAATTTTTCTCTCCGAAATATCCTACTGTTTCACTGCTTTTGATACAGTTATTCAGCACAATATTTTTCGAATGCATTTGAGATGGTCGCCAAAATGGCCGGGCGTTTGGTATGAAATCACCCTAACAGCATGGCATGAACACAGAAAAAGGTCCTATGCTTATTAAGCCCTTTATTTACCAAGAAATATATTGAAAGTGCCTCCTCTGAGGCACTGTATAAAGCTGCTTTTTTCACAGTTCTAAGGCGGCTGCACGTGCTATTGTTGTTTACATGTGCAGCAGCGGCATTCATATCTAGTAGAACTCGCTGTTAGGATAGTTGGGGCATGTTTGCATTAAACATTAGTCAATTTTGCGCCAAAATTACGACCACACAAACAAAGAAAACACATAAAAGGAATGGGCACTCATTTGCGATTGTTTATTTCTTGAGAAAACAGGCTGATATAAACCCACTTTTCGTCAACGCATGTGCAACCTCCTCGGGCCGTCCCTTGCCTAATCACGCTATAGGACACATGATCGCTAGATACCGTGCTTCCAGCTCATACATGATGAGTGAAGCTTTGCTAACGCAATTGATACCCCTTTTCTTTTGTGAAAGCCCTTCGAAATTGCTCTTGGTGTGAATAGACATTAAGTGACATGCGCTCTTGAACGGGCACCGTCGTTATTTTTTACCGTAAAAGCGTGTTCCCTCGCTCGATCATTGACGCAGCGCCTCGTCGTCCGGCTAACATGTCTCTTTCTGCACGATAGGGGTATTTTGTAAACCACTTCAGTGGCACACTTCGTGAATGGTTACGCATGCTTCTTTTTACAGCCCTTCAGCTGCTCAGCATGATTTCCAGCAATGCACCGGCGCAACTTTGCTAGTTTGTTAGTGGCACGAACACCATCAGTACTCAATGCCGACTCGCCACCTTTTTAAGGTTGTGCAGATTTGGGTGCACGTTAACGAACCCCAGGTGGTCGAAATTTTCGGAGCCCTCCACTACGGCGTCTCTCATAATCAAATGGTGGTTTTGGGACGTTAAACCCCACAAATCAATCAATTTTTAAGGTTGTGTGTATGAATATATGCTATATTATGAATAAATGGTACAAACAGCTGCTAGTGAGCACTCGTCCTGTCTATGTGCTGTCTTTGTGTGGTCATTGTTTCGTCGCGAAATCGACTATTCAATTCAGGCATTCATGTATATTTACAGCACATGTTTAATGTCTGTAGCACAATATTACATGCTATTTTCGCATTCATACTTGCATGTTCAAGAGAAAAGTAGCCGCGCCAATTGTGTCAATTGGATACAATTTCCTAATTTTGCACAAAACCATTATGAAATGCCCAACCAGCCTCAATTATTTCTCAGTATTGTTAATTTTATCAAGAAACATAAAGTCCATTATTCAACGTAAGTTTGGGCATCACCATCCAATTGATTGATGTGTGCAGTTTAATGTCCTAAAGCTACCATTTGATTATGAGACGCCTTAGGGGAGGGCTCCAGAAATTTCGGCCGCCTGCGTTTCTTGTGCACCCAAATATAAGCAAATGGGCCTACAGCATTTTCGCCTGCATAAAAAATGCAGCTGAGTACCTTGGCGACTAAACCATCGAGGCGGGGTCATCCTCATCCAATCTAATACAGATGCGCCAGCCGTAATTATAACTTTCAATTGACTATAATCTAACTTCACAGTAAAAGAAAAGAGTAGAACGGTTTAAAAGAAAGGTCTCCCCCCCTTTCATGATGTCCATAACGCTTTTTAAGTCGCTTTTGCCAGAGTACGCTTTCGCTCTGCGGAAAAGTGCTTTGTGATTTGGAAGTGGCTACTAATACTCGCTGTCACAAGACACAAAATATTTTTTTCCTATATTACTCTACCATGCAGATGCCATTCAATAACGAGTACTAGTATGAGTGCTGCCGTCTTTCATTATTAGATTATGAGTGATTTATGAGGTTTTTGCAGCCTTAAGCGACGATGAAGAAAATCGTTTGCCACTTTTTTCTTCTCGCCACCCTTTTGAGCTCCTCCTTTACGAATATCTGGAATTTCTGGGTCGCCTGTCAAACAGTTTGCCAAGCAGGGCAAATACTACTATGACTTTTACCCCCGCATTTTAGAATGTCCCTTCACTAAATGATTCACCTTGACTTGAGAAAATTGATTCCAGCAAGTCTCGAGGCAGAGCAAGTGACCCGATATGAGGGATAATCTGCAGCAATTCTCGAGAAACGCAGTGTAATTTTCAGACAAGCGGTGGTGCTGTGCTCAGCTAGTTCAAGTGAAGGACGAGATTCGAGTCGAGGAGCGTTCGTAAATAGAGAGGTTAGCATTGTTTGCACTGTGGGACAGTTCAAGAGTACTTTTATTGAAATAGCTGCGCTCTCGTATATTTTGAATGAATTAGCGGATGTCAAATAATTTCTACATATATTTTTCCTTTTGTGTGAGTCAGTCCACTTTGTTGTACTACTGTAAATTTGGAGCCCCTCCACGGTGGTCTAGGGGCTATGGTACTCGGCTGCTGACCCCCAGGTCGCGGGATTGAATCACGGCTGCGGTGACTGCACTTCCGATAGAAGCAGAAGGGTGCACGTTAAAGAACCCCAGGTGGTCAAAATTTCCGGAGCGCTCTACTACGACGTTTCTCATAACCATATGGTGGTTTTGGGACGCTAAACTGCACATGCCAATCAAAGCTGTAAATTTGGAATTTCAGGCTCAAAATTGCTGCGCTTTTTTTTTCCTGAAACCTGCTCTAAATTTACATTTTCTCTCTGGAAAAGCAAGATATTATGCTCCAAAATATTGCTCCAGATGATAGCTTGGCTGCTCCACCTCTGCTAGCTGTAAGTGATTACTCTTTCACCCTGCTTTTGTGTGTCCATTTTATGTTCTTTGATGTTGCATTGTTTAAGAGGGGCATATTATGTGACGCGCTTGATATTTTACATCTTTAAATCAATTATTCTGCATGGTTAATATCTAGTGACACTGTTAAGCTATTGTAAATTTGCCTGTTCTTTTCACTCCTGTATTATTGTTTCTCCAGTATTCTGAATGTATGAACACACAAGGGTTATTGTGAAATGAAAATGTCATTTTAAGACTGTTTTGTCATTCCATTCATTAGAATATCACTAGCCTTGCATAATATGCATAAGGCATGCCACAACACATGCAAACTGTGGCGTATCAATGATGCAATTGTAGTGTGCATTGATATATTATTTAAGTATATTGGAGAAATAAGGCATGCTGCATTGCACTACTCTTGCTGCTGTTTGTATGCTTCACTCTGCTGTGCTTTTGTGCTGCATTGAAGCGTGTTAAAATTAGTTCTTCATTTTTAAGTGCAAATTAAGGCTCTTCTGTTGTACTTTGATATGCATGCATCCGTCGTTAGGGCTCCGTGCCACACCATTGACGTCTGAATTTCAGTCTTCTTTTGTAGCAAATGGCATTCTACTCTGCACAATTGAAAAAAGCTTTTTATTAAGGTACACTTTGTCTCTGAAGCCTGTATGTGCTCTGTGTCTAATAAAATGAAGCTTGATTTCATTTTGCACTATGGCATGACTTATGACTTTGTGAACGTTCTGTTATGTGTGACAGCTCATTTTGAGTGATGCCTTCGCATTCAGCTAGGATTACATGTGATATGTGAGAGCCTTATATGCCGTGCTTCATATATGCACCATAAAAGCTGTGCTAGGGCCAGGATTACCACACTGTGGCAGGAGCCAATACAATAGGACATTTGCGCATGATAGGTCTAGCTAAAGGGTAAGCTTTCTCGTGCTTCTACAGGGGCCTACTGGAAAGGGGTAACACTCAAATTATGGTATTTTTCGCATGGGTATTGGGGCATTATTCAGCATGAACACCCCCACACCCTTTTTGCTGTTTGGGCGACTTACACCCCTACACCAGTTTTGTTAGGGTGTTAGGGTGTCATAGCAATATTAGCCCTTTCGCCCTTAAGATTAATTTGGTGTATATTAGCTTTTACATCCTCACTCCCTTAAGGCCACTTGGGTGTACATTTGCTTTTACACCCCAAACAATGTCTGTGCCATGGGGCGTAAATTCGGAAATATGCCCATGGTATAGGTGTAGTCCTGCTTGATACACCCATTTCGTGGGGTGTAGGCGTGTGAGTTATAGACACTATAAAACACCTATTAGGGTGTAATTTGGTTTACAGATGGTGGGCGCTTATCCATAGTTGTGTTGATTTCTATTCGGGAAAGCGCGTCAGCAACGGGATTGTATTTGCCACTGATGTGCTAAAAAGCTTTGCGATGGCCCATTCACAAGGCGGCTGTTTATATTGCTAGCGAAAGTTGAGCAAGCTGCAGAAAGTTGTGAAAATCTGGTGGGTGAGCTCCCGTCTGAAAGGGACAGTTACTGTGGAAATTGTTGTGCACTACAGCAGGGCGTTTATTGTTTTCGCCTCTGACGCCATCCTATCAGTGCTAAAAAGCTTTGCGACGATGATTCTAACTTTATTACAATTTGGCTTACACTCAGGGTTTATAACATGTGTCCCGAAGAAATACAAGTAAAATTAGGATGTTTTTGATTTCACCTATTACATCGCGGTTTTCTATTCAAATTATTCAGGTGAATAAACAAACAAAGTTGCGCTATTTGCTAGAAAGTACGTTATATGAATCTCTCATGCAAATTTTTATTACAGCTGTTATTATCAAGAATGTTGAACAAATTAATAGTCCCACAAGTGTTCTGAGAAATGCGGAGATGTTAGTGCAACTAAGTTAAATATTTCTTCTAAGCAGCTAGTCAGGTGGAAATATATGGTGGTATAGTTGTGTTTGTATGACTTGCTGGTCTGATCAAACCTTGCGCCATTTGCAAAGCAAACAATTAAAATAAAAAATGAGCGTTGTGAATAGTTTTAATGGCGCTCTCAGAGACGTGGTCCACGTGATAATTAAACGGTCTTTGCCACAATGAGTCAGTGCCTGGTCTTGCACATTATACCCACATACAAGTTATTAAAGCTTTGGTGTAATCAAATGCAAAGAAAATCAATTTACGAGTGGCGTATCTAAACAGTATACTAACGAGTGCAACAATGCCGTTGCTACGAAGCTGCAGTCTAAGCACCGGCTTCTGCACTTGATCTCATCTCGTTATTTAGTGAGATGAAGCGCCAAAATTACTGCGAAAAAAGCCTGAAAGTAGCTGATGAGCAAGCGATTAGATAACAAAACAAATACAGCAGCTTCGGAGCACTCTGGGCCAAGCGCTTTAGAGATACTTTGTGAACCTCGATATCGCATGGCTTTTTGCATGTGTGCATAGAGCTCGGTACGCAGGAAAAAAAAGACTTTCTTTGGCCAGAGAGGCGCGTGTGTCCCATTCAAAAACCTTTTAAAGTGAAAAGATCATATCTCGGATTGAAATCGCTTGCGAAGACAGCAACTTTAAAATGTAAGTATGCTGTGTTATGTTAAGTTCCATAACTTAAATACGAGAAACGCAGTAAAATGATTTCTATCTAAGCACAAAGATATTCTTGCTGTTCACTCACATCAGAATTCGGCAGCTGCTGCCGAGTATCTAACCAACCTTGAGTTTAGCAGCACGACAACACAAACATCATGAAAATGTGTATTGTGGTGCGGAGTAACCGTTGGTGATTGTGCTGAACAAAAGTTTTTCGTCGCTTTACTGGGAGAAATAGTGACGCTGTTTTCGGCATTCATCTGAAGCTAGAATCAAGCGAAAATTGATCGCAAACAGCGAAACAGCGCGCGATGCGAACGCACGTTATCAATGCACGCTACGGATAGCCACGGCAAGCTTCGAAGCATCCTTGCCCTGATGTCATCCAGGCATCCCGCCAGGCAGCCCCACACCAAATTGTCGGGGTTAATACTGAGGTCACACAACTGATTCCAGCGGCTGCCTCACTTAGTTATGCCAAAGCCAGTACCAATATTCAGAGATCCAGCTTTCACGGACATCCACGTTCAGTTTGCGTGTCTTGAAGCGCGTGCAGCATCTCACGTGAATCTCACGTGAATCTCACGTGAGAATCTCACGTGAAATAAAAAAATACGTCGTGGTAAGAAACAAAAAAGTACGAAAAATGGCTCCGTCTGCTGTCGTTCATCGCCAACGGTGACAGAGATAAGAGCAGCGAGTTCCAACGTTAAATAGGCTAGTCAGTGCCCAATAGAACGGCAACGAATGGCTCTACGCGTCAAAAACAAGACGCTGCCCGACTGCAACAGAAATTTCAAGAAGACAGCCAAACGTTTTTTTTTTCCTTTCTTTACAGCATTGATGATGCCTGCCGATTATCTGGTTCGTGACGTTGAGAAGAAACTACGGAACGCGTTGGCGCGGTGGCGGCGTCAGCCAAAATTAATATAAGCTGTACCTAGCTAAAACAGTGTAACCATAGGCAAGCCTTATAAAGACTTGTTCAGCTTTGAGGAACCCGATTAGCTAAAATCTCACTGTAATGTACCGTAATCGGCAAAGCTTAGATTGTTGTACGTCTAGTCGTGCCGAGCAAGGAAAGATAAATTGCTATATGAGGCTTAACGTCACAAAACCGTCATATAATCACAAAAGACGCCGTAGTGAAGGGCTCCGGAAATTTGACAACCTGGGTTTTCTTAACGTGAACCCGAATCTGAGCCGACGGGCTTACACCATTTTCGCCTCCATCGAAAATGCAGCCGCTGCAGCCGGGATTTGATCCCGTGACCTGCGTGTCAGCAGCCGAGTACCTTATCCACTAGACCACCGCGGGGAGGCTGATGTAATTAAGATGTGCGAAGCTTAGTTTAATACTAATTAAGACTGTGCCTTACTAGTGCTAACTCGGTTAGCAGGCTAATAAAGCTTAGGGTAACATAAAATACGACCTACTCGAAACCAAGCTTTTGTACAAATTTGGCCAATTGCTTATTTAGAGAAATGCCGTATTGTGTGCTGCGATTGCCAAGCAACTCTTAATAGCACCCGATCGATACCTAGCTGACACTCGTAGATCGAAATGTCACCCCGTGAAGATTCTGTCTGTGGATGTGTGATTGAACGTGTGCCTGGTGAAGCTTGGACCACACAGGGCCGACTAGCTTTGCCCTGTCCCAGTCTTGAATGATTCGGCGAAAGCTTAGCATATTTTTTACACTGTCAAAAGGTTGGGATGATGGTAGATCTCTAACACGGTTCGTATACAATTAAAGAGCTAAGTCGTATTGTAGCATTTCGAAATGGTGAGTGCTAGGTGATTAGCTTGTATCGTAGATTACCTTGTCGTCTCCGCGTTTTTCGAGCTCATTTCTACAACTTAGCCTTGTCTGGCTCTACATAAGGTGGTTATACTTCTTATAAAAGTTGTTTGTGACTTTCTGTCCAAAACACGCGTTATGAATGCTAAAAATAGCGTAGTAGAAGGCCTGAAAGTTTGACGCTGTCAGGTCAGCGTGCTTTTAAATCTGAGCACACGTGCTTCTAGCAGAGTGCGTGAATGGAAATGTGGCCCCAAACTCACTCCCACGAGCCAACATGGTGTTACCTGACATATAGTTCAAAGTATAAAGCCCGGCGGCTTTGGCTGTATTTTCTTTGAAGGTGAAAATGCTTTAGGCCCTTGTGCTTAAATAAGTTATCGTTAAAAAATCTTGGGTGTTCACAATTTTGGAGACTTCCCCTACGGCATCTCTTGTGTTCATATGGTCGTTTTCGAAAGCTAAACTCTGACAATTACTATGAATATTGAGGTACAAGGCCATTGTTCTAGAAGGTGTTGGCTCGTGATACATACAAATTGGCGCAAGCACACCTGATTACGCACGTGATATCTGCAAATAACTTCGCTTTGTACGTCAAGGTACTACACGTAGCAATAAATATAGCTAATATAACGTCCTTTTTAATGCTAACTGGTATGTGATTTGCATAATAAACTGAAATTAATTAGAAAAATATCTTCAGTGTTACATCTTAAGACCACAGTGTGATTATAAGGTCAACCACAGAAAACCCTACAAATTTCGGCCCTCTTGTGTTCTTTATAGTACACCGACATTGACATCACACTGTACATGGTTCTTTACTGTTTCACCTTCAATAAAATTTCTATCATCGCGAAAACGTTGCCCTATACCACTTTGTCTCACGGATGAAATATATGCGGTTGTTCAAAGCATGGTCCTAAAGATCAGCGCCATTCATGCCATTGTTTTAACTGCTGATGAGAGTTAGGAATACTACGTTATTTGTTTATTTGTTCGTTTTTCTTCTGAGATGATGGCCACCTTCCACGGAACAGAGAAACTTCTGCGCTTGTGTTTGCTAGCATAGCAACTCTGCGTTTCTTTTTAACCTTGACGAAACAAAATTTTTTCTATTGTAACAACAGAAAGTGTACTTCAACTTCCATTTCATTCCATATTTCTATTGTAGGCAGAGGGCACTCTTTGTACCGTTGTCATTACCCATCTCCTCCTAATTTCATATGTAGGAAGCGACAATAAAGGCCTCAACAGAATCTCGCATATTCGCGGTAGCATCTGTTGCAGCCTCGTGGTTCTCAGGTAACCAAAGAAGCAGCATTCTTATAAAGAAAATACCTAGTTTATACCTGAGGCAGCACACAACATTTGGTACGTGTGTGCTCTCAGGAAGCCCCGTTGTGCTATAAAAGGTACACCCGCATTTATTTACAACAACGAGAGAAAGTCTGCACTTTATACAATTCTCGCACTGGGCGAGGAATATTGTGTTTTTGGTGATGCACAAGTAATCCGTCTTTTCAACGTATATATTGTGAAACACACAAAAAAATTCAGGAAATGGAGTACGGACCATGCACATTTGGCGCGTTCTTATTTTCCTGAAGCTTAACGCCTCATATAAATGAAAGAAATATGACACAGTCGATATGCAAAATAAGCATGATGTTGTGGTATCCCTTGGCATACAAAAACGCAACAAACAAGGTCAGGATATTGTTATGTATTTTTTTATCCCAAGTAAAGAAGTTTACTTTGTATAATACACTGGCCCGTAATAATTTAAGTCGCGAAAAGTGCTGAAACTTGCACTATTTCTCAACTGCGTAGATACTTTGGGGAATGAATGACAAAAGCTTTGTCTGAAACGCTCCCTTTTGTAGAGTCACCTGTATATCCGCAGCTTGTGGGAGGGGCATTCAAAGTTAAACAAGCTGGTCCTGCCTGCTCAAACGGGAGTACACAGGACCGGCGCAACATGAACTTCGTCATCCCAAAAACAAGAACTTCGAAATCTGTGCCCTTTTCTTTGGGTGGGTTACACTCACTTACAATAAACAGGCTCGTTTGTGCGTAAATCTCAATAATTTGACAAAAGTGGAGCATCCTATTAATTATGTACATTCGATGAGATATCCTTAGCCACTGGCATGGTGATTTTGGGAAAATTTTTATTTGATAAGGTATAATAACCCCGCAGCCTGACTAACCTTGCACCTGTTTCCTTCAGACAAACTATATCGGGTTTAACTGCTGTTGTTAGCATTACCTGGAGTAGAGCTTCCGAACGCTAATGAAAGGTGCGGCATTTCCGATGCCAGATCTAAGGTGGTTTACATGTGTACGCACAAGATGTGGTTGATACTCCCGGATGGATAGTGGTGATTTCCGCCACGCATGCCTGTTTTGACCGTCGGCTTGCCGGCAAACCCAGGCTATCATGCGTGCGCTTCGTCACGTTGCATTTACCTTTAGAGACAAAAACCATCACTACATTCTTACGTGCCTCCAATCTTGCGAAGTTCTTATCTGTCTAAACAAAATAAAAGCGAGAAAGAAAGGACGAAGTTATTTTGACAGGACGGCTCAATGCACTGCAAATGAAAGTGACAAGAAGACTGGTGGTGTCGGCTTGAGCACTGTCCTTGCCAAGTCCAAATGTCAGTTTGACTAGTTAGTAGTTACTTATGCGAAAGATTCACCTTACGCGGCACGTGCGAAAATACATGAGTGCGTTTGAATCCAGAACGTTATCCCCTCCCCCTGAACACACAAAAAATGGTAGCATATCCACAGAGTGATTGATGGAGAGCGGGGTGAAGCATTCGTCCGTCCATTCGTTCTTGCTTCCGTCCGTCCATGCGTCTGTCTGCGTGACCGTCCATGCGTCCATCCATGCATCTGTCCGTGTGTTCGTTCGTCCATCTATTCAACACTCCAAGTACCACTATCTCGCATCTTTTCATCATATATTCCCCATATAGAAGCACCGCCATCCAGCGGACACTCCAAAAACTAAACGAGAGGTGGCACACGCACACTTTCTTACGGCTTACGCTTGGGGTCTACTTCCCACCTTTAACCACCTCAAGTTCATGGTATATATTAGTTCACAATATGCATGGCACTGCGGCCCAACGCTCTCTAAAGCATTCTGAAACTAAGGAGGTTACACCCAGCGAGTATAACGTAGCAGCCCTTTCTTGTCAGATAGTGCTTAATGTACATGCCAATAGCTGCTAATGGGGATCGCAGCGTGCGCGTTAACTAAAAGCCGAATGCTCCTATCTCTCATTCCCCCTTAGCAGCCATCGGCAGGTAGATTGAGCACTATCTTTTATTGTTCAACAACGCACAGAAGTAATCTTGTAGCGGCACCACAGTGGAGGTCAAAATGTTATACTTGTTACACACTACAACGGCTACGATTGACGAACGGGTGCCGCTAAAAGGAGCTTTGTTCCTAAAAAGAATTCCAACTAGGGCGCTCATGTACACATGCGACGCGTTCGCGCTCGCTTTTACCAACGTGCCTGTGGAGTGAAGCAATTATCTCTGCATTGCTTCTCTTGTGAACTTATCGTATGAAGCAGCGTCCTTAGGAAAGTAAGCCATCAAAACCACCATTCCATTTTTAAGCACAGCTGCGCTGCCATCCCATTTACATCTGTGAGGGACACAAATGAGTATTATTCCGCGCCATCCGCGCTAAGGAAGAAGCACACATTCGATGCTGACTCATAGTGTTCACATGCTTAGTGATGAAGACTTTCACTTTGTTCCGGATCTGCTAACCTAGTATGTATTGCGGCGTGCACCAGTGGCGTAGCCGGTGGGGGAGGGAAGAAGGCTCGAGCGCTGGCCCACTCCGAAGTTTTAGGGCCAAAGCTGCTGAAGTCAAGGGTGTGGGTCAAGCATCTGCGATACATGTAGTAGTAATAAAAGTCATCGTAGTATTAGGTAGCCACCTCTCGTTTGGTCCTCGAAATACCCGGTAGATAGCGGTACTTGGAATGTTTACTATATATACATATGAACGAACGCACGGACAGACAGTCAGACAAGCAGACGGACGGAGGGATCGGCGTGCGGATGGATGGAGAGAAGGAAAGAGAAACAGATACAGATATATAGACGGAAGCAAGAACGAACGGACAGATGGAAGCGCGGACGGACAGACAAATGCTTCGCCCCACTCGCCATCATTCACTCTGTGGATATACTGTGATTTTTTTCAATTTCATGTTTTTGTAGTCATTGTGTTTTTGGCCGCATTATACTGCAAAAACGTTATATTGCTTGTTCCCGCTGCAGCGGAGATAATAAAGAGCCATCATGCGGGGTATCGAACCTGAAGTGCTGTAACTGCGATGGCTCGCATAATTCGTGGTCAAAATATTGCCCTGAAATAAAGACTGAAATGACCGTGCTTAGGGAGATGGTCCGAGATCACTATACGCATAGCGAAGCAGTGCCTGAGATGCACCGTCGTTAGAGCCGCTCTCGTAACCACAGAAGGAGATCAGCATCGACAAGTGTACGAAAGCCTGTATTGAATGATGAGTCACATCAATTCAATTCACGTCCCAGACAAGTGAAAACCCCATGAAAAATTTATTACTTGTGCGATATGACCTCACGTCTTCCCATAACCAAATACCTATGCATCGCAGCAATGCATAGGTTTTGATCACGTTGAAACTAAAAAGACGTACGACATCGATCATTGGTGGTATAATAACGAACTAAGCGCGAGATTTGACAGAAGATTTACATTTTGTCGTGCGGGAGATTTGACGCTAAAGACATTAAACTTGTCATTCACTCGAGTCAAAGACCTCACGTCACCGTAGGTGGTTTTAATGAACATCGCCATCTTTGGGGCAGCAGTGTCCTAAATATTCAGGAAGACAACCTCTAGACTTCACAAGCAACAATGACCTTCATGTTCTTAACGATGGAATTCTTATTTAAATTCTTAACGACAGCTGCTGTACGCTCAGCGTACAACAGCTGTCTCGACTTGGCTGTCACTTCTCGGTGCCTTTCTACATCCGCCGCCGTGTACGCAGATGTTAAAACATATGGTAGTGATCACCTTCCTGCTCACGTACAACTACAATGGTATAGCGGCGTTGCAAGCATTTGATGGCGACGCACAAATTGGGAGGCCTTTCAAGAACAGCTAGAAAATTCTTGTGGCCTTTAGTTACCCGACAGAGATTGAAGAAATGATTGCCACAACAATACAGACTACTAGACGTGTTGTCACAACATCAAATTCCAGGAAGCCGGTTGATGCGGCATACAAAGAGCTGCGGGCAGTTCCTTGTCGACCTGAACGAGGACACAGGCGAACAAAATTGATCAAAGACCTGAGAACCTTTCGTAACGTGCAAAAAAAATGCAGAGGTACTTATAAAGCTTGGTCACCCAAACTGAAAGTCATTTTGCACCACCCTGGACCCACGAAAACCACTGCAACTACGTCCTTTTTGTGCATTGGCCATCTTAGGGACATGCAGCGAGAAACAGATTGCGGAAGAATTCTCTGAGCACCTCTCTGGCTCTGCAACAACGGATGGTTCACAGCTTCTATGCGCACCTCCTATGGCAGACGTCTGTCTCCACCAGCTTTTCATGCTGAAGAAGCTTCGTGCGGCTATGTCCACTTCGCAACGTTCCGGTGCACCGGGGCCTGATGAAATCGCCTATGCTACCCAGCACCTCCCTTGTCATGAAGCAACTGAAGAACTGCTGTTTTTTACAATCTTTCTTGTGCATTTGGAACTCTACCGGCACACTGAAAAGCTAGCGAAATCTTGGCATTGCTAAAACTAGGCAAGTCTTCTAGTGATATGCTATCCTACAGGCCTGTAGCGCTGGCAGGTTCTCTCAGAAAACTCATATAACAAATGGTTCTGTTGCGTGTGGAATGGTTCCTAGAAAAACAAACAGCTTATTCAGACGCCATGAGTGGCACCCAAAAGGGAAGGTCATCAGTTGACAGTGTTTTTAATTTGGTAGGAACGTGCGGTATCGACAACGTCTGCACACCTCGTTACCTGCGGAATGCAACCCTCACCACCGAAAAGTTCAACCCTGCAATTCACGAGAAAGTCCATGGCTTGCTACCCCATAGTGATTGTAGGGAACAATAAACCTTCGATGAGCCTTCGAATAAAACTTCAATAAACCCTAATAATTATATGGTGGTTTTGGGAGGTTAAACCCCAAAAATCAATCAATAAACCTTCGATAACTCATCACAAGTTTTTCGGAGTTATCATCAATTGCGATTTGCCTTAGTCGAACGACATATAATCGCTAAGAAAAAAAACTAGGCAACTTAGTCCAGGTCATTTGCCATATGTGTGGAAAACTAATGGGACCATCAAAATTATCTCTACTGCAGCTACCCCAAGCACTTTTTGTCACATACCTTCGCTACAGTTCTCGTGTTATTTCCCGTGTTTCCACATCTGCTCTACGTACATTCGAGAGAGCTTAGGCCCATGCCCTAAGCATTCGCTTCGGAGTACCTCAATGTATTTCGTCATAGCGCACTATTGCAGAAGCATGGGCTTGTCTACCTCGTGTTTATCTTCAGCACGAGCCACTAAGAGTACGTCTGAGGCTACTGACAAGGCATCGAAACCACCCACTGGAAGACGCTTTTAACTTACGACCAAAGCTACATGATCAGAAGTTGTTATCGCACCGAGATATCTTGTGTTCAAACGATGCACTACATGTGATCTCTGACATACCACTCTGCACAAGGCTTAAGCCGATCGTGCGACTTTCGATCTCAAGGATAACAAAGAAGTAAAAAATGCCAACTGCTAGACTTAAGCACTTCGCATTGTCGTATATTACCTTCGTACAGATATACAGTGCCCACTTTCGCAGATGACCCTGTAACGCAGACCCCCACAGCAGCAGATTTCACTCTGCCTCAAATGGTAATCACTCAATGCTTCAGATTAATACAGCGAAAATAATCTACTGCCGCTGAGCTGACCAGCCTCCGAGACGCTGCGTGCCACGTGTGCCACGTTTCACAGCAGGGTCCCACAAAATAGGCATTATTTTGCGACTTGAAGCCAGCACTTCACCTAATTGAAACTACATGAAGCAAGATATTGCATACAGTACTGTGATGTGTGATATAATGAATATGTTAAATCAGGCATTAAATCAGGACATACTGTTGCGTTGCAATAGATTGCCAGTCAATGTGACAAAGCTGGGTATCAACAAGCTGATGCAGAAGCGAAAATGGAGCACAGTAGCAGCAAAGTGATATCAATTCATTTTTCCCGATATGACATCAACGCCTTGCTTTCTAAAGGTATGAAGACATTTATGCAACGACTATTGAATGATCCAGATTGTCGCCACAAGCGTATTCGTAGACCTGAAATCTCTATTCGCCTTCCGTGCCGACTACGGAGAGACCAGAAAACAATACTACATAAACTGCGGCTGGGTGTTGCACACACGCGACGATACTTGTGCAAGATTGGACAAGAGCAAAACACGCCAGAGACTAATAATCACGTCCTGTGCGTGTGTCTTTTAGACGCAGTCGGAAGACAATATCCTAGGCGCCTCACAGATGACGTAAAATGCGATTCCTTTAAAAAAAAAAACTTTTGGGTGCCTGGGAACATGCGGATCACGCCTAACGCAGATTAAAGGACCTGCTTGCACTTCTAAGCAAGCCAGCTTAATATTTCTGTATTTAGAGCATCAGCTAATGTAGAGACTTTTGTGCGTGTCCTACTGTGAACTATATATTCTGGACAGAGACGCATTGTAATATATCACAATTACCCATAATCATGCCCCACCGCGGTGGTCTAGTGGCTAAGGTACTCGGCTGCTGACCCGCAGGGCGCGGGTTCGAATTCTGGCTGCAGCGGCTGCATTTCTGATGGAGGCGGAAATAATGTAGGCCCGTGTGCTCAGATTTGGGTGCACGTTAAAGAACCCCAGGTGGTCGAAATTTCCGGAGCCCTCCACTACGGTGTCTCTCATAATCATATCGTGGTTTTGGGACGTTAAACCCCACAAATCAATCAAATCATGCCCTCCTCTTTTTCTTTTTTTCTCTTTTTCCTTTACCCCGTGAGGAGTAGCAGGTTCGAAACCTGCTTTTCAGGCCGACCTCTTCACCTTCTTTTGATGATGATGATGATGATGATGATCTTTGGAACTCTGGCGCCCACCCACAAAAGGGGATCGGGCGAGAACCGGGCGGGATGATCTTTAAGTTAGAGGCTTATGGTTTTAAAAGCACAAAATAACTTCTTTGTAAACATGTTGAATTTTAATTAGGACTGATAGATTCATGTAAAATGAGCTGTAGGAGAAAGGGGTTTTCTGTCAAATGACCTAGATATTTCTCAGAGGCCAATGTATGTTTTCTCTCGAATGACCTCGCAGATAATATATTGAAAATATCCTAATATCCTTTATTATACTTCAGGACACATGCTTAAACCTCGAATTCTATACCTAGTTGTACTGAAGTATAAACCCCTTAGCAGAATTGCATAGTACATATGTGTTGGAGTACCCAGTGAAATCTACAAACGGCGTTCATTTCTTCATCACGATTTCTTGTTCGAACGGGAGTTTGCCTAATTTCAGTCATATTATCAATGCTTTATAGAGCTTAAATAACTTCCACCTGTTATGGAACCTTCCAACAGCTACCTCGAAAGATTCGCATCGCGAAATTGTGAAGTAATGACAACCATATCGCAAACGAATAGGCACAATACGGGCGCAGAAAAGGCCGAAATCTGTACGTTGCGCAGGCGAAGCCTTGCGGTGACGTCACATCACTACGGCGGCAGCGATGCCAGTGTTTGTTGTCGAGTCTGATAGCTTCATACTTTGCAAAAAAATCATATGTGAGACATGAATGCGTTTTGTTGTGTGGAAGGGTCCATGGCTGTGCGGATGTACTGCTGGTGCGCCGAAACACACGTTTGTCGAATTATGGACAGCACCATGGATAATGCCAGCAGAAGTTTTTGGGGTATAGCGTTGCATATTTAGCGCAGCTTAAAAAAGAGAATCTTTAGAATTACGTATCAATGTGAGTTCTAGTCACGAAACGCCCCCCCCCCCAATAATACTTCCGTATTGATTTGCGCCTAAGATGTGCGTTATATTGAGTTTTTGATGCATAATGCTCAAAAACACAAACCCAACAGTTCAAGGTGACTGGACGTTCAGCGAGTGCTTAAACGTTTGCCAGGTGGCTCAATCATGTGACAGACAGATAGGCGGACAGACCGACGACTGACTTATCAAAGTTTCTGCGTTTAGGCATTTATGTGTTCAAGATAACCATATTTTAGAATCATATATAAAATTATCATCACGTTTTACAATCGCCACATTTTACAATCCTTGTCTTCACAGTAACATTTAATCAACATCAGGTGATAAGCTGACAATGTACGCCACTTCCGGTCACTAAGATTGGCAGCGTGACATTCCCTTTGTGCCGTACGCCTAAAACATCGCTACGCGCACCACGACTAGACTGACTGCACCTTACTTCTAGCTATAAAGATGCCAGCCGTCCGGTAATTTTTGCGCAATACCTGCTTACTCATGTTAGTAAGTCGATGGTAGTTTCGCACAATACTAAGCACTATGGACAAGACCGCTGGAGAGCCGGATCTCATGCCAATGCTGCTCAAAAACGTCAATGCTCTGGTGTATCGTCGTTTTACAGCGAAAGCTGTACGAGACCAGCGCACAGGTCACGTGAGGTGCCGTAGTTGTACGCCACCGCTGGTGTCTGTAACCGTATTTCATGAGAAGTAACTTCGTAAAGAAAAAAAACACATCATGAACAAAATAGAATTTGACCCAAGTCTGCTGTGTGCCAGCCCAGTGACACAAACGAGTGCTCAAAAAGGAAGCGCGTTGCCGAGTTTTGGCGGCGGTGACCGCGCCGGGCGCCGGAGGGGCGCCTCGTGGTCAACGCTAAAGAAGAAAACAAGCATCCAAAGACTCCCCGGACGCGCTGCCTCTCCCCCTCGTCGGAAGCGTAGTTTCTCCGAACAGCCTCCTCACATCGGCCGCCGAGCACACCCTGGCAAGATCTCGAGGGAAAGGGGCGTGGTGATGCAGAGTTGCGTCACGTGTCGCAGACGACTCTCGAAACATCTCGCCCTTTCACCAGCCTTGGCTGTGCATCGTGCTGACAAAACGATTGGATTTTTCTGGAATCCAACGCGAAAGGTAATTAAGCAAGCAGAGAAGAAGAAAGTGGCGCCAGTGTGCGTAGGGTGTTTCCGCCGTGTCGGCGAAGGTTTTGTCCTTAGTGACAAAGCAGGTGATTAAAAGGGTTTGCGCCTGGAAGGTGAAGGCTGGTGCTACCAGCAGAAAAGTGTGAGACTACCACCAGAGAGCGAAGACGCGTCCTGCAATCGCAGCGCGTGGGAAGCCTACGTGTTACCGGCGAAGTTTGGTGTTCGGAGAGCGGCCAATTGAAGATGCGAGATTTCCTGGAAAAGAATCTTCGGGGGCAGTGTATGGACAAGAGCGCTGTACTCTGAGTGAGTGATATTCGGAAGAGTATCATTCGGACTTTGTTTCAGGGACTTTGGCCTGAATAATTTGTCGAATGCTTCAGTCTTTAGGTGTCTTGGTTGTTCGATGCATGTGATTGCATTGTAGCGCGTATTTTTGTTTAAGTCCGTTGTTTTGAGTGTAGCTGATCGTACTGTGTAGTACGCTGTTTTATTGGTGACATATCGTATTCAACCATTGTCGAGTGAGCATGTTTGTGCATCGTTCGATCTACCATGTTAGAGAATACAAGTTTGTTTTGTTTATCAACTCGTGGCTCGAACTCGTTCTTTGGGCCACAGCCAGCGTCCGCTGGTGCACCAAATAGGACCCCTTCTAAATTGTCCGTGCTTTCGTGGTTCAGTTCTGGAGGCCGATGCTTCGGCACTTAAAATTATCCCGGCAATCGCCTCCCAAATTAACGGGACCTGTGACACCTAATATTCTACCACAGCGCTACGCCTGTGCTTGGAACTCGTTTCTTACCTGGAATCAGGCAGGATTCATGGCGAGAAAAAAATCGCGGTAATATGAGTAATAAAGCGTTTTAGAACATCAAAGAAACAACCATACAGTGTCACATATCGCAAATTGCGTAACGAGTGCGTAATTCAATGCTCCAACTCAATAAAAAGCTATATTGTTCTTGATAACCTATTAAATATGGCGCACAGTAACTTCAGGTATAAATAGTCAACGCCATCAGCCACTGCATAAACATTGCACAACATTTGTAGCAAGTGTGTAACAGATGCCACACCTTTCCGAAGAATGACGAAATATGGCATAATGAATGCCACCCTCCTACAGAAAAATTACAAACATATATGACATAGTGGGAGCAGAGCAAGTGTGCTTGTAGCTGCTACCCAAAGAGGGCTTAGAAAAAGCTTTGAAAGGCCGCTCTTTCAGCTTTAGTTTTTGTTGAACTGCGCGTTCCGTGCAGGCCTGCAGTTTTTTTTCTTGTTGCTAACCTGTGAAAGGCTATTTGCATATATGCTAGGGATATTTACGACACCAGGTGGACCTCAAGAAGAAACAACAACTGTCTATATCTAGGAGAACCGCTATGTGGTAGACCAGATATTTCATCAGAAAGAAGGAGTGCTTTCAATCTTGAACAGACGCGTCTATCCTTCTGGTACTTGTAGGCTGCAAACTGCATACGCGCTAGGATTCTAGGAAATGATCGTGCCCCCACTCGCACACGATAAACGCGAATGAAAGTTTGTAATACATATTTCCTCAGAAAACGTCACCAGAGGAAGACTTTCCTGTGCCTAAATAAAGAAAATTACAGATATATGCACAATGCAAGGTGATAAAACCATTAGTGCAACTATAGTGAGTGCACACTGCAAGGGCCAGTTGAGACCGATATATTTCTTCAACAGTTCAGTTATTTGTTGAAATTTAACATCCCGAAACCACCATATGATTATTAGAGAGGCCATTGTGGAGGGCTCTGGAAATTTCGACCACTGAGTTTTTTTAACGTGCACCCAAATCTGAGCATACGAGCGTCAAGCATTTTCTCTTCCACCGAAAACGCGACCACCGTGGCCGGCATTCAATCTTGTGGCCTGCGGGTTGGCAGCCGAGTTCCTTAGCCACAAGACTACCATGGCGGGTGTTTTCAACAAAGCAAATGGCGAGATACGGTATTAAAACCATGTGTAGACTGGCGTAAGGGCTCTACCTTAAAACAAACTGTCATAATTCAGACGGGGGCTTTTTATTCTAAAAACTTGCTTCTTTACCTATTTTCAAGGTGCTTTTAGGTAAGCAATATGAGAAAAAATGTCGCAAGGCGTTTTCATATTTTTCAATGTGATTTGAAAATTTTTTGTGATATCGAAAACGTGCTAAGGCCCATCAATGTTAGCAAAATTTGTTCGTTTGGCCTGTTTGGCGAATTCTGCACATTTTTTTTTGTCTTTTTGAGGACACAGTAAAGCATTCCTTGGTTAGCTCTTTGTAATGCTTACTAAGCACAGAAAAAAAAGAATATTTGACAGAATATTTTTAGTTGGAGTTATTTTTGTCTGTGAAATTCGAAAATATTGCGGTGCGCAACAGGACGCCCATGCCGTCACCTTCAAATGTGTTTTAGGCACGCATGCGAGTATGTTTAGGAAACATAATTATCAGTTCCCTAGACATTGAATGTGCCCACGTAGCACAACCGAAAACCAGACAAAACAAAAATATTGACAGGACCTGTATATCCGATCTCTCGTCGTAAGTTTATGATGAGTGTTAGAGTAATACAGGGTCAGCTTCCAATTGAATCTACAAACCACCCAGCATGAACTTTGTGAAGAGCGCTAGAATAATGTAAGAGAACCTTCCCATTGGAACCAAAAAACCTTCAGTAGGACGTTCATGAAGAGTTTTAAAGAATTCATGTTCCTTTTCCCATTGTATCTACAAACCACCCAGTATGACTTTTACGAAGGATGCTAGAGTAATGGAGAAGTAGCTTGTCATTTTATCTACAAACCACCCAGTATGAATTTTATAAAAACGCTGGAGAATTGCAGATGCAGCTTGCCATTGCAACTACAAACCACCCAGTAGTAAGTTTATGAAGAGCGCCAGTAAAATGCAAGATCAACTACAAGAATAGTGCTAGGGTATTTATTGCAGGAGCAGCACCCTACCAAGATTATGAAGAGAACAGAAGTAATGCAGGGGCAGCATCCTATCGTATCTACAATTACCGAGTGTAAGAAAGAGCTTCGTTTCAAAACCTAAATTATGTAGTGCACCTCGGTTATTAGCAAGTAAGCCTTCACTTTGGCTAGATGGGATGATAGCCACAATATATACGGTGCACCTGTAGTTGGTGAAGCCACACAAAGTTTTTCCTTGAGCCCACTCATGACAACATCATTGGTCGTCAAAGTTACTGAGACACCCGCTCATCTTCAGCTGTCGATTATGTTTAGAAGACATTTGCGAAGGAGTCATTTTTTGGTGTGCTGGTGCTCACACCATGTCTTGGTGTCCGTAAGCCGAGCAGATCTATGTGTTAACAACGCGTCCTGATAACTTCACGCCTATCAACCTTTTGCGCGGCTTGAGTGATCATCTAACAGTGCATGCCTAGTTTTATTGCAACGTACTAAAGAAACAAAAAATCAAAAAACACCTTCTACCATAAAGGAGACTACGTTAGCATAAACCGAGAATTAACAGAATACTTTGAGACTTTTTCCGCTAATTTTCCGCTAAATTTTCTCGAGTCGAATTGGTTGCTTTTCAAAGCAGAGATGCATCGTCTTATTCGTATTTATATTTCTACCATCACAATAACAGAGAAAATGAATTCCCTATGGTTCAATGTATCCCTCAAACGACTAAATATTAAGAAAAAACGCCTACTTCGAGCTGCCAAACGAGCTAACTGTGCTTGCACATGGCAGAATTATTACGCAGTGGAGAAAGAATATTATAAAAAATAACTATCAAAACTAAGCACAAGTTCTATTCTAACACCCTACCAGCTATGCTGCAAAATAACCCGAAGCGATTTTGGAAAACAATTAATCCCTCTCAATGTAGTGAGATTTCACTAAATAATAGCTTTGGCCTTCCTATTCCTGAGAATGAAATTGCTGATTCTCTTAACACAGTATTTAGTTCTCTTTTTACTAATGAGCCACCCCACAGTATACCCGATCTTCCATTTTCCGCATATCCTCTGATGCAAAACATCACAATTGATTCATGCGGCATAATCAAAGTCATTGAATCATTGAATAACTCATCATTCACAGCAGTAGACGGCATCAATGCTAAAGTGCTAAAAAATACTAAACATGTGTGTAGCCTGTTTTTGTCGCTCATATTTCAGGAATCACTCGACAGCGGTTCAGTTCCACATGAATGGCAGGTGGGCAAGGTCATCCCAGTCTTCAAGAAAGGAAGCCGAGCATCGCCAAGTAACTACCGTCCGATCTCTATAACAAGTGTCTCTTGTAAAGTAATGGAGCATATCATATACTCGCATACTGCTAACTTCTTAACATCTGTAAATTTCTTTCACCCAAGTCAGCATGGTTTTCGCAAACATTACTCCTGTGACACTCAACTTGCTCTTTTTCTGCATGATTTACACGCAAACCTAGACCGTAACATTCCGACTGACACAATATTCTTAGACTTCGAAAAGGCATTCGACAAGGTCCCCCATGGTCGTCTTTTAAGTAAATTATCCCGTCTTAACAGCCACCCCTGTGTTTTAAACTGTATACCAGGATTTTTAACCAACCGTCAGCAATTTGTTTACGCTAACTCACGCTCTTCATCTCTAACACCCGTTCTTTCAGGCGTACCGCAAGGTACCGTACTTTGTCCCCTCCTCTTCTTGATATACATTAATGACCTCCCCTGTAATATTTATTCTCACATTCGTCTATTCGCAGATGATTGTGTTGTTTACTGCGCAATTAATAACCCCTCTGATCATTCCATACTACAATGTGACCTCACCCGCATACAGAACTGGTGTAACACTTGGCTCATGTCCTTGAATGTAACTAAAACTGTGTTAATGTCTATTCACTGTCGTCAACATCACGTTGTTTATAACTACAGCATCAATAACAACCAGATTACTACAGTCGATTCATTTAAGTATCTTGGTGTGTACATCTTGCGTGACCTAACTTGGACCTGTCATATTAACCACATAATCAATTCTGCTAATCGTACTCTACGGTATATACGCCGTAACCTTTCGCTCGCTCCTCCTTCTATTAAAAAAGTTGCCTTCGAAACCTTTGTCTGGCCAAAGCTAGAAAATGCTAACGCGATTTTTGACCCTCACCACATTAACCTCACTTACGCCCTCGAATCTGTCCAGAACCGCGCGGCACGGTTTATACTGTCTAACTATTCATACACAACGAGCATCTCGGCACTAAAAGCAGAGATTAACTTATCCGATCTAGCTAAACGCCGCAAAATCACACGACTTAACCTTTATCATAAATTCTTTCATTCTTTGCCTTTAGATAACCCATACATCAGAAGAGCCCACCGCATTTCCCGCAACAGTCACTGTAACGCAGTATATCCACCACAAGCCCGTGCTGTGACCTTTCATCAATCGTTTTTCCTGCGCACAGCCCAAGACTGGAATGACCTGCCCACCGAAGTCCCCACCATCATCGACACCCAAGCATTTAAACGGCTCATCGAAACTATCCCATCATAACTACCATTTTATTGTAAGCCTTAATATCCACTCCCTCATGTAATATCCCAACCGGGACCTTTGAGGTAATAAAATGAATGAATGAAAGATTTCAACAGTTTGCTTTTGATGGATTCTTTGCCCGCATTACGCTTCACTCTATTGACAATTGATCATACATTTAACTTCGATATCAACGTAGCTGAAGCTATTGAAAATTCATGAAACACTTCTGTAGTCTTCACACCGTACCAATTCCCCCCATGCAAAAAATTACTCCTATTGGTGTCACTTCAGCAACGCTTGGCGGGTCGGATCAGTCCATCGCAGTGACTAAATAACGTTGCGGCCGGCTCTCATAAAAGTGCTCCTACAAAGTCAACGAATTTCGTTTAGGATAGTGGGTGTTGTAACAAATAAAAGTAACCGGTAATATCACACCTTCCGTTACCGTTTTGAAACAACATTGAGTGCTTCACTTAGTTGCTGAAAAACAGTCGCAGCTTCGCAGCAAACACGTAGCAGTGAACGCCATAGGAACAAAATGGAATGTCACGCGAGAAATGACAAGCAGATTGAAACGTGCCCTGTGTTGCTCACGCACAAATGACACGCGTAACTTACTCACAGCTACCAATCAACGCTAAAAAGTGTCTCACTTGTTACTTTGCTGTGTCTGAAAAGCGTGCCGTCTTCGCAAACGGAAACTGTGCAGCGAGTGCAGTGACCTTTGTGCGCCCGGTAGCTACAACAAAATTGTTCCAGTGAAAGCCCAAGGCTAAAATTTCTCTTACCGTGAGATAAGCGTGAGAACGTAAGTGAGTATATACACCACCTCCACGGGGCAAAGTATATTGTTACTAGAACAAGTTTGGCAAAGTACACATGGGAGATGAATGCATCAGGGCGTGTCGCCGCGTTGTGACGATCTCGTGACGCACGCTCGCTACACCATATCAACGGTAATTCTGAAAACATGATAGTTCCCCTGAGATTACCATCGGAAGAGGTGTGTGGTAGATATAAATTGCTTGCCATTCGAACGAAAAAGAAGGTGCTGCTTCGTAGCACAGTGGCTAATGCCGCACACTGACAAGCAGCATGTCTCATTCGTTTCCGCCGTGGAGAGTCGTTTTCTGGATCATTTTAAATGCGAAGCATTTCTTAGCAAACTTTGGCAACTTTGAGCATATCTATCTATCTATCTATCTATCTATCTATCTATCATCTATCTATCTATCTATCTATTTATCTATCTATCTAGCCACCTACGACTTTAAGCTCTCCTGGCCATTTCGATAATAGTATCGATATCAACCTTGGTATGGCATATCTTGACTGTATGAAGAACTTATTTGACTAGTCATAACATGAAAATCACGACAAGTATGTCATGAATTTCTTAATTGAAATTTCATGGTGCTGCAGCTCTTGCGGTGGTTTTGCTCACTTGGCATTTTGCGAAACTGGTACGGTATGCTATGATTGCATGGCAAACAAAAGTGACAGACCCTAACATGAAAATCATGATATGCACGTCATATAACAGCATGACTACATGCCACGCCCATAATGCGCTCGCGGCCGTTTCCCTAGCCTCACATATACCGCATTTGGTATAACCTGACGCGAACGCACGAAATAGGTGAACGACACATCCCAACATGATATTCACAACATGCGTGCCATGTACTACATGCCACACTGATGATGCACTCGCGGCCGCTCCGCTAGCTTCACTAATGCCAAATTTGTTATTAAGTGACGCCAATGGATGACGAAAGCATGTGACCGGTGCAAAAATGATAATCATGAGATGCGGCTCAGGTGAGAGAATGACTACATGTCACAGTCAAGGTGCCAATACATTTCAACCTCACGCGGAGCGCGGGCTCACTGGCGTTCATTTCGTCGAGTCACTCCGGCGTTGCCACTTCAGGCACCGGTCCGGCCATATCCTCGCACCTGCGCGCCACGCTGCGTTACTTTGACGCATGCGCACTTTGGCGCGTCCGGTGTTCGACCGTCACGAAAAGAGAGAGACGCAGTGTTCTCTGGGTAACGCATCAGCGTGAAATGCAGCATGTCGCATTTCGTGCCGGTTCCCGTAAAGCCACGCCGACGGACGCTGGTCGCATCTGGCAGCAAACTAAAGAGTGCTTGCGTTTTTCTAACTCAGCGTCACTGTGCCCAGCGTGCGCGCGCGTCAACTCTACGTTGGAGTATATTGGGCCCTTCATGATGCGCTTGCGACTGTTTTGATAGCTCCACATATAACAATTTGTGTTTCGTGACGTCAAAGGATTAAAAAATATATGACTGGTGCATGATTGATTTATGTGGTTTAACGTCCCAAAACCACCATATGATTATGAGAGACGCCGTAGTGGAGGGCTCCGGAAATTCTGACCACCTGGGGTTCTTTAACGTGCACCCAAATCTGAGCACACGGGCCTACAACATTTCCGCCTCCATCGGAAATGCAGCCGCCGCAGCCGGGATTTGAACCCGCGACCTGCGGGTCAGCAGCCGAGTACCTTAGCCACTAGACCACCGCGACGGGGCTATATGACTGGTGCAAACATAATAATTATGACACGCGTGTCATGTGAGAACGTGACAAAATGACACGTTCACAGCGTGCTCGCGGCCATTTCACAAGCTCCACACATACTAAATTTGGTGTCAAGTGACGTGAATAGGTGACAAAGGAAGCCTACAGATGCAAATATAATAATCTAGGCATGGAAGTCTTGTACGGCATCATCTACCTCTACCTCGAAACGTTGTGTTGATTTTAAAGTAACATATCAACGTTTCTCATTAATTCTTCGCATAACATCCATTCCAACTGTACGTGGGGCCTGCCAATTTTTTTTCTTTCATGCGCTCATACATTCAGATCAGTATGCTTGTACGGTGAATGACGGTGGTAATCGACGCCGACGTTGATGCCATCGACAAATTCCAGCCGAGAGTGTCTACATAATTGCTATAACAATGAAAAGTCGCGTCTTACCGGAAACACTCTTAACTGCAACGGGTGTTCCTCGCAGAACATTTTATCTTTTTCGGAGAGTTATTGCCGGTAATTTCGAACCAAAGAGAAACAAAGATTTCTCATGATAATGCAGAAAACTTTAGGATTAATCACTTTGTCAAATGACGAATGATACTTAGCAGCCACAGTGTGCTTTCATCTTCTGTAGACGATGGCTGGTGTTCGTCATTATCATATAACATTGCATCAACTTTGACGTGAAGGCAGCTCCTTGGTCGGTGATTACTACATTTGGGGCGCCATGTCGACGAACTATGCTGTGCACGAAAAACTTGCCTACTTGAGCTGCCGTTCCTCGCTCAAGGCAGCCGGTTTCAGCATACCACGTTAAGTAGTCGGTGGCGACTACGATCTACCTCTTGCCCGATGATGACATTGGGAAGGGTCCAAGAAGATCCATTCCAACTTGTTCAAATGGTGTAGCAGGTGATTCTACGGGCTGGAGCAGGCCGGCCGTCTTCAGTGGTGGTCTTTTGCGCTTTTGACATTCGCGACATGTGTTCACATATTGCTGCACGGTCGCCAGCAGCTTGGGCCAGTAATACTTCTGACGAATTCTGGCAAATGTCCGGCTGACGCCCAAGTGACCCGACGATGGTTCATCATGACAAGCTTCTAGGATTACGGGTCTCATTGCTAACGGAACGACGAGTAAGAACTTCTCTTTGTTATGCCTGAAGTTTCTTTTGTATAGCACATTTTCACGGAGACAAAATGAAGATAATGTTCTCCTAAATACACGTGGGACCTGGCCGGCACGCCCTTCGAAGAGTTTGATCAATGGGAGCAGTTCTGCGTCAGCTCTTTGATGCTCCGCAATATCTGAGGCTTCTATCACACAGAGAAGTGTCGAGTCGTCTTCTTCTGAAGGAGTATATTCAAGTGGCGAGCGTGATAAGGAATCGGCATCATTGTGTTTTCGCCCAGACCGGTATACTACAGTAATGTCGTATTCTTGCAGTCGGAGACCCCATCTGGCAAGACGTCCCCACGGGCCTTTAAGTTCACCAGCCAGCAAAGTTAGCGGTGGTCGCTGACGGCACGGAACGGCCTTCTGTAGAGGTATGGCCTGAACTTTCTGATAGCCCATACTACTGCCAAACACTCTTTTTGTGTCACAGAATAGTTTTCTTCGGCTTTTGAGAGGGTTCGGCTGGCGTAAGCTATCACTTTGTCTTCTCCATTTTGCCATTGTACGAGTACTGCGCCAAGACCAATATTGCTTGCGTCGGTGTTGAGTTCCGTGTCAGTGGTCTCGTCGAAGTGGGCAAGGAACGGCGGGCTTCGCAAGCGTTGCTTTAATTCGTTGAAAGCTGTTTCTTGTTCTGCACCCCAAGCGAATGATTCTTCGTCTTTTGTGAGTGTGTTTAGAGGTTCGGAAATTTTCTATAAATCGTCTGTAGTAAACCCAAAAATCGGCGCACCTGTTTCTTGTCTCTGGGCTTTCAGAATCCTGCGACCGCCGCAGTCTTGTCAGGATCAGGGCCAACACCTTCCGAATTCACGCTTCGAGACGATGCGAATTTTGGAGGGGGAGTATTGCTACATAGATCGCTCCTACTAATTATTTTGCAAACAGAACCAACGGGACGCTATGTGAAATAGTTAGTAGGAGCAATCTGTGTGGCATTGACCCTGTAGACGCTCACGTAGCCTCCCGTTGGTCCTCTTTGTAAAATAATTAGTAGGAGCAAACTCTGTGGCAATATTTACGAGGAGTGGTTTCTACTTTCCTAGTAGTGTTAACCTAAAGCCCTACACACACTATATATAATTGAAAAAGTCAGAGTTTTTTTGTGCTGGATTGGGGGCAGGGGGGGCTTGTGATGATTTCAAATGTCGCCATTACATGAGAGACGTGTAGTTATAGTATATGATTGCGTGGATGAGGTGGGGGGAGTAGTACTATTGTGCAGGGAAATATTTTGGGAATTTCGTCAGCGTTTGCCAGGAAAATTCCCGAAATAGGAAATTTTCATGTTTCAGAGTGGGAGTTCTTCGGTGTAGTACAGAACCTCACTGGGCGTTGTTGTGTCGGCGAGCGGCATCCGACGGCGAGGGCCCGACGACTGAACGCGAGACGCAACGTGCGCCGGCACGCGCCCCCGACACGCGCAGTGGAAGTGAGTTGACCGGAGCCCGCGGGAACTCAACAAAGACTGAACCGGCCAGCGGCCGTTTATTGAACGACACACAACGGACACGCGGACACACGTGATTGGCTGCATGCAATCACGTGTGTGCCGTTACAGGCGACATCTGTTGACAGAGTACACACTAGGGACGCGCTCAGTGCGCGCGCCACTCACAGGTGGCGCCAGGACACAACATCATCCCTCCCCCCTCGTCGACAAAATGAGCATTATCACAGAGTAACACCAAAGAAAGTCCCAAGATCTCCACTAAGGAATGTTCACGCCACTCGAGCGGCGGGGAGAAGAACAGTTCACGCACAGGCACAAGTGGCCTAATACAACAGACACGTCACACATCTTGTGAAACAAAATACACTGCAAAATAACACAGAACTGAAAGTCTCTTGCGATGTCGTGGCTGGGCCCACCAGCCACGGTATTATAGGAAGAACTCTTTTGACCTTAAGTGACAAAATCTTTGAGCCAGTCAGGTCGTTTTGTCTGACGGCGCGGACGCATAGAAGTCTCAGTAGAACTTGTTGAAGTGCGACCAGGTTCGGTCGTCTTTGAAAACCTTGTAGCCCCTTCACTTTCCCCCTCCCCAGGGTTGAGATTCAGTGGATTACTTAAAAAAGTTACCCGCACCGGGTCCTGCTGACTTCCCAACGTTCCTTGAGGAACAACTGATTCAGACCCTTCACTATAAAAATCTCTGACGAATCAGAGTTTGGCTGAAAATGGGGTACGTACTTTCTTTTGATGATTTTCATGTGCTAATTGGAGGAAAGTAAATACTAGAACACTAGGAATAACTACACGGTCACCACGCATGAGTAATCCGTCAACACAAGAGAGTTCATACCTAACATGAAAGTAAGCCATTAACTCATTGTTTATGTGCTTCTTGAAAGGCCAGCCCTTGGATACACATTCACAGACTTTTTGCAACGTCACATCTGGATTCGTTGCAAGTTGGACGGTTTCTTTGTCAACCACAGATTTCACTAAAGACACTATTTCTTCATCCTTGCTAAGTTCTGGACAGGTCTGAATTGGCAGCCTAGACAGGGCATCCGCGACCACATTTTCTGAGCCCTTGCAATATTATATGTCAAAGTTGTAATACAAAAGTCTAGCTGACCACCGCGAAATCCTTAAGGGCCGTCGGCCTGCATCACCTGCTGCTAACAGAGCAACTACAGCCTGATGGTTGGTTCTAAGGGTGATACATCTACCCCAAAGGTAAATATGCCACCTTTCGCACGCGAATAGACAGGCGAGCGCTTCGCGTTCACCCACAGAGTACTTCTTTTCAGTATCTGACAAGGTTCTCGACGCAAAGGCTACTGTTTCATGCTTAGGACCATACCGCTGCTGTAACACAGCCCCGATGCCCACGTCAGATGCATCGGTTGTAACCACCACAGGTAGCTCAAGATTAAACACCTTAATGACAGGCGAACAAGTCAGGCGCGTTTTCAACTGGTTAAAACTGCGTTGGGCATCCTCCGACCAGCAAAACTTTTGGCCGTGCCTGAGCATGAGACGAAGCGGTTCAACTAGGTTGCATAGTGATCAATGAACTTGGCATAGTATCCTGGCAGACCTAAAAATGACTGTGAAGACTTAAAGTCTGTAGGAGCTGGGGCATTTACTATAGCCTTTACTTTACTTTCTAGCAGCCATATGCCATCAGCTGAAATCCCGTGTCCCAAGAAGCTAAGTGCTTTCACGGAAAAAAGACATTATTCATTCAACTCCATGCCACTGTTGGACATGCAAGTCGAGACTTCAATTAAGCTCGCGTCATGCTCAGACTGAGTCTTACCCCACACAAGGACATCATCCAGATAGCAAATTACATTCTTGCAATCTTTTAAAATCTGGGACATCATTTTTTGAAAAACCGCAGGCGCGGACGCCAGACCGAAACAGACACATTTAAGCATGAACAAGCCATCATGTGTGACGAACGTCGTTAAGTCCCTACTGCTCTCCTCTAACAACAGCTGGTGAAAAGCTGACGCTAACTCTAGCTTAGAAAAACAAGTGGCTCCATGAAACATCTGCAACAACTCTTCAACGTGCGGCAAAGGATACCCATCAAATGATAATTGCCTTATTCGGTTGCCTGAGATCTACACATTTTTCTTGCGGACGACGACGAGCGGCGAAACCCACTCGAAAGCGTCAACGCGTTCGATGACATCTGAGTCTTTGAGTCATCGGAACTCGGTCGCCACCTGATCGCGAAGAGCCAGAGGGAGACGTCTCAGCTTGGATGCAACTGGAGTCACACCTGGCCGCCATTGAATGCGATGAATGAAACCATTGACGAGGCCCAGCTCGTCGCTGAAGAGCTGCTCGAAGCCCGAAGGCACGTTGTAGGGACACTGCACTTCACATGATGCGAGTCGACACGTCAACGACGTGCCGTCAATCTGGATGCCCAGTCACTGAATGGCGTAAAGGCCCAAAAGCGATGTACCCTTATTGGTGACGTAGAAGACCACGGAGCAAGACCGCTGCAACACTTTGACTGGAGCTTGGAAGGAGCCAAGGATCCCAATGCGCTGCTTGGAGAAGTTTCGCAAGTCGACTGCAGCTTTGGACAGGCTGTGCTGTTTGCTGAAATGCCGCTGAAAGTCTTCTGCAGTCATCAAGGATACAGACGCTCCTGTATCCACCAGTAGTCGCAGAGTAACACAATCAACCCCAGCGTGGACGACTAAGTCTTTTTTGGATGAGGTGCTAACTGTGAGCACGGACAACAAAGGACGATCCGGAGATAACACTGATGAGCTTGAAGTTGATTTCAACTGAGTGAAGGCCTGCTGCTCCGGTACGACGTCGACAGCTCCACTTGAATAGACGCGCTGTACAGGGGCAGTCTTTCGTACATCGACGCGAAATGTCCCCAAGCGTTGCACGTGTTGCAACGTCGACTTCGGGCTAGACAATTTCGAAAACTTGAGTGGTTCCGTCTGCTTCCACAGCGGTCGCACAATTGAGGTTGGAAGTCGCCTTAAGACTTCACATTTGGGACTGCAGCACGGTACCCCGACGACGACTGCGGCTGAAAGTCGCCATCTTGGCCTCCCGGACCTGGTGACGTGAAGTCACGGCCTCCCCGACTGGCGCGGCCATTCTTTCTCTTCGCGCCGCCATGTTGGGTGCCTTACCCAACGGCTTCGACATGTTCAGGTTGACTGGGAGCAAACGCTTGGTTCGCCAAGGATAATGCTTCGAGCGTCTGACCGACTTCTTTCACTTTCTCCAAGGACAACTCTTCGCCGTATGCCAGCAGCTTCTCTCTCACGCGCAAGTTGGACGAGCCATGAATAATCTGATCGCGGACGCGTTCCGCGTACGTGAGCCCAAACTTGCATCGTACGGCTTTCTCCTTCAGGACTCTCACGCAGTCGAGGAAACTCTCACCGAGGAGTTCACTACGACTAGTGAACTCGTGACGTTCAACTAGCGGATTAGTGGACGCGGAGAAAAGCCGATCGAGCTGCTTGACGAGACTGTCATACTTTGTAACGGCTGGAGCCGAATCTGGGTCAGTCGCCGACGAAGTTGGCGCCGCGTTGCTCGGAGTAGGCGCCGCATTGCTCGTTTCGTGTCGGGCTTCTTCCTGTTCGGCTGCCACGAAATACCTCCGCTGTCCTTCCAGTCCCAGCAGGCTGACGAGCGCCCACGCACGACGCGCGTCGTTCCAGTCGCTGCCGCCGGCCGCCTCTAGGTGGGCCTGAAACACTTTTTTCCAATAAGTCCACAGAACCGGGGGCAGCCCCGGCAGCTGGAGGAAGACAGAAAGGCGCTCGAAGAGAGCCATGCCGACAGGAGCGGTGGTACAGAGTGGTGTGGAGCGGAGCAAGCGTGAAGGCCTAGGCGAGAGCTTGTCAGAGTCTGCACACAAAGAGCACTAGGTCTCGCGGGTTCTTTCTGCTGTGGTAGGAACCGAGGTGAGGAACATCCTCGTCACCATGTTGTTGTGTCGGCGAGCGGCGTCCGACGGCGAGGGCCCGACGACTGAACGCGAGACGCAACGTGCGCTGGCACGCGCGCCAGACACGCGCAGTCGAAGTGAGTTGACCGGAGCCCGCGGGAACCCAACAAAGACTGAGCCGGCCAGCGGCCGTTTATTGAACGACATACAACGGACACGCGGACACACGTGATTGGCTGCATGCAATCACGTGTGTGCCGTTACAGACGACATCTGTTGACAGAGTACACACTAGGGACGCGCTCAGTGCACACGCCACTCACAGGTGGCGCCACGACACAACAGGCATTACCGCCAACACTGCTAATTATTAATTTCGGGGAACGAAATATTGCACGTGGACCTGATAAAGCCTCGCTATTAGTGTTGTGGAGCTGACACTAAGAAATTAGAATGATTGTAGAAGTATTTCACAATTCCGCGACCCTGGAATAGAAGGGGAATGAAATGGGGACAACGCTTAGAGGAATGGAATAGCAACATAATTAAGCGCGTTTTGCCCACGTTTTCAGCGCATTTGCTCAAATGCGCTGAAAACGTGCTGCTTTTCAAACTTCAAACATTGGTTAATCAAAGCCTCAAACTTAACAGCACAGCAGCGCTTTCAAAATGGCTCGGCTGATTACAAGCAGAGCACAATTATAAGCAACAAACTAACCACTACTCCGTCCATATATTGACCATGTTTCTCTAGAGTTTGTCACTATTCATCACGTCGTCCATATATTGATCATGTTGCTCTAGAGTTTGTCACTATTCTTCACGTAACAACGGTCGAACGGAACTAGGGCAGCAGCATCTCCCTTCGCCCGCGTCTTCTTTTGTGCCTTGTAATTTTTTTTTCTCGGTGGGATCCTAGTACAGACCCTAGCCGCCTGCTGTTTCCCACCCTTCACTGCTTAGTGCCAGCTTCTGTCGGTGTCGGCGCCTCGTACGTGTTTTCGCAAAAAAAAACGCTTCTTTTAGCTGTGATGCGTAATAACGCCGGTGCGATGCTTTTGTTTTTTGCAGCTTTTTTCTGCGCGCCGTGTCCCTTCATAGTCTCCCACCTGTCTTTTGCAGAACTGTCCCATGCTAGAAACATGGCACCTTCACCCGAAACTATGTCGGCGATGGTTTCTTGGTCGGCGCAGCACACAGTCGTACACAGTGAACTGTGCGCGCTCCCACTTCGTACATATAAAGAAAGAATATAATGTTGAAAGAATTGGTTTCTGAAGCCATCTGGAGCAGAAAAGCCCACGTAACCACTGCCACGGTGGTGTCTGCCCGAGTTGTCACGCCACGATTTGCGCCTTAGCGAACCCCCGTTCGCACTGTTCTATAGTGGCGGCAGGCAAGGGTGCCACTGCTGCTGTGCCTGTAGACGGCTAGATAAGCATAACCATTATGTACTACCACACAGGCGTCTGCGTCAAGTGGTTAAGGCTTAAACAACTTATGTTTGTGTAGTGCGAAACGTAGGTAAATACATGGCAATAGCTTAATCTCACTTTTTTTGTAGAACCAATTGTTGAAAAAGCCGTCCCTCAGAACTGGTTTTTTTAAACTGAATGACGAAGCACCCATTAGCCCCTACCGTTTCATTGAGAAGTTTCGAAGAATGAAGCTAAAACAAAGAATCTTTCTTTTGTACTATGTATGCTTGTGGCCTTTATTGCAGCATTCAAAAACCACAAGGATGCTTGAGCAATTGTTATTACTACCAAAGAACAAGTTACCGATTGCCAAACTTGTTCGGAAGTTCGATTGATTGATATGTGAGGCCTAACGTCCCAAGCCCATCATAAGAATATGAGAGACGCCATAGTGAAGGGTTCGGGAAATTTAGACCTCCAGGGGTTTTTTCTGAGCACACGGATCAAATCTGAGCACACGGACCAACAAAATTTCTGCCTCCATCGGAAATGCAGCCGCCGCAGCCGGGATTTGATCCCACGACCTGCGGGTCAGCAGCCGAGTACCTCAGTCACTAGACTAGCGCGGTGGGTTGTGTTCGGTAGATCAGTTCTTCAAGATGTTAAATTCAGATTAGACGTTCCTAACTCTCGAGCTGAGAGCTGGGCAAACCATAGTTCTAGCACTCCGAGGTAAGACCATTTTAGATGCGAAGCAGCTCTTGCGACGGAGCAAAAAAAAAATTGCTTGCTAATGAGCCTCACAAACCTGAATTGTTGGTTATTAGATGCCCAAATTAACGCATCCTGCAGATTTTGTCTGGATGGCACGTTCAAAACTACCATTTCGAATTTGTGTTCCACACTGTAATACGTCCTAACGATACATATGCTTGCCAAGTATGTTTGTTGGCCGGGATTCGAACCCGCGACCGGCGGGCCAGCAGCTGAGTACCTTAGCCACTAGACCACCGCGGTCAGGCGCGACTACATGGTCGTACCAAGCTGATGCCTGAAGAGGAAAATGAGCCGGACATCCCCGTTTGGCCGGCAAGCACAGACAGAGGCGAGCAGCATGCGGTCGTACACCATTTCGTATGTGCCGACATCGATGACAGGCATCTTGAATGTTATAACTAGGCAGAGCCGGCCGGAATACTTTGAGCTCATTGCGCCAGGGAAAGTCATAGAAATACGCACAAATACTCAAAAGAACATCCTGTCTGTGGAGGTCACTGCGAAGGCCTTATTGGACACGCTGAAAGCGATATTTATATTTTGAAACATTCCGGCTCGCGCATTCTCCGTGTACGACAAAGAAACGACAACAGGGGTTGTATATGAGATGGATGAGGAGATAACAGACTCGAGTCTCGAGAAACTGCTGTCATTGTCGGTTCCCGTGCTTGATTTCCTCCGCTTTGAACGGACGTGATGTGTTAAAGTAGTGTTACAGTCTAAGACGTTACCCACACAGGTAAAGTTCGGTACGTGAGGCACTCGGTACATCCTTACGTACTAAAACCTGTGCAATGTCATGAATGCATGAAATTTGGGCACGTTAAAGCAGTTTGCAAGGGTGCAGTAACCTGAAAGCATTGCGGTGGCCTTCATGATGGTGATAACTGCAATGCTGTGGCCCAATGCCCAAACTGCTCAGGCGCGCACGACGCAACATCAAGGAAATGTTCCAAAATGAGGAATGAAATGAGCATCCTGAAGAAAGTGGTTCAAGACCACTCCACTCACAGAGAATCTGCAAGGGTTGTATGGGGCCGTAAACATCGTTCACGAAACCGACGCAAACGAAGCAGCAGTGCTCATAGCTTATCGAATTCGACACACAAAACCGTGCCGTCACCACCTCCTAGCCTACTTTTGTCGGCCAGAAAGGAGGAGACAGATGCGCAAATGCCAAAACAGTCCACGCAAGGACAAGGCAACTAATCATTGGCTCTCACCACGTCGGAGACTCAGTGGCCTTCACTACCGTCAAGAGCCGCCGTAGTGCCATCATCACATAAAGCGCCTCAGACAATGAATAAAACAAGGACATGGACAACGCAGATGTGAAGGCTATGCTTAAAAATTTGATGGGTTTGATGCGTAAGATCCTCAGCACCCTAAACATTCCCGCTGCTAAGGTGGCTGTGCAGATACTTGAGGTTTTGGAGCATCTTTAGTGGTTCTTCAATAAGTGAATATGGCATTAATGTTCGAAGAACGCATGCGCCAGTCGGTTGTTATGCAATGGAATGCTTGTGGTCTATGTGGCCGTCTTTCATACTTCAGACAATGGGTTTTTAAATATCAATTTCCTGTTATCGTTATATGCTAACCGATTTTGGTTTCGAAGTTTCGTATATCTGGATATGTCAAGAATTGGTCCCGCAGTTATCGACGTACGAGCAAAGTGATCGTTTGTATACGCCGTGATCTGACGTTCTTGAGACATGCAGTCACGTCGCATACCAGCAATGATTACGTGAGAATGGCCATAACACATAAAAAGCGGGCAATCTTAGTAATAGGATGATACACACACCCAAGCGCAGAGATAGACTGCTTTTACTACCTGGGGACCATTCTTCAAGCAACAGAAAGGTTACACGTTGTGATTGGCAATTTTAATGCACATCATCCTCTCTGGGGTAGCACTACAATAAATTATCACGAAAGGAATTTGGCTAATTCCATATACAACTATGCACTAAGCGTGCTCAAGAACGGATCACCTAAATTTATTCCTGGCACGTCCTACAGCAGCTGCCTCGACCTGTGTTTGGTTTCCAGAAGCCTTCTGTCTTCCGCATGTTGGTGCACAGATTTGGACACTTGCGGCAGTGACCACCTTCCAACCTATGTTCAGTTCAGGTGGTTTCGCCGCACACACACACGCTAAATCCGCCAAACGACTGGACACTGTTCAAGGCATCTGTCAATTTCGGCTGTGAGCACACGACTCAACTGATCCATTCGAAGTAGAGAACATCATTGCTTCTTCATTGTGTAGCACAATGAAACAGGTTAACCTACCGATGCAGAGATCAGCAGTTCATTCTCAATACGAGGCCCTTGGTGCAAACCGTCACCGTGCAGAACGCCGATACAGACGAACGAAGTTGCCTTCAGACCTTCCCGCCTCTCGTCGAGCTCAACGACAGGTTCTTCGGCATCATGACAAGATTGACAGGCAGCGTTGGAGAGAATTCTGTGGATCTCTAGACCCTAGGCAACATATATCTAAGATCTGGCGGGTGGTACGAGGTCTGCAGACAACTCCTCAGCAACGTAAGCCATTTCAAGCTGTTGCTCTACATCAAGGGCGGACAGAAGTTGAGATAGCCAGCGACTTGTGTAGCCTCATCGTGGCCACAACTGGTAGTCTTGCCAATAATAAGCCTCTTACTACCATTGCGCCTCCATCGTATGGCGAGCGCCTGGAAGTGCGTTTGACAATGTATGAGCTTGACGCTCCAATTTCTACCTCCCGACGATCATCGGCACCAGGACCTTACAAAACCACGTATGCTGCACTCACCCATCTTGGTACAGAAGCACGACATATTCTGTTATCTCATTATAACACCTCATGGGAGTCAGGAGAAGTCCCAGCTAATTGAAAATGCAGTCGCATTATTGCATTGCTTAGGCCGGAGAAGTGTCCTTATGCACTTTCCTCCTACAAACCAATCGCTTTAGCCAGCTGCGTCGGGAAAGTAATGGAAAGGATGGTACCGTAAGATTATAATGGCTTCTAGAGAGCAACAACTCCTTTCCTGCATTTTTGAACGGCTTCAGAAGAGGCCGATCTGCTATTGACGGTGTGGTCGACTTGATAACCAGCGTTGAAGAAGAAAGAAGCCGATGCAGACTAGTGGCGGCGGTCTTCCTGGACATTAAAGGTGCCTACAATAATGTGTGGGCCGCATTATGCGATTCTCGACGCGCTGGAAGATTTTGACATCGGTGAACGACTGCTTAGATTTTTAGCTTCCTTAGGGACCGCACCATTTATATGACGACAAATAACGAAGACACCGATCGATATAAGGTTCATCGTGGTATTCCCGAAGGAGGAGTTTTCAGCCCGATTGTATTCAATGCCACAATGATTGGCCTAGAAGTAGAACTTCCCAGCACGGTGAAGATCAGTGCATACGCTGACGACCTATGCGTGTGGGCATCCGGAACTACTCGTCCGCAATTGCGAGCTAGACTACAGCGTGCAGTGACGATCACATACAAATATCTACGATGTCAGGGGCTCACTCTTTCGATTGAAAGAGTGAGCCCCTGACGTCGTTCACGCGCACGCATATGTCGCAATGCCCGATATTTATTAATGGGACAGCGATACTTGCTGGAACGCACCACAAGTTTCTTGGGTTTGTCGGACAAAAAGATCTATCGAGGACGAGACATGTCGCAGTACTTAAATCTAAATTGAAGAGCTTTGCTCTCGTTCTTCGCCATGTTCCAAGAGCAAGATGGGGCCCATCAGAATCATCGCTCCTTCAATTGTATAATGCTCTATTTGTGGGATACATTCGATACAGCATATCGGTGCTCTTCAATATGAGACCTAGTTGTGTGAAGACGCTATAGAGTGTTCAAGTTCAAAGCTTACGAAGATACTTGGGTCTATTACGCTGTACTTCAACAAATGGGACAATTGCCGAGGCTCGGGCTTGTCATATCAGTGTATACATGCTCTGCGAGCCACCTAAAGTTTACCTCCGATTACTGAGGAGACACAGACAGCACCCACTATCAGTACTACCCGCCACTCACCCAGAGTGCACTTCGTCAAGAGTGTTATCGTGTCATGAGAATATTTTACTGTCAAGATTTTCCCCGCCAAATGTCCCGGAAGTTCCTCTATGGATCCTGCCTAAACCACCTGTTTGTTTTACGATACCTGGAATTACGAAGAAGTCGCTCGTTCCTTTTGTTGGCCTCGGACAACTGACCCAACATCACATTTATACAACGTACGGTGATTTTCTGCACGTGTGCACCGATGGGTCCACCACACTTAACAACTCCGCCGCAGCCTTTGTCATCCCAGACATAGATATCACTCAACGATTCAAAGTGGACAATAAAACTACATCAGCTACCGCAGAGCTTGTCGCTATCCGGCAGGCAGTAAGATTTATTTCCGGAGAGCAACCTCATGCCTGGACAATTTTCTGTGATGCTAAACCAGCTTTGCAAACCATTATTTGCATCATGAAGCAAGGTTCGTAATACAGCTTGCCAATAGAAGTCGCAGAACTTATTCGGGTTGCTTCAACAAATGGCCATCTTATCACTTTCCAGTAAATTCTCGCGCATTGCGGCATGATGAGAAGCGAAGAGTCCAATGCTGAAGCTAAAAATGCCTTAAGAAATGCCCTTGAAGTACGCATTGCGTTTTCACGAGCTGACACGAACGCCCTGCTTCGCTGCGTGATGCGCAGCTACACGCTTCAGCACTGGACGACTCCGGAACAGCGACACCGGCGACTTTACAAATGGGACCCGGAAATAAGGTTCCACATGCCCCTTAAATTGAAACGGGAACTCACGACTATGATTCACGGCATCTTTCTTGGTGTGACGTACACCAGACGTTACCCACACATCACCGGTCGCAGTGACACCGGTGCTAATTGTCAACACTGTGATGTGCCAGAAGTCGTTTTTTACTCTGCCGAATAGCTTGGTGAGCTATTGGGATAATTCTTGTTAAAATATTGTTAATAATTGAGATTTCTCTCTCTCCATCGCTCTTTTTGCAGTGACTTGGCACAGCGTAAAGTTTAAATGAGCTTGCTCAGAATGAATACTTGAATATTTTTAATGGTAGCCGCACAAAGTTTACGCGAGTAAGTTCAATAGATTGAAATTATAGGATTTGAACCCTCATTTGACCCACTCAACAAAGTTACCGGCAACAGTGCTCTGCCTCTTCAAGGGGTGGTATGATGACCTTTCAGATAAGGGTTCCTGCTTTCTTCTGAACTGCTGCCAGAGCAGGTGCCTTTATAAATTTTCAATATTACGAAGGTGTATACAGATTTCTTACAAGAGTAGTTCTCACCAATTCAGCCGTCAGTTTTATTTTCCCACTGACTTCGCAGTCGTCGAAGCTCTAAATATGTCTTCATAAATTATTTTTGTTTGTGCTCTATATTTCCGTGTCTCCAGAAAGTTTTCCTAGGATAAAAGGCGCGAAAATGTACACGGGCATTCGCTTGGAGGCACTCCTTCAAAATGGGCGTCAGATACGCTTCGCCAAGCGAATGCACGCAATTAACCGTCCCGTGAAGATAACAACCTAACATTATAAGCATTTGCTTTATGAAAGAGCAATCGAAACCAACTAGAATGGCAATCTGCATATTTTTTTCGAAAGTTGCTAATTTTTGCAGACATAATAACGCACAAGAAAACAGGAACACCGTCTTGTATTACGCACGCGCTATGCGCCAACGAACGGACCACTCAGAAATCACTTTACGGATTTTAAACGCTGTGGGAGTCGTGGTGTACACGCCGTACCATATATGCACCTGAAATTAGTTTTTAATGAACAAAAAGTCACTAGATTTTCTTAAGATTTCGGGGTGCTCTGCATTTGTATTCAACTTTTTTTACGTTTTCACGAGTGGACGTGCGCTGCACCTCTTATATATCGCTCCAAATGTTATTGGGGCTTAAAGAATATCGCCTTTTAGAGCAACAAAATGCGCCTTCAACAATGGAGACAAAATTGGCAATTAGCAAGCGATCACCTTTGGTAAATAACTGCAATACTCATGTTACGGGAGCGTGTAAAAAGGAGCGCAAAGCGGTCCTAACTACTCGATAGACAGCCTTGCGTGCGCAGGCTACGTTTGGATTAACAGGTGCACGTATATGTCATTTCTCAGCGGACTTCGTTCATGCTTGCAGCTTCATGAATATGCCGACTTCCAAGCGTCACTTCAAACACGAAAGTTCCTTCCAATGGGGCGCAACCGGTACCAAAGATGCGCCTATTTCAGGGTTTCAGCACGTAACAAGGCGCGTGGGCACAGATTTATTTTCGGGGGGACAAGGGGAACCCCTTAAAACAGACTTCTTTTTCTTTATACCTTGGCAAAAAGAAAATTGGGTGGGGTGGAGGATGGGCATTGTTTGCTTAACCCTCGATACGCCACTGCACATTACCCAAATGCGGTACGCGAATACGACACGGGATTGTGGTAGCACCCCTCCTCATCAGCTCGTTGTGCTCGACGTGCGTCCTGGAATAGGTTCGATCGTAAAAGAAAGAGCTATACGAAGCGATTGTAGCAGCGTGAAAGCTCGCTTAGTACTTTAATAAAGTACCTACTCCGATCGACAGATGCATCGAGATGGTTTGCAGGCAACAAGCAACAAGGCGTGACCCTTTGCATAGTAAACTTCAAAGCCCTTTGTGGTGTATGGGTGCTTTTAAAGGACTTCGGAGTACCAAAAGCACAACAAGCGAGAGAAGAGGAGTGGTACCCTAGTCCCGTACCGTATTTGCATTCCGTATCACCGCAACGAGCTCAAAATTTTCTTGAACGGATTAGCTACTAACAAACAGGCAGCGCACTCCGTGAGACATAGAGGAGGTGGCGTCGCAGTAGTCGCAGCACGCCGAGACAAGCGCCGACGCAACGGTGCGCAGTGGCGCAAAGACACACAGCGTACACGAAGGGCGCCGTCTGGAATGTTTGGCGTATTCGGCATCATTTTCTGGACACTAGCCAATGACAGCGTGCTGCACGAGTGACAGTTAGCTTTTGAAAAAAAAAGTAAAATCTCCTGTTCCGATTGCTTGTTCTGTTTCCTGTTTTTGTTCAACTTGAAACCTCTGTTATTAGGTAACGTGATATCGCAATAAATGTTTTCTTTGTGTGTGTGACCTCATACCGCTGTCTAGTCTACTGCCAACTTGATTACTACGTCAGACCAATTAGGACACAATTAGAAAAACTAGTGCGAGCGCTGTCCATTTATTTATTTCAACAGTCCTCACAGGCCCTGTAAGAGGAACTGGGTGACAGCACAAAATAAATGATCACAAAAAATAAATAATAATTATCATACAGAATGAAATGGCTTAAAGCAAACAAAACTAAAGAAACACCAAACCACTGGCTAACAACATTAGCACAGGAAAAGAGAGCTAATGAGTAATTCAATGTATTTATTACCCAAGTCAACTGGTCAGCAAAAAGCTCGCATACGTTGTTTATGACGTTCAGCCAGGTCGTGGCCGAATGGAGGCGCTTTTCATTGAGGTTATTCCTAAAAGGTGGCTTAAACAAAGTGTGTTCATTCTAAATGTTTACAGCCCACCATTCGATCAGAGACAGTCTTTCCACTTCCTGTTTACGAAGGCCGCTATGCTCGCTAGAAAGTCACCATTAGAATTCGCGGGAGACTTCAACGCCCCACATAACGCATGCGGGTACATCAGGCAAACGACTAAGGGCATAAATCTAGCGCGGCCAGTCGATGACCTAACGCTAACAGTCATCACCGTACCCCGGTTTTTCACGAGACTGGGCACGTCGGTGGCTATAGACACAACCCCCGATCTCACGTTTATCAAAAATTTACAGCAAACAACCTGGGATAACAAGCAAGAAATCCTGGGCAGCGATCACGTCATTATTAGTGTTACCATTCAGGTCAGAGCCCCCCAGGCCAGGGAATTTAAAGTGACGAACTTGGATTCTTTCCGAAAGCTGAGAAACGAGGACACGGGCGAATACGACAGCTTAAGCGAACTCATTCAGACACTCAGAGCAGACGTTGAAAAGGCCGCTAAAACTATTTAAACCGAGTTCGATGTTCCTAGGATGGATCCGCACCTCGCACATCTCTTGGAAGCCAAAGCCTCCATTTTGAGGCGATGGAAAACACAGAGACTTAACCGACGGTTACGAAAGAGGGTTGCTGAACTTAATAGGGAGATCGAAGAGTACTGCGCCGAGTTAGCTCGGCTACAATGGGATGAGATCTGATCAGCAGTCGATGGACGCATGCGTACAGGGGGGAAATGGAATCTTCTTAAACACACGCTAGATGACACGCAGACCAAAGACAGGTAAAGACAGACACTGTGCCACCTGATTCACAAGCACAGACAAGAGGGTGGAACTGAAGAAACGCTCTTAGACGAGGTAGCGAATAGATATCTCCCGCTAGGCGCAGGACGCTCAGAAGAGTATCCTGAAATAGGATGTGACGCAGTAAAAGAGCTCGATGACCCCTTCACGGAGTCTGAAATTAGGGCCGTCCTTCACAACTTGAATAGCAGGTCAGCCTCAGGACCAGACGGCATCTAAACAGACTGTTAAGGAACCTGGATGATAGATCAATTGAGATGCTAACAAAAAAGGTCAACAAGACTTGGGAGAGTGGAAGCGTGTCGGCAGAGTGGAAAGCGGCCTCAATTGTGCTTATTACGAAACCGGCTAAGCCCTTAAATCTTGACAACCTAAGGCCGATATCGCTAATCTCCTGTGTAGGCAAGGTAGCGGAACATGCGATCCTCAATAGGATCTCGAACTGCATTGTACGCAAGGAACTATTCCCACACAACATGATCGGCTTCAGGCCTGGCCTTTCCACACAAGATGTAATGCCACTTCTTAAGAAGCACATTTTCGATAACAGCACCAGGGTTGTTAGGGGGATCTTAGCCCTTGACGTGACCAAAGCCTTTGACACCGTATCTCATCGCTTTGTCTTGCAGGCCACGGCCAGCCTAGGCCTGGCAGCAAAGTTTCAAGCCTTTGTTAGGTCATTCCTGATGAAAAGAATGGCTATCATAAGGATCGCTCAACACAAGTCAGACGAGTTCGCCTTAGGAGCCAGCGGCACTTTCCAAGGGGTGGTCATCTCCCCCTTGTTATTCAATATAGTCATGAAGGGCTTATCGGACAGGCTCAGATCCCTGCCCAATATAGGCCACTCGCTTTACGCAGACGATATCACGATCTGGTGCCCGGGAGGATCACTCGCAGAAGTAGAAAACGCGCTGCAATCAGCCCTAGACGAAACGGAGTCCTACCTAGAAGGCACAGGCCTCCAACTCTCTCCAAACAAATCAGAACTGTTACTGTACAGACCGGCCAGGCAAGGCGTTAGGAGACTTCCACACCTCGACCGAATTCCCATCTCCTTTTTTGCAAGAAATGGAGAGCGCATTCCACGAGTAGATTCAATCAGAATCCTAGGACCACTGATTGACGCGAGAGGGTGTAACGGCAAAACCCTGACGCACATCACGGCAAAAACCGAAAGCATGCTGAGACTTGTTGTTACAGTATCAGGACGCAGAAATGGACTAAGTGAAGCCAACCTACTTCGGATCCATTATGCCTTCCTAATGAGCCACATTAACGATAGAGCATCGGCGCTTACCTGGACTAGAACGGAAAAAAATGGCAGCATATCCACGGAGTGAATGATGGGGAGTAGGGCGAAGCATTCGTCCGTCCATTCGTTCTTGCTTCCGTCCGTTCCTGCGTACGTCTGTGTAACCGTCCACGCGTCCATCAACCCATCCGTGCGTGTGTCTGTTTGTGCGTCCTTCCCTGCGTTCGTCCGTGCATCCGCGCCTGCGTCCGTTCATGCGTTCATCCATGCATCTGCCTGAGTGTAAATTTATCCATCTATTCAGTACTCCAAGTACCACCACCTCACATCTTTTCATCAAATATTCTCTATATAGAAGCACCACCATCCAGCGGACATTTCAAGGACTAAACGGGAGGCGGCACATGCGCACTGTCTTACGGCTTGAAGCTTCGGGTTTACTTCCCACCTTTAACCACCTCGAGTTCATGGTATATACTAGTTCACTGTATTCATGGCTACGCGGCCCAACGCTCGCTAAACCTTTCTAAAACCAAGAAGGTTACACCCTGCGAGTATAACGTAGCAACCCTTTCTTGTCAGATCGTGCTCATTGTACATGCCAATAGCTGCTAATGGGGATCGCAGCATGCGCGTTACCTAAAGGCCGAATGCTCCTGTCTCTCATTCCCCCTTAGCAGCCATTGACATGTGCATTGAGCACTATCTTTTATTGTTCAACAACGCACAGAAGAAATCTCTCACCGGAACCACCTTGGAGGTCAAAATCGTAAGGACCGCTATTTCAGGTATGTGCCACTGGTGGTTACGTACTACGAGGGACGCACAAGCCACGCCACAAGGAGCTTCGCCCCTAAAAATAAGCTAGACACTCTCATCCATAAGAGCATCAAAAAGATGCTAGGGTTACCAGTAACCACGTGCTCTGACAAACTAAAACAACTCGGTATGCACAACGAGATTGATGAAGTGATCGAAGTGCAGGTCACCGTCCAGATGGTCAGGCACTCGTCAACTAGGGCAGGAAGACGCATCCTAGACGAGGCTGGCATGGCTCCAAGAATGTTTGGTGAACGGGAAATTACCTTATCCCGGGAGGTCCGGGAAACCTTTGTGGTCAGCCCGTTCCCATCGGAATATGCACCCGCAATACAATGTAGGGAAGCGAAAAGCCCGAGCACGGGCGATATTACAGAACGCAGCCGAGAATCGAAAATCGTCTTTCTTTGCCGACGCGGCTCAGTACGGTAAATCTAGCACATTCGCGCTGGTAGTCATTGACGGCATTGGTGTATTACGCTCCTCAGCCTCGCTCAGGTTAGCTACGAGCGCATTTGCAGAACAGGTCGCCATAGCCCTAGCCATGACTGACCGCTCACACACCACCGTGTTAACAGACTCACGAGTGGCCATGAAAGCTTTTGAGTCGGGTAACTTAGCGCGGGAGGCTGCCTTCATTCTAGAAAAAAGAACAGACCCTGGCACTCACTTAACCTCTTGGTTTCCCGCCCATATGGATGCGGACGTTTATCAGCACGTAGCTAACCTCAACGAGCTTACCCATGACCGTGCGCGAGATCTAACGCGCCACGGCGGCATGGAGGCCTTATGGGGTCAGGATGAAATCCAGCACAACGATCCGCTCCTTATGTTTAATGAAATCACATCACACTATCGGCTAAGTAGAAGAGCCTATCCTCTTCCCCACCCGAAGTTAGATAGGTCTCAGTCAATTACACTTAGAATGCTCCAGACGGGCTCGTTGCCCTCGCGGGGCCTTCTTAGTCGTATCTCCACAGACGTTGACTCAAGTTGTCCGGAATGTAATGAAATTTATTGTTCCTTAGCGCACATGCTTTGGCAATGCCCCGCGTTACCTAATGGCCCTCTATCCAGCGAAGCCGACTGGCAAGAAGCACTCCGGAGCCCATCGCTTCAAGCACAAATCCAGGCAATCCAAAGGGCCCAAGAAAGGGCGGAACATCACGGTGTCCCAGCCCCGACTTGGACGTGGCCAGCGGCTTCCGCGGGTTCCCGATAGGGCTTCCCGCAAAAGCTCCTCACGATCAAATAAAGTTCATTGTCTGTCTGTCTGTCTGCCTCTCAAAGTGGGAAACTCGTCCTGGTAATTTAATTCCGTGCCAAAAATTTCTCTCCCTATCTATCAAAGTCTGTAGTTTGGCGACAACAGAGCTAAAAGATCCAAATCAACAGTTTTTTCAAGAAATTTTTTTTCATTGCACTCGATAAATGGCATTCCCTGCGAGGTACTGAAGTTATCTACTGTTAAATTATTGACTCACTTATTTATATCTAAACTTCTAGGGCGTTCCCACGAGCAACTTTAATAAAGGTGCTAAGTTGGGGATTTCTTTTCGGGAATATGTCGAATTTCAAAGACACCAATGAAATATGTGCTGATGGCTTGTTTTAATTCCTAAAGATATAAATAATTTTACCACTGAAGTTGTAGCAGATCGTCTGAAAAAATAGTGACATTAATTGTATTTAATAAAACCTCTGTACTCAGGTTGAAAAACTTGCATTGGCAGTTCGACTAAAAATATGCAAAATATTTCATTTTAAAGCTCTATGTACTGGCTGGCTATAGGCGAAACTACTAGAGGGTATCAATGTTTTAATTCTGGAAAAAATTTTTGAACCTATGTATCCTCACCAGCTTCTCCCCTACGTAACTCAAGCCGCATGACGCACTCGCAAGGGCAATATTCAGGAGAATTCCACTGACCTCAGAAACGCACAGCGTACTTGATGCGGAACAATTGAAATGGGAATAGATTTATCATCGGCATCCCATTGCCAACAGAGATGCGCTACAATGAATGTGGCCGGAGTGTGGAGACGAGTAGCGTAGAAAAGAAAAATATTTTTCCCGGGATGGGGGGGGGGGGGTGAAGGGAAGGTGATTTCAGTCATACTTTATCTACTTTTGTGTGTGTTTGTATGCGTGCACGCAGGTATGCACATGCACAACTAAAAAATCTCAGCATATCCGCTAAGTGAATAATGATGAGTGGCGCGAAGCTTTGGAGGGTTTTATCCGTAATATGTGCATCTGGCCATCTCTCTGTCACACTCGCGCCATCTGCTTAGGCAACCATAATTTAGACGGTCACGAACCGGTCACAACAGAAGGAAAAACTCACGGCTTTAGAATAAACAATACCTGGACTGTGCTTGGAGGGGGGGGGGAGTTAAGGCACTCCACCTACCTTCCTGGCTACGTGGATGGTGTTCACCCCCAGGTGAGCCATCAAGCCATTGAAAAGTATGTAGTATACAATAATCCATTACGCACAACATAAAGGAGACTGTGGGCTCTCCTATCAGTTCCTCATCTAAAGTTTTCTTCACTTGTGTAGTCCTATGAGAAGCCTTGTGCTCAGCAAGCAGGATGCACTCTCCTGAAATCTTTCAAAATAAAGTGATTGTTTTACGGTAGCGTTAATCAGTATACTGCATCAATGTTACTAGCGTGCTATATCTTTTTTATTTTAGTGAATATTACTAAACATTTTATTGAAGTGTATAAAACACACTGCATTTGCAGAACACCCCAGCAAAGTAGGATTTAAGACTCTAAATCTCTGAAGTTTATGGCTCCTCTGAAGTCACCACACTGATGCCTTTCACTGATGCCTTTCCTTTTGGTGTCCCTCTGTTGGCCATAGAATGCAGATGATAACCCCATGCCCATTTCAATTCCTCTGCAAAAAGCACCAAATTTGCTGTCTGTATCACAGGTATCTGGGATTCTTCTGAAGATTGCCTTTAGGATTGTGTCATGGCACATGAATTATGTTGGCAAAAAACTAGTGCAGATGCATAATTCGAATACATTTTTCTCAAGTTTTAGAATAATATTTTCTAGTCGCTTCACCCACATATAGCTAGTACAAGTAGCTATAAATTAAAATACTGCACATATTTTTAATCCAGCCACCAAACAAATTTATGATGTTGAATAGAGCTTTCACCAAAAAAGTGAAATTCACAATTTCTTTAGACTATCTGCTATAGCTTCAGTGCCTAAATTATTTTTAAGTTGTAGCATGTCCTACACGCCATCACCACATGTTTTATATCTGTACTTAAGTTTGCCATAATATCAGAACAAATACCAAGCTTGGCAACTTTTTTTCCAAATTGCCCGTACGAAAAGCCCTCGATGAGTTTATATGCATAATTAAGTCACTGTTTTTACAGTTGGATAACAATATTACCTTGCCGCAAATGTGGTTTATCTCGTGCATTTTAAAAACGTCGTTTGAAAAAAATATTATTTTTTCAGGTCTTTTACCTCACTGGCAGTTAAACGACACTCTCAATTATAAGAGGAAAATTTTTGGCATGGAAATAAATGACGAGGACGAGTGTCGCACTTTGAGAAACATGTGGAAGTTTTCGCAGCCATATTCGTGATGGTCAGAAAAACATTGAATGATTTGGCATGGAGTGACTCGTTAAAGACAATATCAACAGATACACAGGTTGTTTGAAGAAATGAGTCCAATATTCTTTAAAAAATTATAAAAATGAGGTATCTGTGTGCCACTTGCCATGTTGCCTTTTCTGTGACAGAAGAGATCTTTAGATGTGTACAAACAATAATTACTGCTGTAACTATAGCAATTAAAACAATTAGCTTTTCAACCAGTGGCAATAGCCAGTCAACCCAAGTGGGCGAATTCAATGCCTTCCTACAAATTGTCTACAACCACTTTAAAATTTCGTGAAAGCGGCCGCGGGTAATTACCGCCTAATGATGCCATCTGCATAATTTAGCTGGCAAAACCGACACCAATACACAAAACAGCGAATCTACCATTCACTTCGACAACGCCCTCAACGACGACTCTGTTTGCTTCGCATTGGGGCAGGAGGGACATTATGCGAGCGTCGATAAGCGGCTACGAAGTGTAGTGTCTAAATTGACGATTGATTATGCCGAGGGAAACAGTGTAGTCATTGAGGATGTTGTCGAAATGAATGGGACATGCATTGTTTCATGCGTCGGTTTTCATTTCACCAGCTAAATTAGGGCAGATTGCATCGCTTTGCAGTGATTATCAGTGGCTGCTTTTCCGAAATTTCAAAGTGGCTACAGCCTTTTCATAGAAAGAGCTTGAATTTGACCATATGACTCGAAACTCCACTGCCACTGGTCGAAAATGTTATTGTGTTATTTGCCATAACTGCTGCCATAGTTATTGTTTGTAGGCATCTAAAGGTTTGTTCTGTCACAGGAAATCAACATCACAAGTAACACACACGTACCTCTTTTCTTGAATTTTTAAAGAATATTGGACTCATTTCTTGAAACACCTTCTATTTCATAAAACACATTACATACAATGAAGGTAAAAATACACAGTGTATGAGAAATGAGCAAAAAGAAATAGTTAAGGAAGACAGGCCCGTAGCCAGGAATTTTTGTCGGGGGGGGGGGAGGTAAGTGGGAACACATGTCAAAGGCCATGAAAAATGACTTTCTTCGTTAGTTCCGCTCAGTAGGACAACGAGCAACATGCGATCTAAGGGAGGTGGGGGACCTTTGGTGAATCTCCCTGACCACAGGCCTCCACTGAACACACTCCCTTGGGATACACCAGAAGTCGCATGAGGAGAAGAAAAGTAGTACTTACTAGCTGATGTAAACAGAGTTTTGCAGAAAAAGAAGTCTTCAATCAAAGTAAGCAGATCAAGAGGAATGTAACAGAATCGAAAGTGGAGCTAGTTGGATATACATGGTATAATTGTTAGTTCAAGCGCACGAATAAACAGAAAGGAAGAGAGGACAAGCACTTTCTCGCTACTAAAGCGTTTATTAGAAAGGTTGTGTTTGGCTGTGTTTGTGAATAATGTAGTGAGAAACCTTATCAAAAGCTTTATATAAATGTGGAAACAGTGGGTCAACCTGAGAGCCCATGTGAAGTAACAAATGTATACAGCCAAAAAGACCGGCATGTTGAGTCACACACGAAAAAAAAAACTTACGAAAGCAGCAATTTAGTTGAAAACAAAGTTACGAGCTTCTAGCTAGTTAATGACCTCTCCTTGCAACAGGAAAGCCGCTACTCCTCACAGATACAACTTCTTCATTTTTGTACAAGTTGGCAATATTGGGACTAATCTCACTAGTAGAAAAGTGGCCTAAACAGGCGCTCTAAGAATTGAAGCTGTAGTGGCTGACCTCTTATTTGAACTCCTTCATGGCACCACCACTCATTCCATTGAAGTGATGTAAAAAATTACGAACGAAAATTTGATGCTCTAGTGGATGGTGTTCTGACTTTTCATTCTCCAGGTCACTAATTTGGTATGCTGTCAAACACAGTAACAATATGTCAGCAATTTTTACAGTACTCTTGCTAGGTTTCCACTTAAAAATAAAAAAAGCACTCACTAGGGGTCGAGGTCACCAGTGTCAAATTCATCGCAGAAATTACTACCGCAGGTCGCGAAGGTCACCTTTCGAAGGTTATGTGTTGAATGTGCTTTGTCAAAACCAAATTTCAAACCAGATAACAAATGTTAGCATGAACTCTATGGTACAGGTCTGTTTCATACTCACTAATTTAAAACAACATCAACAATCAGTATGGCATCTTGACTGTAGAGCTATAACTTCATGCAACAAGGATATGTGTGCGCTTATCACCCTGTCACTGTTTCATGCTGCTCGACTGAGAACGTTGAACAGTCCATAATTAGCTGTGGGGGATGCAGCGAAAATGATGCCGCTTGATACTATGCTGGGGATGCAGTGACACAAATTTCTGCAACATCTGGAGACAAAAAGGCTTGTGGCATAAACAGTCATAGTGACGCCTTAAGAGGCTGGCCCAAGAATAGAAGCAGCACCTTGACGAAATAAATAGTGAGCGTAACATTGTAACTGCTCTGTCATAGCCCCATGACTTGAACAACGTGACATATGCTTGTGCAACACATTATAAAACCTTTTCATCAGTTGCGTGTGTGCATACCTGCGCACTGCTGCCTGTGGGATGCAGATATGACCCACGTGTGTTTCACTGGCTATGTTAACTCAGTAACAGACAGAAGGCACTTTGGGAATCTTAGTGAGTAAGCATTAGGGAGACATAAGAACAGCACACCTGTTGGCGACAACAGCAGCTTGACAACGAGCGAATTTCACAATGAAATGATACAGTAAATATCATAATTGCGGCATAATTTGCACTCTGGAACTTCAGGCGTGTACATGGCCATACTTCTGATTGTAAGTAAAAAGACTCTAGGCAGGCATCGTATTGGAGCAATGTTGAATATGTTTGCAAACTAATCTATCTTCGTTGAAAACATTGTAATAAGCAACAAATATGTAATCATATATCCCACAACAACCTACAGCGATGCGCTGTTTTACCTCGTAAAAACGGTAATATGCTCATAATTGCCCCGAGGCATGCACCTGATTTTCATAAACCAGAAATCTGTGCAAATAAAGTACAGTTTTAACACCAAAACACTGCCTGTCTTTGAATGGTGCTCAGCAGTTCTGATGCTGAACAGCAATGGAGCTCTCTGCAAGCAACCCTACTTTCTGAAAGCAGATGTTCAGTCTTACAAAGGAAGGTGCATTCAAAAAACATTAGACTGGAATATTTTTCAGTTGAAAAAGAGTGCATTCCCAATTTTAGGTGTCCACTTCGTTTACAAGTGAAAAAAGGAATTCATTCTATTTTAATATTTAAATGAAGGTATTACCTGTGTTTCTTCAAAGTGGGAGTGACATCAATGATAGTAGCTCTCAACCTGCAAACTTGAAGAAGAACTGAAGAAAAAGAACAGAACTTGTTAATGAAGCTTCATCCCATGAAAAATCGGCTACCTTTACAAAAAGTGCCCTATATTATTTACATATTTTTTACTTTTCCCATCTTTGACCAGAAGCTTTTAACTGCAGATAACAGCAGCCATATGTTCTTTGGAGGTTTTAATACACGCTAGCAGTTAGCAGTGTCTTCATGTTTCTTTTTTTTTCATCCGTACACCTAAACTTTGCTTAAACCATTCGACATGCATGGTCAGTTCAATACAGTTGTGTTGTTTTAGGACAAAACATATTCTTTTGTATCTCATTTCACTAAATTCTTTGTTTAAATGAAGTGTTCTTCCCACTAAAAACTCTTATTGTACAGCAAATGTGTTGCTGCGCTGCATCAGTGTCACTAACCAAAGCTGCATAAGCACTCTATTCGAACTGTCAGAAGATAGCTGCCCATTGTTAAGCACACCCTAGTACGGTTCGAATTCTCGTTTACTAAGGCTAACACTAAATCGTAAACTATTGAAGTAAGCAAAGAAGAAAGTGATATGTTGTTTCAATGTTCCTTATGCTTATGCAGCTAGTACTCACAACCTATGACGCATTGCTACAAGGTGTAAACACTGGCAAGCACAGAGTACAACAACCACATCACAAATATTATATCTGTTGATATAAAAAGCTAGTTTGATGATTTTCTCAGCCAGTAACCATTGAAGGTTACTACTAAATGTGGTATTTACTATACGTTGTGACTATTACCACCACAGTGCCAAATTTACAACCAAACATGTACAAAAACCAACTTCGCAACTTTTCTCGCAAGGTGTAAAAATAATTTCGCATTGCATGCTTATCAAAAAACTTTGGCGTACAGAAAAAAGTGCCTAAAAATCAACTATAATGAACTATATATTTACCTGTATATTATCTCTCTGTGATAAAAATAAAGGGCCCCGTATCTGCATGTTACACTGAAAATGTCGTCGAAAGACGAGTGTTGCGTCTGCAGAGAGTGAACAAAACGTTTATTTGATGTCCTGCGCAAGAAACTTTGTGAATGGTATAGTGGAGGCGCTGCGTTAGAGTGCCTCGAGCGTGCAGTGGTTGCGAACAAGCGCATCAATTCAAGTCACACGTGAGACATGAGCGACATCTGGCAGTTATCTTGAAAAAACGAAGCAAGCGCGCCCTGCGTGCCTGTCTCTGTGGTGATAATGTGTGGAACGCAAGGTGACGGGTAGGTGCCACCACCTTGTCGTCTTAGCAAAGCGGTGGAAACCCTTGCCTTTTCGTACAAGCGTTGCCTCGTCAGCGCAACGTGATAAATGCTACAGTCCTTATAATTACTTATGTATGTATTTTCTAGTAAAAGACACACATACAGAATATTGACATGTTGTTATGGTGCCTCAGATATGCGCAATAGTTGCTTTTTTTGACTATCGCACAAGTTGAAACGTTGAATCTTGAGCAATATTACTGGGCGCTGCGAATGAGGTCACCCGTTTGGAGCATTGTTTGGCCACTTTGTGCCGTTCAGGGTACCGTTAAAGGCGGACAAAAAGTAAATATACAGACAGAGAGACTGAAACGATTTGCATCGAATGTCTCCAAGAAAAACTATCGTCTTTAAAAAATGCCAAATTAGGACCATATCATTTATATACTGAAAGTCCTACCATTGTTTCACAAAAAAGTTTGTCCTAACCAAAGTGGGGAGAAACAGAATATAAAAATCATTCCGGAAGTTTTACGTCTGAAAACTACGTTATCAAAGTGAAGGACGCTGCAGTGGAGGGCTCTGAAACTTTCGCCCATGTCATCATATTTATTGTGCACTGACATTGCACAAAGCAGGGTTCTGAAACATTTGTCCTCTATCAAAACGTCAATACCACGGCCGATATCAAACACGTGGCCTGCGGGTTACCATCCCAAACACAGTTTTTTTATTCCTTTTTTACAGCGTATTTTATGAATCCTGCTTTCTAGCTCTCTAGCTGTTTGCACCTCGCTGCTACCTGCTGTCAGCCACATTTTTTTTTTAGACAGCGTGGAGGGGATGAACTTCAGCACGACGGGGAGAACACGCGTGTAGGCTGCTGTGCGCCAAGATTTTGCGTTAGATATCACCTCGTCTTTCGGTGCAGTGGCGTATCGGCAGCGTAAACAGAGGCTCATCCATCACCTCCAGCATAAAGGGAGGCGCACACATTAAACGGCTGCACTACGATGCTGCCAAGCCCATACTGTTGGCATGCAGTAATACAACTGCTCTGGACAAGTAATCAGAGTGCAATAAAAATGTCACGCTCGAAATGTTAACACGACCAACAGAATCAATTCGCGACTTTCGTAAATTCTGTATTTTCTGCTCTCAGTATGCACTCCACCTCAGAAAAAGCGTGCACGACACAAGCCACAAGAAAATGAGTTATTCGAATCACACTCTCGTGGCGCGTGGCTTAAAAGTAGTACAAAACGTTCACAAAAGAGCACTGCGTTTTATGACCTCTACTTTACTAGAAGCGGCTTAATCTCAAATATCGCGTAGGTACTACATGACGCAAAGCATTAGCGGCACGAGCTATAACCGAAACGGCAAATAAACGAGAAGTTAGACACTCCCCTTCAAAAGACTGAAAGAAGCAGTTCCAGTCGGTTCCCGTTCTGTGTGTGCGTCAGTGACGTAAGGCCTAGCCGTTAAAGAGGGTAATCAGAATAGTGACTAGAGTAGTGAGTGCCGACAGAAGAATGACGATGGCAGTGTGCCCGCCGCAGTCAAATACTTCCTTTTTCCGCAATGCCCGCATGAACGTCGTTTTGGAACAAATACAGTTTCGTAGACGAAAGCAGTGCACAACTCGTCGCAGCGATGGGTGCGGTGAGGGTATGCGATGGCCATATTAGTATTCATTTCTGGAGGTGATCTGTATTGCAAATGATTACTTTCGTTTGAGTTTTACTTTCTTGACGAGAAGACACGTTTAACTTTTCACTATTCAGAGAAACGTCAATGTGAAAGGGAAGCTGAAGCACTCTTCTAAAAACGACTTAGGAGCGTGTAAGGGCAGTTTTACCCCTACTGAAATAAAAATCATTGTGAGAGTTCTCAAAATAAAACGTCAATATCACTTTTTCGTTAAAACTAGTAGATGTAGCCGCCGGACTTTTGAGACGCTAAGCGAACACGGTGACGTCATTCTGGGCATGCCACTTCATCTGCAACAGCAGCACTGCTGAAGTGTGGTTCTTCAATTATTTCCGGCAAGGACACGTCATGAGTTGGTCACGGAGGCCATGGTTGAAGATAAAAAAGACCACAAATAGGAAACGAAGATGACGTGTGTTTCCACGCCCACACTTTCAGTGCGCGGGCAGGCATCGAGCAAGACATGCTTCTGTTTCACCGTTCTAAAGCACCTGCTGCTACAACCGCGAAAAAGATTATGGCATCATCAACAATAACGTCGGTCTTTTCTAAATGCGAAGTTTGATTGAATTCTAAAATTCCTTCAGCTACCCTCTAAACGCGTGCTGTATTCATGATGTTCGCGAAGGGGTGGAGTGTGCTCAATTACTCGAGTCTATGCCCACTTTTTTGTCCGTAAATGAAGCGATTTTTCGCAGTGTACGAAATGGATGCTACTTTTCGTCCATGGATTTCAAAGGCGGTTATTGGGAAGTTCAAGTGGATGAGAGAGACCGCGAGAGGAGCGCATTTGTCACACCTGGTGGACTTTATGAATTCGAGGTTGTGTGTTCGGCGCAACCTACCTGTTTAGCGTATAATGCACACTACTAACGTGAAATAAGTGGCAGACCGCTTGCTGTGTCCTCGATGACATCACTGTCTTTTTGTGACATTAGATAAGCACTTAAGAAGGGTAAAAGCAGTTATTTTTAGACGCAATACGTTTGCCCAACCTTACACTGAAGCAGCGAAAAATGTAACGTTGGTTTCCTAAACTTCCCTTCCTCGCCCACGACTTCAGCAGCCAAGGCATTTGAATTGATCCGAGAGAAACTTGCTGCCGTAGCGAGTATCCTAACGCTGTCAGACTAAAAAATCAGTTCTACATTTCCCATGACAATGTGCCTCTTACCAGTGATTCATTTGAAATTTGTCATGAATCACACAGATCACATGAGGTATCACCTTTGAATGGGACAGGGACGAACAACCGGCATATCAAGAGCTTCGTTAGCGCGTGCAAACGCTTCCCGTTCTCGCCCGTTTTGATGAAGACGTACCAACCATATTGCAAAAGAATCTAGGATTGGGGGTCTCGGTACCAAGTTCTAGACTTTGTTTTAGATTGCGCAAACATTACCTATTGTATTAGCAACAAGGCCGAATTATATCTCTTTTGAGCATAGATTAGTTGATTGTGATGGATGTAGAAGGACTTCAAGCAAATATAGAGGAGGGGTACTTAAAAAAAGCCTCGAAGGGTGAAGAGGTACGAACCAATGCACACGAGATAAAGAAGTGCAAAAAGAGGGAAGAAACAAAAGAAATGAAGCTGAACCGTAAAGCAGTACAAGTGGGCGCTATTTACATAGTGATGGCTTTGTGCTATTCTGCTTTTTTATAACGCAACATTGCTATTAGCAATCGCCATTTCAACTCAGCGACGTGACACAGGAGAAAAAAGATCGTCAACATTATTTTCAAAAAATGTCATCTTCTGGCAGACTGCTTACCTTTCATTTTGGCATTATTAGGTCAAATTTATGAATGATAGACATGACTGCTAAGAAGCACAGAACCTTGGACAAATTTTGTACTAAATCATAGGGGTATTTAGAGCGCGTAAGTAAACAGAATACGAGACGCTGCATTAGCATGCAGTGTGTTTAGGTTTTACGCGCGTAAGCGTGGTGTATGAATGATATATCGTTTTTAGGTAATGCGACTTGTCAATGCGTATCCATGCAAAAGAGCGCTTGTTAGTGTAACAGTGTGTCTCGTATATTGACTGCTTACGCGCACATTATGTCACTGTGAATGCTAGTTGCTCTTGCAGTCCACCTCTACGAATTAAGATCCGAAGCGGGACCTATGCTATTCACCAGGGACAAGCAACTGAATTCGATAATAATAAATTGACGTAAATAAACAATAACAGTGAAAGATTCAAATCGACCTAACGTCATATTGATCGATATGCAAAAGAGCGCTTGTTAGCGTAAGTCTGGGTCTCGTATATTGACTGCTTACGCGCACATTATACCACTATGAATGCCTATTGTTGTTGCAGTCAACCTCTACGCATTAAGATCCGAAGCGGGACCTATGATGTTTACAACTGACAGGCAACTGAACTTAATAGTAATAAATTGACGTAAATAAACAATAACAGTAAAGGATTCACAATGACCTCACGTAATATTGATCGATATGAAAAAGAGCGCTTGTTAGTGTAACAGTGTGTCTCGTATATTGACTGCTTACGCGCACATTATACCACTATGAATGCCTATTGTTCTTGCAGTCAGCCTCTACGCATTAAGATCTGAAGCGGGACCTATGATGTTCACAAGTGACAAGCAACTGAATTTGATAGTAATAAATTGACGTAAATAAACAATAACACTAAAGGATTCACAATGACCTCACGTAATATTGATCGATATTCAAAAGAGCGCTTGTTAGTGTAAGTCTGTGTCTCGCATATTGACTGCTTACGCGCACATTATACCACTATGATTGCCTATTGTTCTTGCAGTCAGCCTCTACGCATTAAGATCCGAAGCGGGACCTATGATATTCACAAGTGACAAGCAACTGAATTTGATAACAATAAATGGACGTAAATAAACAATTACGGTAAAGGATTCATGCACATTGACCTCACGTATTATTGATTGATATGTGGGGTTTAACGTTTCAAAACCACCATATGATTATGAGAGACGCCGTAGTGGAGGGCTGCCCCGCCGCGGTGGTCTAGTGGCTAAGGTACTCGGCTGCTGACCCGCAGGGCGCGGGTTCGAATCCCGGCTGCGGCGGCTGCATTTCCGATGGAGGCGGAAATGTTGTAGGCCCGTGTGCTCAGATTTGGGTGCACGTTAAAGAACCCCAGGTGGTCTAAATTTCCGGAGCCCTCCACTACGGCGTCTCTCATAATCATATAGTGGTTTTGAGACGTTAAACCCCACATATCTATCTACCTAGTGGAGGGCTCCGGAAATTTAGAACTCCTGGGGTTGTTTAACGTGCAGCCAAATCTGAGCACATGGGCCTATAGCATTTCCGGTTCCATCGGAAATGCAGCCGCCGCAGCCGGGATTCGATTCCGCGTTCCGCGACGTGCGGGTCAGGAGCCTAGTACCTTAGCCACTAGGTCACCGAGGCGGGGCAATGTCAAATGGGTGATTTCAAGCCTTTTCTACGAATAGTTTATAGCCACCCTAAAATTTCAAAAAAGTGGCCGCGGGTAATCACCGCAGAGTGATGCAATCTTGCTAATTTAGCTGGCAAAACTGAAACCACAGCGTCAAACAGCGCGTCTATCATTCACTTCGACAAAGCCCTCAATGACAACTCTGTTTCCCTTTCATTGGGGGAGAAGAACCCAGCGTGTATGGGTGTGTAAACTGAGGGTGGAAAACGGCGAGGGAAAGAGAGTCGTCATTCAGAATATTGTCGAAATGAATAGTATATGCGCTGTTTGGTGCGTCGGTTTTTGTTCCGCCAGATAATGTAGGCAGATTGTATCGCCCTGCAGTGATTACCAGTGGACACTTTTCCTGAGTATCAAAGTGGTTTTCGACTTTTCGTAAGGAGGGCTTGGATTCGCCCATATGACTTGACCGGCTACTACCACTAGTTGCAAAGGTAATTTTGTTAATTGCTGCAATATTTTGCAATTCATGTTTGTACGCATATGAACATTCCTTTTGTCACAGGAAAGGCGACGCCAGAAATAGCACGCAAGTGCCTCCTTGCTCTAGCTTCAAAGAATATTGGACACATTTCTTGAAACGCCAGTATTCTGTATACATGCAGACAATGTGAGGTACAAACAAAGCGTATGACAAGCGAGCAACAAGAAATAACGAACTCATAAAATGACAGGCCTGTAGCCAGAAATGTTTTCGAGGGGGGGGGGAGTGGGGGGTTGGTAAGGCACTTTTAAAGGTCATGTAAAATGACTCCATTTCTTATGCTCAGTAAGACAACCTGAAGCATGCGATATTTGGAGGGGGAGACAAACTTTTGAGACATTCTCCTGGCTATAGGCCTCCACTGAGCACACTTCCTTAGAATACCCCATTTGTCACATAAGCAGAAGAGAAGTTGTAAATATAACAGATTTGAACAGAGCTCTGCACAAAAGAAGGTCTTTAATGCAAGTGAGCACATCAAGAGGAATGTTATGCTTTTAAGCTAAATATGCAGTGAGAAACCCTATCTAGAGCTTAAGAAAATTATGGAAAAATGCGTGAACCTGAGAGCCCATGTCAAGTAACGAATGTATACAGTCATAAAGGCCAGCATGTTCAGTGCCACATGAAAAAAAAAATACGAAAGCCGCACTACAACTGAAAATAAAGTTATGAGCTTCCAGCTAGGTAATGACCTTGCCATGCAGCAGGAAAGCTGCTACACATCTCAGATTCAGCTTCTTATCCGTTGTAAAGCTGACATTATTGGGTCTGATCTTACTAGTTGACATGCGATCTACATACGCACTCTCAAAATGTAAGGTACAGTTGCTGAACTTTTATATAAATTTCTTCATGGCACCGCCACTCATCCCATTGAAGTAGTGTAAAATTACGAAGAAAACTTTGAATGCCCCAGTGGGTGCTTTTTTGACTTTTCGTACTCCAGCTGAGTAATTTGGTATGCTGTAAAACACAGTAACAAGGTGTCAGCGATGTTTACAATACTTTGCTATGTTGCCAGCACTGATTGTTGGCACTGAGTACAGTTCGAGGTCGCCAGTGCCAAATTCAATGCGTAACTTACAAATGCGGGTCTTGAAGGCACCTTGCCAAGGCTACGTTTTGAATTTGCGATGTCAAAAGCAAATTTTAAACTGAATAACGACAAGTTACACATCAACTTTTAGGTAGAGGCTTGTTTTTACTGTCTGATGCGAAATAATAACAGTGAGTGCAACATCTTGACTGCAGTGCTCTAACCTCATGCAACGAAGATATGGAATTGTTTATAAGTTGCTTGATAATTTGTCACTGTTCCACTAACCTGTCATTCTTCCATCCTGTAACTGTTCTATAAACAAGTATGTTGAGAACAACTTTGTTTATTAATAAGTGTGTAACAGAATATGAAAGTAGGCGCATATGGGCTTCAAAAGCATCTTGATCCTAACCAACATGAGCAGGATGTTTGCCCTCTATTATTCGAGTTGCCTCTGAAAAAATAAAAGCTTTCAAATTTAGTATACGAAGTTGGCAATATTGCAACCCATCACGTAAACCACTTAACATTTAAAAACTAGTAGTCACCATAGCACATGAAGTTGCGAGTGTGAAAAAGGTAGCACTTGTGTGAATGTAAATGTGAAAGGAATTGCCACGTCAAAAATTTTCAAATATAGGCGAACCCATGACAAGGTGGCTTCCGCAATGCTCTCAACATTAATGCATTCTAGACCTTTTGTTATAGGTAAGATGACAGTACAATATTGAGAACATGCCAAGGTGCAGCTTCTTTGAAAAAAACTTGACACCACAGGTCAGAATGCAAATTTAGCACTGTTGTAAACATACCTACATATCCATGACATTACACTAACAGACGTTTTATGCATAGTAAGCTGGATTATCTACTATCCAGAACCAACTTCGCCCATTACTGAACTATCCAAAAGCCCGAACGAGTTGACTGTTGGGGGAGTTGGTGCTTTGATAAAGAAACCACTGTACGAGCCTTAGCGAGGCATGAGCAGCCTTATACTCATGGCATTGATTGATTGATATGTGGCGTTTAACTTCCTGAAACCATTCTATGATTATGACAGACGCCGTAGTGGAGGGCTCCGGAAATTGCGACCACCTGAAGTTTATTAATGTGCAACCAAATCTCAACACACGGGCCTACAACATTTCCGCCTACATTGGAATTGCAGCCGCCGCAGCCGGGATTCAATCCCGCGACTTGCGGGTCAGTAGCCGAGTACCTTAGCCACTAGACCACCACGGCGGAGGAGCTTCCAAGGGAGGAGCTTGCATGGCAGGAGCTTCCATTCCGACCAATATTAGAAATATCATATGGAATGGTCCTAAGTTTAGACTTTAGCCTTGTGTTCCACTCCATGAACTCACGGTTTTGAAATATGACATAGCAGAGAAGCAACGTCAGGAAGACCGCGAAATGAGCGTAGTCAGGCTAATGATGATGATAATAGAGGCTGGATTCGAAGGCACTAAAAACTGAGTTTTACGCGCCAAATATAGGCGGGCGAGACAATGTTTTAGGACTACAACAACGTGAATATGAGCACAATAAACTTTGACAAAATTCGAATTTTCGAAGATATACGTGTGGCATCTGTCTCTAAGATGAGGAAGCAAACAGGGATGTTTTATTTTATGATGCTTCAAAGGAGCTACTTCTTTAGCGTAGCCATACATTGTTTTGGCGCATGGTCTGCAGAATAAGTCTCTTCTTTTCCACTTCAGCATGGTGAGTAAATGTCCACCATTGCATAAACACGCTCTAAAGGCTCCTTCTTTTGGATTTGGACATAGTTGAGAAGGGCAACACAGGGCTAATAGCCAGAGTGCTAATAAGCCAGAGATGTCTTTCTGCCTCGTGCTAACTTGGTCTAACCGCATAGGGTCGGCTTCTCCTTTGTCTTTTAGCGCCTTAAAAGGCCTTTCCTCAGGTTTGACAATTTCGAGAAGGCAAAACAAATGCATGCACTGGGCGCTCACCATCTCACCTGCCAATATTTGAAATTCTACTCGTCCCAGAAAGAGGTGAATTGTACGACTGACCTCCGCTTGACCTTCATTGCGCGAGCGCGCGCCGTAATATGCAGGTAACACATTCACAAGGAATGGTCCTGTGTATGTCAAAGTAGTACTTGGCACTGCGAAAGTTATTCGAAGCGGCATGCGTGATCTTGACAATTTGTTGCTAAATAAAAGTATGAAAGTTGACAAAAGTAATTAAACATGCAAGTTTAATTCATGCAAGTTCTTTTGTTAACTTCGTATTGAGTGAGATGCGCGAATAAGCTGCCTCAATTTGTTTGCATTGGTGTTCTCGGTTTTCTACCATTGTGCCAGTGCCAGCATTCACAATGCTTGGTGAGTTGTTGGTGCATCGTCCCTTAGAGAATTTGCAGGGGTGCGACGCTGTGTATCATGGTAAGGATACAGGATTCATGCCAGCCTGACCAAACGTGCTCGCATAGAGGGATCTATCCCACAGAAACAGGCAGTACATTAACGAGAACGTCATAACGACACAACACCGCTTGCGTGCATAGTCTGGCATGAGCATGTCATGCGAATCTAACCTTGTGTGCGCATGACGTGTGGAAGTTTCTGCGTTGTGTGATATTTCTGCTCCGAGTTGTTCTGATGCCAAATAAAGCAGGGAAGGAATTTGGCTTGTGAATCCTACACCGGGTGAGAGGCAAATGTTTCAAAAGCACCATCTCGCAGCATCATTGTTTTGCCGCTCTTAATGAACCAATAAATATTACAGTGGTACAAATGGTTTCATTGGGCAGGTAACAAACTTCCAGTGTCCAAGTCAAACTTCTTATGTGACCTAGTGAAGCGTCGTGTAAGACGTAAATTACAAAAAAAACGTGTGGGTATTTTTTTATCTACCCTCGATTCTTCACTTATGACACTGCATGGTTTCACATTCATTCTTCTTCGTCCAGCGGCTGCATGGAAGCACCTTCTGTTCACTATACACGCAGGCGGACGCTGGGGTCATGCCCAGCAGGTGACGCGATCCGAACAAATAATTGTGTAGAGCCTACTTGGTCTTCCTATCGGCTAAGAGGCTTTGTAGCCTGGACAGTGACGAAAGAGGCTTATGATATAAAGCATAGGTTGCACCCCACAGAGTTCTGAAAGCTCAGTTTTGCCTTGTAGCATAAATACCCGTCTCCAATTGTACTCGAAAACAAAATTTTAGGTCAATCAGCGTTCATTTAAACAACGATTTGGAAAATAGGCATTTATACGCTCCTTTAGAAATTTAGGCACAAAGGTTTAAAATTGGCATTTATAAGCACTGTACAAACACTAGGAAACCTCTTCTTGGGCTCCAACTCATGCTCATATGCCGAAATGGCATGATAAGAGTGCGCAAAATAATTGGCATTTGCCTATAATCCAGTCTTCATTATGATATGCTAGTTTGAGCTCTAATTGTAGCAGCATTGGATTCACCATGAAATGACCAAAATACCTTTATTTGATTTTCATAGCACACCCTTCCGCATGTTCGTAAGATAGTGTAGACCCACCTTTAAACTTGGACTTGAATCTTGTTAACCCATTTGGCATGCTTCAATCAAGTAAAGATGAAAACAAACAAAAACGACTCAAGAGTAACCCCGAATACAGCCTATGCCTTTGGAATTGCACAACTGAGCCAAACTACAGTGAAGGTTTAGAGTAGGTTTATTCACCTGCAGAATACTTTAAGCTTTAAACGAAAACTTCCTAAACTGCAATCATGGGATATTTTGTTGTTCTACACATGGACACTTGCATTGAATGTGGCCAATATTGCGAAATTATAAGGTAGCAGCCGCTAGGCTTTCTCTGTTCCTTTCTTTCTCTCTTTTTTTCTTTCTTTCTTCAAGTTATCGGTTAGGTACAATAGCACTCTCCTTCATTGAGCTGAGCTTTTTACAATGAAACAATAACCAAAACCACTTTTTCACTTTATCTGCCTTTTCAGCAGGCGAACCATCACAGTAGCATGAAAAATACACGTCCACAGTATAAGAACATCAAGGCTCCAGCCAGAAAAGCTGAGAAGGTTAAACCTGCAGCTGGGGCCCATTGCACCGCGATATTTAGGGCTATGATCCCAAAGGCAATTACGGCATACTTCACGTTTGTTGTTTTAACTTAGCAAGTTGGCCAATCAGTTTTCATGCCTCTGTGGCTTATGCTTGTACCAGATGATGGAAGGAAAGGAGGAAAGATCACTCTAAACACAATTTGGTGAAGTCATTAACTGCTCAAGTGCTGCATTAGTGGTGCAAATACGTTGCATAATAATGTAAAAGCTCTATTACGCTTACAAATTTCTCGGCAGTAGATTAGCCGCTTGGAATTGTCACCTTCGCACTGCTTGAACAGCAGGTGCCTTTCTCTTCTTTTGCTGTGTAACACGTGTCCATTTTTCAGCAGTGACCATAATCCTAATGGTATAATCAGCCTTCCAGATTTTGTAGAGAGGCATGAGTGCTGCTTTTTAAATTACAAAAAACTTTACCATCTAACATCCAAATATTTTGGATGTTAGATGGTAAGATCCAAATATTTTGGAGGTGGGCTCGACAGCTGTGCTACTGCAAAGAGCAGTAAACCGCTTACCTTTGCCATGCAGGTATTCACGCTTGCTATCTCGCGCGTGCTGTTGCCTGCCTTATCGTTCGCTACCACCGAGACAGCGTCGACATGCCGGTTCCAAGAAAATGGCTGGGAAACTCAAGCCTTCTACCGAACAACGCCCCTTACCCAACCGGAAGCCAGCACCTCAATCGACCAGATGGCGCTAACCCTGGAACACTCAGTTCTCACTTCACCGTAGGAGACCGCATCGCCTGGAACATCAACCTGTTTCTCGCCTACAAAAGAGCTGCGATCTACCGCGGCGCTTCGTGGGCTCGACCGCTGTGCTACAGCACAGAGCAGTAACCCGCTTACCTTTGCCATGCAGGTTTGTAAACGGTACGCTCTGTTCTCAAAGAAATCAAGCAACTGCTTTTTGCTACAGCTGCTGAGCGCACGGTGCTGCTTTTTAATTGTTGTTGAGTTTGCTGACGTCATTCGTTCCTTGCTCATGTTACCGGGCGACATCGAGTCAAATGCGGGTCCTACCACAACCGCTATACTCGACGAATTGCATAAAATATCAGCTGGTCAGCAGTCCAAACTAATTTAAGAAGTAAATGACCTGAAAGACCAACTTCTAACTACGAATCAAACTATCGCCCAGTTGAGTCAGCGGATAAATGATGTTGAAAAACATTGTCAGAGCCTTATTTTGCTTCGCACAGAAATAGACAACATAAAGTCCAACACTGCCCAGACAGCTCGCCAAGTATTCGAACTCGAGACACGTCTTGACGATGCCGAAAATTGATCCCGGCGAAACAACTTGGTATTTTATGGCCTGCCCGAGCCTAGTAATTCGGAAAGCTACACCCAAACCGAAGGATTGGTCATACAACACTGTCGTGACCACCTTGGCTTTACAATAAATCCAAAAGAAATGGAAAGGGTTCATCGCCTAGGCCGTCACCCTATCGGGCGCAGTCGCCTCATCATCGTTAAGTTTAGGTTCTACAGAACGAAAGAAGCTGTTCTTTCTAACGCTCGAAAATTAAAAGGGACCAATTACAGTATCGCACAGGACTTCTCCCGCTCGGTCAGAAACGCTAGTAAGCATTTGGTAGCTTTTGCCAAAACTAAATCTGATTGCTTTCAACTGTCCTACAAAACACTTTCTATTGGCTCAAAGAAATATATTTATGACGAAGTCTCGCAATCTGTCAGAGAATTCAAATAGCAATCAATGGGCTGTAAAAGAAAAAAAAAACCATCATAGCAAAGTTCCTCGGGCTAACCTTACAATGTCTGTAATATTAACTAATATTCGCAGCTTCTTGCCGAAACGTCAGCTTGTATCAAATGTTGTCTTATCATCTACCAGCAATGTGCTCATATTAACTGAAACGTGGCTACATAGCAACATCAGTGACGATGAAGTTCTAGCCAACCTGCCTAACTTCCATATTTATCGCAAAGATCGCACAGATGGACGTGGGGGGGGGGTCCTTGTGGCAGTGAATCAGCAGCTATCATCTTCAGTATTACACATCGATTCGGACATTGAAATATTATGGATCATCTGCCGCGTGGTACCGCAAACCGTACATTTAGGTATTTGCTATAGGCCGCCCCAAAGCAACCCCAATTTCCCGTGCAAACTGAACAGCATTCTAAACTCTTACAAGAGTGCATCCAAACGCTGACATCGTTCCCTTCGGAGATTTCAATTATCCTCGCATTGACTGGCATAACTACACAACTTTTAGCCCAGAAGCAACTAACTTTGTTGATGTGTTTTTGAACCTCAACCTCTCGCAGTTGATAACTGAACCAACGTGTGTCTCACAGAGGTCGTCAAACACCCTAGATTTGATACTAAGAAACAACCCCGACTCTATGACGTCCGTAACACACTTAAGCGAAATAAGCGACCACAAGGTTGTTCATGCAACCTTTAACTTTGCCCCGCTAGTATGTGAAACTTACAAAAAAAACAATTCAACTTTAGAATAAGGCCAATTATGAAGCTATCAATAGCGAGCTAATTCGCTTTTATTCGGTATTTGAGACGCAAAGTAGTAATCATTCAGTGCAAGAAAACTGGTTGCCTTTCAAGAGCAAAGTGCTAGAGCTAATTGAGAAGTATATTCCGGTATGTAGATTTGGGTGCACGTTAAAGAACCCCAGGTGGTCGAAATTTCCGGAGCCCTCCACTACGGCGTCGCTCATAATCATATAGTGGTTTTGGGACGTTAAGCTCCACATATCAATCAATTTTGGTATGTAGTTTCTGTGCTAACAAAAATAAACCATGGTTCAACAAATCACTGAAGCTACTAGAAAATAAAAAAAAAGATATTTCCGAGCGGCTAAACAGAGCAACAACACACTTCTGTGAGATAAGTACTACTCAGCGGAAACCGAATACCTCACGGCAATACAAAACGCTAAGTACAAGTTTTTTCACAATGACCTTTCTTGTATGCTAACACAAAATCCTAAGCAATTTTGGCGGGTGATTAACCCAGAACAAAAACACACGATAACACTAGCTAATGAAAACAATGATGTTATAAGTAACGCAGAATGTGCGGACGTATTTAACACCGCCTTCGCAAGTGTATCTACTAATGACCATGCCATGCCTCCGATTGTACTAAGATCTCGATATATTACCAGTGAACTACCAATGCCTGACATTGTATTTTCCATTGATGGCATAATATCTTGCATAGAAAGTATCAAGTTAACATCATCAGGTGGTTTTGACAAAATTAATTCGAAGTTTTTACTTAATGCTAAGAACATTTCGGCTGCATTCTTGTGTCTTTTGTTTTCTCAATCTCTTTTAACAGGTCATTTGTCCGATGACTGAAAAGTGGGAAAGGTCGTTCCCATCCATAAATCTGGCAGTAAGCAGTCACCATTAAATTATCGTCCAATCTCGTTAACAAGTATACCATGAAAAATCATCGAACATGTCATTTATTCACAAACCATGACCTTTCTAGACTTAAATGATTTTTTAATCCTTCACAGCACGGTTTTCGCAAAGGTCTATCCTGTGAAACTCAGCTAGCTAACTTCCTTCATGATTTACACTTAAACTTAGACTGTAACCAGCAAACTGATGCCATCTTTTTGGATTTCGCTAAAGCGTTCGATAAAGTGTCTCATCAGCTCCTTCTTTTTAAACTTTCTAGCTTAAACATTAACCCTAGCGTTCGTGATTGGATTGCGGCATTTCTGAAGAATCGCTCCTAATCAGTTTTTGTTAATGAGTGTGTTTCTAACCATCTTCCAGTTACGTCCGGTGTTCCGCAAGGTTCAGTGTTAGGTCCTCTACTGTTTCTAATATACATTAACGACTTCCCTTTGCACGTTTCATGTCACATTCGCATGTTCGCCAACGATTTCGTCATTTATCGTACTATTACTATTCCATCTGAGCAGCAAGCACTTCAACATGATCTTAACTCTATTCAAGCATGGTGTGACCATTGGCTCATGACACTTAACCCAACTAAATACAAATCCTTATCTTTTTCACGGCGTCAAAACCCTTTAACTTTGCCTTACACACTCGGTAATGTTGACTTGGACAGAGTCGAATCTTATAAGTATCTAGGTGTAACATTGTCATATGATCTAACGTGGGACGCGCATGTCACTAACATAATAGCGGGTGCTAACAAATCACTTGGATTTCTGAAACGTCATTTACGCCACGCTCCCAAACACCTGAAACTTTCAGCCTACAAATCTATTATCAGGCCAAAGCTTGAGTATGCGGCTACCATTTGGAGCCTGCCTCAGGCTTACTTAACAAATTCACTTGAGGCACTGCAGAACCGCGCGGTACGATTTATTCATTCATCACATTCATATCATGTCAGTGTGTCATCAATGAATGAAGAATCATCTCTATTAACTCTTGCACTTCGTCGTCGCATTGCCACCCTAGCTCTGTTCCATAAGTTCTATTACAGCTCATGTGACCGACCAGACTTTATCACCACTCCAGCCCGCATATCTCATCGCACCGTTCATGCCCTACAAGTCACCCGTCCACGCAGCCACACCAAGACATTTTCTGCCTCCTTCTTTCCACGTGCATCATCTGAGTGGAACGACCTTTCCCACAGCAGTGCCGCCATTACCTGCCCGGGTTTATTTTTACAAAATGTAACACATTGTCTGTCTCGCAATTAACATACATGGTTAGCGTTTACATATTTTGTGTAATTTCTCTACACCCACCCCTTATGTAACACCCCCTAGTGGGGTCTTTAAGGTAATAAAATGAAACGAAATGAAATTTTTACCTTAATTTTCTAAATAAACTGCTCTTACAGAAGGGCTGGGCAGAGATATTCAAAATAGTATTCCGGAATACACACATCAAAATTTACGGTATCAAGGCTGAAAATACCCATACTGAGTTACATTTGTAGTTGACGTAACGAGGTATTTAAGAGATACTTTAGCAAAACGAGTAAAAAGTATTCCGGAAGACAGATACAGCACAACAGATACTGAAATACTTTTCTCTTTGTCGGGAATACTCACACTCCGTACAGCTATATGTGCAGCATATTATTTAAAATGAGCAATGCTTTGAAACTGGCAAATAAATTTATTCATTTTCACCGTAATCTCTAAATTCATCCCCGTAATCCGTGCGCTGTTAAGGCAATAAAAAATAGGCTCACACTGCACATAACTGTTCATAACGACATAGTTGGAGATATATTTTGCAATAAAAAATGCGCTGTATGGGAGCAATAGTCATACGCAGTGTACAGCAAAATCGGGAAGTGAAGTGCGGGAAGCTTAAACTAACGAATTGACAAATTATATGCTTTTATTCACAACGGTCAGTATGGCTCTCTAACTAAAAAAGAATGAAAGCAGGAATCCTCAATCCCTTGCTGCCGCTGTAATTGCGGCGCCTATATCAACATCCTTCTACTTAGTAGACTAGAGGTTAAGGCTAGTTGGTTTCCAGTTTTAGTAAAGTGGTCTAACATGAAGCAGGAGGGCAACACATGAACTATGAAGACGAGCGCTTACTTCCATCTGGAGGTTTAGAGTCTTCTAGAAACATACAAAAAGCGTAATGATGAACGAAAAACAGAAGGAATGTGAGAAGAAATGCAAGAAGACCTGCTTCTAATCACCATGTGGCCACGCTGGCTTTTTGCACAAATGCATTGGAGAAAGAAGTATCGTTGGTGGCACATGGCACCACACACAACTTTTTTTGGTGTTTGATGATTTCCGCGATAAGCTCTGGTTTTTCAAATGGGCGCCGCGGAAAAAAGAAGAAAAAACAAAAAAGAGCACTCTTGGTTTATTTAGCATGAGAGAACATATTTTAAAAAGGACACTGTTGGTTGGCACCCATTGCGCACTATACAATGCTCCTCACAATCAAAATATCGCTGCTGGAAATCAAACTTGTAGTATAGCATTGTTGGCAAACTCAAGCAGACAATCATTCAAACACATTTCAGTTCTTCTTGGAGGTGTGCATTGGGATGTGGGTAGAAAAGTGACTAGCTAGCTTTGAAGAAGGTAGGAGTCAATTTCAGCCTGAGCAGAAATGTAGAAATGGTGGGTGCATATCTCGCCGCAGACTGCCAAGGTCACAGCAGAGAACAATCTATTTCATTGTAAACACGTCTCAGCCCATTTTCAAAAAAAATTAACGAGATCTCTGTGTCTTGGATAGTATCGCTATACGGGCGATACATCGTAAACATATTTCACTACTGAAATACAACTACGTTTTTGAAAAGTATCTCGATAAAGCAATACAGATACTCAAAAATATCTCTGAAATACTATACCTTGGATCGCGATATTGCCCAGCCCTGTTGTTAAGGCACTTTGGCTAGTTTGTCTATAAGTTTACACGTGATCAATAGGTCTAAGAAATGAACCACTGTTCTAAACACCAAAACATTGTCTGCTTTTGACAGTGCTCAGCAGTTTTGATGAGGAACTGCAATGCGCCCTCTGCAAGCTACCCTGCTTTTTGAAAGCTGTAGTTTGGCCTTGCGGAGCAAGAATCATTGAGCAATAAGAGACTGAAACGTTTTCAATTGATAAAAAAATTGGTTCTATTTCGTTCACAATATTAGGTTATCATCTCTCTTTTCCAAGTCAAAAAATGAATTGACTCTATTTTATTAACCACAATAGGATATCAAATCTGTATCTTTCAAGGTGGGAGTGAGATCAAAAATAGCAGCTCTCATCCTGCAAAGTTCAAACAGAACTGAGGAGAAAGATAGCAACTTCTTAATGAAGCTTCACCTTATAAAGAATCCACAACTTGCAGAATCGCCCCTCTATTGTTCAGATCTTTTCTTCAGTTCTCCAATTTTTCACTACTCGTTTTGGCTGCAGATAGCAGCAGCCACGTAATATACAGAGACTTTAATGAACACCTGTAGTTATCAGTGTCTTCATGTTGCTTTTTTTTCATCCGTGCGTCTGAACTTTGCTGTAACGCATTGTAACTTCATCACAGTTGTAGTGGTTGCTTAAAAAATACTTTTTTTTAATTTAATAGATTCTACTCTTCATTGTGCTGTTCTTGCTACTTCCAAATCCTATTGTAAAGATGATGGGTTGTTGCACGCCTCGGTGCCACTTACCAGTGCTGCATATGCTCGATATTCGAACTGTGTGAGCATAGCTGCATGTTCTTAGGTGCATCTATGTATGCTTTGAACTTCTCGTTTTCTCAGGCTAATACTAGATAGCCAACTATTGAGGTAAGCACAAACTAAACTGATATGCTGTCTAAATGTTCCTCAAGCCTGTGGAGCTAGTCGTCACCACTAGGACTCATTGGTACAAGGTGTAAACACTGGCAAGCTGAAAGTCCAGAAGTCACAACAAAAAATGTTTTATCTCTGAAATTAAAAAGCACTTTGATGAGTGACTTTCTCATTCAGTAAACATTAAAGGTTACTACTAAATGTGTTGTTTACCATATTCAGTGACTAGAGCCACCCCAATGCAAATTTACATGCAAACCAGTAAAAACCAGCTTTCTGCAAAATTTTTCACCACCTATAAAAACTTTGTCCTACTGTACACATATCAAAATGTTTTTTTTGCCTACAGAAAAATACTTCCTGATAATCAGCTAAGAGGACTATGATATTTTACTAAATGTTATTTCTCTATGAAAAAATTACCCAATGTGGACCGTTCATATACTGAAAATACTACAATTGTTCTTAGCAGAAATTTTTCTCCAAAACAAATCGGTGATTAATGGATTTTTAAAAATAATTTGTGGGGTTTTACATCTCCAAATCACAATATTATTATGAAGTACGCCGTCGTAGATTGCGATAAAGATGTGGTCATCTTTATAGTGCCCTGAGAATATGCAATACACGGGCCTCTATCATTTATTCTGCACCAAATGCGACTACCACAGCCCGAAGTTGAACCGACGGTCTTTGAGTCAGCAGCCGACCACCGTAACCACTATTCCTCTGCGGCACACGAAGCACAGATTCTTTACATTTTTTTTTTCACAACGTGTTTTACGTGTCGTGGTTTCTAGCTTTCTGGAAGAGTTCACATGCAGCTTTCGATTTCTTGAGTTAAAGTTCTCTCTGGCTGGTCGCACCTCGATGCTACCTGCTGTCAGCCACCTTCTATTAGACAATGCGGAAGAGATGAGCTTCGGCTCCACAGGGAAAACATGCGTAGTAGGCTGCAGCACGCCAAGGTATCACCTAATCTTTCGGCGCAGCGGCGTACCCGGCAGTTTAAACAGAGGCTCACGTAACGCCACCAGCATAAAGAGAGGCACAAACATTAAACAGCTACACTGCATACAGCGCTGACAAGCCTGAACACTGTTGGCATGAAGTAATGCAACTGCTCTGCACAAGTAGTCAGAGCGCAAAGAAAATCCTATGCTCGAACTGTAAACACGATCAACATATTCAATCCGCGATTTCAGAAAATGCCGTAATTTGTGCTCTTAGTATGCACTCCGCCTCAGAAATATCAGGCACGATAAAAAGCCACGAGAAAACGAGTTATTCGAATCTCACCAGAGAAGCGCTAAGATCAAAACTAGTGCGAAACATCGACAAAAGAGTACTGCATTTCATTGTCTCGACTTTACTCGAAGCGGCCTAATCTGAGATACTGCATAGGCATTACAGGACACAGATGATTAGCGGCATGAGCTGTAACACCGACGGCGAATAAGTGAGAAGCTAGGTGCTCAGCTCTAAATGTACACCGAGTGAAAAATATTGACGTGTTCTTAGGTGCCTTAGATATGTGCAATAATTACTTTTAATTCGCAATCGCACAAGTATGAACGCTGAACCTTGAGCAATATTGGTGGGCGCTGCGGATGAGTCGGTCGTTTGGAGTAGCGTTTGGTCACTTTGATGCCATTTAGGGTACCGTTAAGTGTAGAGAAACAGACAAATGTACAGACAGACAGACCGACAGAAGAACAGAAAGACAGACAGACAGACAGACAGACAGGACAGACAGACAGGACAGACAGACAGGACAGACAGACAGACAGACAGAGAGACAGACAGACAGACAGACAGACTGACAAACAGACAGACAGACAGGACAGGACAGGACAGACAGACAGCCCCGCCGCGGTGGTCTAGTGGCTAAGGTACCCAGCGGCTGACCCGCAGGTCGCGGGTTCAAATCCCGGCTTCGGCGGCTGCGTTGTCGATGGAGACTGAATTGTTGTAGGCCCATGTGCTCAGATTTGGGGGCACGTTAAAGAACCCCAGGTGGTCAAAGTTTCCGGACCCTCCGCTACGACGTCTTCCATAACCATACGGTGGTTTTGGGACGTTGAACCCCACATATCAATCAAATCAATCAATCAATCAATCAATCAATCAATCAATCAGACAGACAGACAGACAGACAGACAGAGAGACAGACGAAAGTTTGGTGTCGAAGGCCCCGAAGAAAAACTACCGTCTTTAACAAGCGCTAGCCTGTGTGTGCATCATTGGTGTGTGCGTCGTTGGTGTTAGGCCTAGCTGTTGAGGAAGATAGTAGGGGTATTGACTAGAGTAGGGACTGCCGACACGTAAGTGACAATGGCGGGACGCCCACCGCGGTCAAATGGTTTTTCTTTCCACTATACATTGTAAACAAAATCCGTGGATCAACGTCGGAACTGACCATGAAAATTGTTCGAGCTCAATGCTTACGAAGATGCTTGGGTCTACCGGGCTGTACTTCAACCAATGGGAGTATTGCAGAGGCTCAGGCTTGTGCGATCAGTGTATACATACTCTGCGAGCCACTTAGAGTTCACCTTCGATTGCTGAGCAGACACAGACAGCACCCACTGTCAGTACTACCCGCTACTCACCGAGATTGCAGGTTCTCAAAAGTAATATCGCGGCATGAAAATATTATACCATCAAGGTTTTTCCCGCCAAATGCCCCAGCAGTGCCTCCATGGGTCTGGCCTAAACCACCTGTTTGTTTTTCGATACCTAGAATTGCAAAGAAATCGCTGATTTTTTCTGTTGGCCTCAGACAACTGACCCTATATCACATTCATACAACGTAAAGGGATTCTCTGCACGTGTAAACCGACAGATACAACACGCTAAACACCTCCGCCGCAGCCTTTGTCATCCTAGACATGGATGTCGCTCGACGATTCAAAGTGGACCATAAAACCACATCAACTGCCGCAGAGCTTATCGCTATCCGGGAGGCAATAAGATTTATTTCAGGAGAGCGACCTCGAGTCTGGACAATTTTCTGTGATGCCAAACGCGCTTTGAAAACCATTATTTGCATCATGAAGCAAGGTCCGTATTACAGCTTGGCAATAGAAATCACAGAATTTATTCAGGTTACTTCAACAAATGGCCTTCTTATCACTTTCCAGTGGATTCCCGCGCATTGCAGCGTAATGAGAAACGAAGAGGAAGACGCTGAAGCTAAAAATGCTTTAAGTAGTGCCCCTGAAGTACGCATTGCATTTTCACGAGCTGACACGAACGCCCTGCTTCGCTGCGTGATGCGCAGCTACACACTTCAGCACGGGACCAATCTGGAACGGCGACACCAGCGACTTCACAAATGGGACCCGAAAATTTGGTTCCGCACGTCCTATGAATTGAAACAGCAACTCACAAGTATGATCCACCACATTCGTCTTGGTGTGGCATACACCCGACGTTACGCACATATCATCGGTCGCAGTGACACCGGTCCTAATTGTGAACACTGTGATGTGCCAGAAACACTTTAGCACATAATTTGTGTCTGCCCAGCATACGCACGTGAACGACAGACACTGATTTCTTCTAGTGAAATATATCGCAGTAGGTCATTAACTGATGAGACCGTGTTGAGCCCTTGGCCAGACACCAACAGTGAAACTGTGGTCACAAGAGCAGTTATAACCTTTTTGGAAACAACTGAACTAATATGCGCGGTTATAAAATGTGTCTCAGCTAGAAAGATCACTACATACTCCCCTCTCTATCTCAACATTGTCATTCATTATTCTTTCTTTTCCCCTTTCCCTTCCTCCAGTGTAGAGTAGCAGGCTAGAGCAACTATCGCTCAGGCCGACCTCTCTGCCTTTCTGTAAATAAACTTATCTCTTTCTCTCTCTCTCGACAATGAAAATTACAGCCTGTGTTTTGTTTCTCGAAAAATGGTGGAAGTGGACGTAGAACAACATTCTTCTGTGGTGTTTTCAATAAAACGACGGGGAACACGATAAATGAGCACTCCAAGTTTCCGTTTCTATGCTCATACCGTAAACACGAAAAAATGGCGGATCCCACAACAGTGGCAATCAATGTTATGCGAAGCACGAATGAGTAAAGTTGATATATCACAATAAAATCAGCAGAACTTTGCGAGGTTGAGGTAAGTGACCCCGTACATGTCTTCCGTGTCATGATTATCACGTTTGGATGGGTCGTTTACCTTGCTCATCTATTCACGTCACGTGATACCTAATTTATATATGTGGAGCTAGCGAAACGCCCGAGAGCATGCTATGAGCGTGGTAGGTTGTCATCTTCTTGAATGACATGCATGTCAGGATTATCATGTTTGCACCATTCATATATTTTGCCATCCCTTGACTTCCCGTAACACCAAATTTGGTAAATGTGGAGCTGGCAAAACGGCCGCGAGCGCATCATGAAGGACCCAATATACTCTTATGTAGCGTTGACGTGCGCGCACGCTGGGCACAGTGACGCCTACGTTAGCGAAACGCGAGCACTCCATACCTGACGCCAGGCGCGCCCGGCGCGACAAACCTCTGTCATCGTGGCTCGACGACAACCAGCGTGAAAGGCGACATGCTGCATTTCGCGCTGATGCGTTACCCGCACAACACTGCGTCTCCCTCTTTTCTTGACGGAGGGACGCCGGACGCACTGAAACGCGCATGCGTCAAAGCAACACAGCGCGGCACGTGCCTGCGAGTACACGGTAGAAGCCAGCACCTTGCGTGGCAACGCCAGCGTGATGCGACGAAATGAACGTCGGCGAGCACGCACACCGCATCACGTCGTCAATGTATTGGTGCATTGACTGTGGTAAGTAGTCACGTTCTTACATCAAAAACATCTCATGATTATCATGTTTGCTCCAGTCACATACTTTCGTCAACCATTGACGTCACGTAATACCAAATTTAGCATGTGTGAAGGTAGCGAAACAGCCGTGAGCCCATCATTAGTGTGACATGTAGTCATGTTGTTACATGAAACGCACGTCGTTATTACCATGATTCGATGTGTCATTTACCTATGTCCGTCCGTTCGCGTCATATAATACCGAGTTTGGTGAATGTGAAGCCAGCAAAATGGCCTTGAGCGCATCGGGAGCGTAGCGTTTAGTCATGTCATTACATGACACAAATCACATGTTCATCATGTTTGCACCAGTATCACACTTTCGTCATCCCCTCACGTCCCGTAATACAAATCCAGTATATGTGAAGCTAGCCAAACGGCCGCCAGCGCATCATGAGCTTGGCATGTAGTCATGTTGTTACATGACAGGCATATTATAATTTTCATGTTAGGGCATGCAATCATGTTATAATATAGCAGTTTTGCAACATCTCAAGTGAGTGAAACGACCGCAAGAGCTAAAAGAATATGAAATTTAAATCATCATATCATGACATACATGTCATAATTTTCATTTTATGACAAGTCAGTTACGTTCTTCACACAGTCACCTTATGCCACACCAAGTTTCGTATTGATACCACTATGAAACGCCCAGGAGAGCTAAAAGTCATAGGTGGCTAGATAGATAGATAGATAGATAGATAGATAGATAGATAGATAGATAGATAGATAGATAGATAGATAGATAGATAGATAGATAGATAGATAGATAGATAGATAGATAGATAGATAGATAGATACGCTCAAAGTCGGCGAAGTTCGCTAAGAAATGCTTCGCACTTAATAACGTCAAGCTGATGTATTTTGTCACCTAGTGCGCTAGCATCTGGGATGGTGGAAGCAACGCCGTTTTTACTTTTAGGGGGCGAAGCTCTTTAAAGCGGCACCCGTTCATCCCTCGTAGTAGTTATAGTCCTAGTGTGTAACCATTCTTAGGTTATGACCCGCAACGTGGTGTCGATGGCAGATTCCTCCTGTGCGTTTTTCAACAACACAAAATTCGCAGCGTGCGCGTTAACTAAAAGCTGAATTCCCCTGTTTCTAATTCCCCATTCGCAGCCATTGGCATGTACATTGAGCACAATCTGACAAGAAAATGTTGCTACGTTATACTCACTGGGTGTAATTTCCTTGGTTTTAGAACCATTTAGCGAGCGTTGAGCTGCAGTGCCATGAATACAGTGAACTAGTATACACCACGAACTCGAGGTGGTTAAAGGTGGGAAGTGAACACGAAGCGCAAGCCGTAAGAAAGTGTGCGTGTGCCACCTCTCTTTTAATCCTTGGAATGTCCGCTGGATGACGGTGCTTCTGTATGGAGAATATATGATGAAAAATGTGAGATGGTGGTATTGGAAGTGTCAATAGATGGACGAACGGGCACACATACAGATGCATGGATGGACGCACGAATGGCTGCACGGACGGATGGAAGCAGGAACAGACGCAAGAACAGATGCGTTGAAGAACGCAGGCATGGACGCACAGATGGATGTGCGGAAGCATGAACAGACGCACGGACGGATGAGCGGATGGACGCATGGACGGCCACACAGATGGACACGCGGACGGATGGAAGCAAGAACGAATGAATGAACTCTCCTTCATTCACTCCCGGGATATGCTGTCATTTTTTTGGCTCGTCGCCTGTGGTGGTGGGGCATTGTTGGATATCTTGTGGTTCATGTTCGCGCGTAGTTATTGATTAATTTGAGCGTGTGACTGTTTTGAGGTGTGGTGTGATCAAAGATGTCGTACGCGCGTTGGGTGTTAGCCAGGCCTCTTCACGGAGAAAGCGGCTGTGTGCTCCTAAAACTGGATACATCGAGGCTCCGCCATACAATGGCGGCACATTGTTTGTCATTGCTGGCAGTCAATGATACTGTCATCACGAATGTTCAGGCAAGTGCTTGATTTTTCTTTTTATGGGGTGTTTGTTTCTTGTTTCAGGTGTTATCATTCTATCGTTACGAAGAGAGAGGTCCCAATGGTCTCCTGGTTAGCGTGTCGCGAGGGCAAACGCTGGGCAGGGAGCATCCAGGCAATGTCGAGGCAAAGAGCAGTCAAAAAGAAACCAAACATTTCTATTTACAACGTATGTACTAAATGTGGGTGAGCAAGACCTCGACGCTATGCACCGGTTTTCAAAACGCTGAGACGCTCAAGGAGCAGGGCGCAGCCACCGCCGTTGAGACGCATTCAGCGTCTCTGCCAGCAATAGTGCCGAGTGGTCGCCGTGTGCTTCCATGTTTCATTGAATAGTAAGCGGCCCAGTACATACTGTTATGAATGCGCTACGCGTTGCGCAGTGCTATCTGGCCCCCCTATGCAGGCCTTCCTACAAAAAAAAACACTTGATGTGTCCGTTCGAGACGCCGGGCACATTCCGCGCTTTCTGTTCTTTCGTCGTCGTCGAACCTTCGCTCAGTGACACGTTCGTACGTTGAAAGTGCCCCTTCCGTGCTGCGCCCTGTGCTGCTACGTCTGCCATTCGTCCACACGCGCGTTTATGTTTTTTCCGAAGCGCCCAAGATCCAAAGATCGAAATCGACCAAGCACCCTTCACTCGCTTTTTCTTGTTTTACGTGAACCCGATTTGCTGAAAAGACCAATAAGAAGCGTGTTTCACATGAATACAGCGGGATTCTTTTCCTGCAATTTGTGTTTGTCGTACGTTGAACGACTACTTGTGGTCGGTCTGCCACTGAATTCGATCACCACATCGGTCTAGTGGCTATGGTGCTCAACTGCTGAACCGATGTTCGCGGGATCCTGGCCACGGCTGGTGCATTTTGAATGGAGGTGGAAATGCTTGAGTCTTGTGTATTTGGATTTTAAGTTCAAGTTAACGAACCCTTGGTCATCGCAATTAACAGCGAGCAATTATTACTACGGCTGTCAAATATGAAACAGCGCTTGCGCGAAGGTGCTTATAAGCTGGTGGTGGCACCGAGCAGCCGTCGGCATCACGAAGTGTATGATACACTGGTATAGGCGAAAGTGTACCTGAGCCTTTATTGTTCGGCACGACAGCTGCCTATGCTATACAAGCACAAAATTCAACAACTCGTGCATGTGATGTGTCAAGTGCACACGGAATCAACGCGACAAGTAACAAAACACAAGGAAAAAAAACGCTAGCCACTGCTGCTTGTTAGGCCGTGTTTTTTTTTCTGTAATGGCCTGTTTCGTGTACCGGTCGCTTAATACACACAGACAACGGTGGTCTTTTGCGTGTGACATTTCATGTCTTTCAAGTGCTATATTCTCTCTATGAGACCAACAATCATTTCTGAAAATCATACTGTTCACTGTAGACGTGATCAGAGCCCGTCGGGCAATGCCTGTAGCACACTGCCGCTGCTTTCTGCAATTATGGTAATGTGCACAGCAAGGGCCTTATACATATGCCAAGAATCACGAGTGTGTCTGTGTTGTTGATGAACAGAAATGCTCTCATCACTTTTTATTTTCTACAATCCTTTCAGAAGTGATCAAAGTGCTGAAGTGGCAGTCTGAGCTCCTTCAAAATGTCAGAAGTTGGTGAATGTGATTGGTTTATTTTGTTCAAATATTTGAAGCTCATGTTTTGTTGAACGGGTAGCTATTATGTATTTGGCCTGCAGCAGCATGCGGGGTGTGTTCACAGCGCATGCAGACCTCACTACAGAGTAAGTTGAAACAGCTATGTCAAATGCACAAAAACCCATAAAATAGAGAACATTGATTTTCAGTCTGTACATCAAATATGATTAAAGGCTCTGCTTTCAAAATATAAGAAGCACTAACTGCCTTATGAAACATCAGCTTTTTCACAGTACTATTGTTCCACACCTGCCCGCAATTCGGCAAAAGCTTTAGTTATTTTCGCAATTTAGGTTACCTCCAGAACTAAGTGCACCTTTTGACCTGTGGAACAGTAACATTTCCTTTAATATAACAAAAAAAAACAAGAGAGCTCAATAAAGTGTAGAGCAGCCCATAAATGAAGCCACCTGTTTTCCACTTCAAGTAAGGACGAAACTGTAAAGAGAAATAGAAAATCCTACAGGAGTACCTTGAAGAGCATGTACTGGGATAATCAGCAAAACATTTAGAAGAAAATTTTAGGCACGTGGGCACTACCAAACACTGAAAAAGAACGTCATTTTGCTCCCTTCCTGTGCTTCGTGTTGTGTCCAAATTTTTCAACTAAGGTGACAGAAGCTCTGTAAGCCGGTGATTTCATTTAATAACAGAATAATTTACGGGCAGCCCATTCTGCGACAACCACTTTTTTTTTTTGTTTTGAAATAATGGCAATGCTGTATTCTGAGCCACAGAGTCATTCAATCTTAAGGATAACACAGCTGCCGTTTTTAGAAACCGACATAGACGACGCACACGTAATAACGAAAGGAAGCTGCGCATGGCGATATAGAAAACAAATTTACAGAGCGTCCGTAAGATGGAGCCTGCTGTTTTTTTTTATTTACGACAATCCTCCGGCAACAATTTACCAGAAAGATCATGTGTAAACTGAGAGATTTTTTAAAATGTACGCCAGCCTAAAGCAACGTTGGCGAACCAATACGGTTTCGTAAAATAAAAGCGGTGCAGTACTAGTCCGGTGCGGTGATGGTATGCGACGGCCATATTAGTATGAATTATCGTAGATCATCTGTATTGGCAGTGATTACTTTCGGCTAAGTATTTTTACGGAAAAGGTACTTGTTTCTTTTAACTATCCAGTGAAACGTCATTAATAAATGTGTGCTGTTTCCATGATATTCGCTTTGTGGAAAAGTTTGTTATTGCTAAACATTAGCAGCATGCATGGTGTTGGCAAAGTGGGTCGAGTGTGTTTATTACCTGGACTTTATGTCAGCTTTTCTGCCCGTAAGTAGGCACCATTTTTGCAGTGTAAGCCGTAAATGAGCACTTCTCCTCATGAACACTAAAGGAGAATATCTAATTCGTTAGGACGAGTTATACTCGTACAAAGCAATATGGAAATAGTTTGAGCTGGACGACTAGAGCTCGTAGAAAGCACTTAAGGGTTAAGAAAGAAAAGTGGACCAAAAAATAACTTCCCGGCCGCAAGTTGGGCCCACGGCAAGTCATCTTTTCGTCCACTTTTCTCTCTTAAAAACTACATTACGATTACTTCTAACAGCACCTCCTATACTCTCTTTGGCATTATTGTTTGTTAGTTCTCATCAAATTTGAAGCCGGCACCTTCGTCGACATGCTACTCATACTTTTGCTGCTAGTGCAGGTATCTGCGTTGTTTTGGTGTTTGTTCCGTGAATCTACTTTCGATGAAGTTGAAGGGGGGACGCTGTGTTCCTGGACCGGCATGCGCGTAGCATCGCATATCACCTGGCTCCCGCCCGTAGTCGGTGATGTCAGCGGGCAGCCACTGTCCACGCACGACAAACGAAACGACATCGGAAGCATCTTATCACTACGTTTTGCTGGCTAAGAACCACGTGATGAACCACGTGATGACCAAGAAGGATACCTAAGTGAGCAACACTTTCCCACCATGGGATTTGGAGCAGGCACCTTCACCGACATGCTACTCGCGCTATTGCTGCTTGTGCAGGTTAGTCGAAATGTTTGTTTACGACCCGTAAATTTCTACCAGTTGTGCCGGAACCACCCACTCAAGCAAGTGTGACATTGCCTTGTTACAAGCGGGTCTATGGGAGGGTTAAAATTTTGTTATTTTTTCTTAAGCTTAATGCTGTATCTTGCGTTGTTGTTGTTGCTGCTATTGGACGACGTTGCGCCACATACTAGCTCTCGTGACACAGATATCTTGCTGGAAAACACCCAGGATCGCCAAACTGCCATTTTGAGTAAACTAAACTCCATCAATGCAAGACTTACGAAACATGATACTTTAATGATAGAAATGAGCAAAACTTAGGTGACACTCAACGACAACGGCAAGAGGTCAAGAAATCGGTCCCCGAACAAGCTGATGTGAATAAATACCTCTTACATGAAGCAAAAAAAATAGAACTGAAGGTTGTAGATTTAGAAATTGAAGCCGTAAAAGAAACATTGCTTTTTACTGTGTAAAGAATAATGATTAGTTTGAAAATTGGGACAAATAGGAGCTACTGAATAGTGATATTTGTAAATTTTTTTGGCCATTCTGCATAAATTTGTTGAAAGGGCACATCGCGTGGGACGTTATGACAGCAAAGCAAAAAAGCCAATCATTGTAAGTCTTTCATCTTTCAAGGAAAACAATGTGTTGAACCCCAGGAAACTTAAAGAGACCGCGTACGGTATCGACTAGGACTACTCACCTGAAACGCGTGCTATTAAAAAAACTGTATGGCAATATGGTTAAGTAAAGAAGGCCTATAAAAATTAGGTACACTGAGTTCTAATAAGCCCATCGTGATTGGTAGAGCGCTTGATTGGGATAAAGAAAAGAAAAGGTTGTCCCGTTTTCGAAAACTCGAACAATTATAAAATTAAAGCTCAAGAACACAAACATATTGTTGTCTTAGTAGTTAATTGCAGAAGTGTAACAAATAAAGTAGACCAGCTTGCTGGACTGATAGAATCAGCGGAAGCAGATATTGTAACGGGCACTGAATCTAGGCTCAAACGAACTGTTAGAAATAGCGAGGCGTTTCCACAAGACTACGCGGTTTATCGTAAAGTTAGTCCAAGCCTCGGAGGGGGCGTTTTTCTGCTTGTTCATACGGCACTGCAGTCTAGTGCTCTATATATCTGCCACAAAGCTATCAAAACAGTCTGGTGCAAAATAATGTTGCCTAACAACTCTAGTGTGATTGTTGGCTCGGTTTACCGTGCTCCGAGCTCTGATCCTAGCACAGTCTGTGCCTAGTGTGAAATTATCTCAGAAGTGTCTAGTGAAGTGATAATGTTCGGTGGTGATTTCAATCTGCCGGACTTGCGTTGGCATAACGATTATTGTGACATTCTTGCTAGTTGTGCTGCGAACTCTAAAATATAAAAGCTTGTGGACACATATGATCTTGTACAATACGTAAGAGAACCAACACGCGGAAGTAATATCCTAGATTTGTTGTTTTCAAGCTCACCTAATGAATTAAGCTCTATAATAGTCATGCCATGATTTTGTGAGTGACCATTCGGCTTTTGTTATTACCGTCCAAATCAAAATTCAACGATGCAGTTCTTGTGAGAATTTAAATATATTTTTATAATGAAAGGAATTATGAAGGTATCAACCGAAAACTGCTTCAATACCTACCAACGTTTGAATGTTTAGTGGACGATTGTAACATTCATGAACGGTGGAATACGTTTAAAGTGAAATTGGGGAGCTTGTAAATGAACATATACCACACGTATAATTCTCAAAGTTTCAAAAACGAAAAAAAACTTGGGTAACATTATTCATTATATAAATTATACACAAAGGAAATGAATTTTTGCTAAGTATAAGAAAACGGAGATAAAGCTCACTATGAGAGATTGGCACAAATTAAGCTTGATTACAAGCTCACTACTAAGATCTCAAAAAAAAATTATTTCAAGGGACTTAATGAAAGGGTGAAAACCTATTCTAAGGTTTTTTGGAAGTATTTGAAGGGGTGCGGATCAAGTGATCTGGGCATTGCAGAAATCATTTGCAATAACCAAATCGTTACAAACGACGAAGCAAAGGCAACATACCTAAATGACTTCTTTCATTCAGTATTTATTTCTTCAAGCGAAACCCGACACTACGACAGTTGCTAGCAATGTGCCGCCCATGATGCAGGTAGAACTCAGCGTGTACGATATCAAAGAGTTATCAGAGAAATTGGACGAAACCAAGGCGGTTGGCCTTGACGGTATTTCACCTCGCGTGGTAAAGCACTGCGCTGCGACCGTCTCTCTTTACCTGTTCCTTATCTTTACGCAGTCGCTTCGTGCTAGTGAATTGCTTTACGTCTGGAAGATAGCCCACGTTGTGCCCTTTCATAAAAGGGGCTCGAAAAAAGATGTCGAGAAATATAGGCCCGTGTCCCTGACACGTACTGTAGGCAAATATTGGAATATATAACTTCCTCAGCCGTCGTGAGTCACCTCACCGAGAACTGTATCCTAATTTCTGTACAGCATAGTTTCCGCAAGGGTTGCTCCTGCACTACAGAGCTTGTAGAATAATATCATTACTCAGGGAGTGAAATTGATGCCGAGGGCCACATAGATTGTTTGTTTTTAGATATTCGAAAAGCTTTCGACGCGGTTACGCATTCACTTCTTATTTACAAGCTACGGCAAATAGCTATACATAGAGATGTTATCAAATGGATTGAAATTTTTTTATCGGAGCGCAGCCAGTGAATTGTTATTGATGGCTAAAAATTAAGTTACGTAAACGTCACCTAAGGAGTCTATCTGGGCTCTTTATCAGGAACGTTATTATTTTTATATGCATGAATGATATAAATTTTCATATTACGTCCTCCTTGCGACTTTTCGCAGATTACTGCGTGGTGTACCGAGTTATATCTTGTGATCAAGATGCGACAGCATTAAAAGGAGATATGAACAGAATATATGATTGGTGCAACATGTGTTTTATTGCGAAAAAGTGCAACAATATGTTAGTCTCTAAGTACCTAAGCGTCGCGTTTTCTGCTGACTGCTCATGGAATGCGCACATCAGCGAGACAGTTGGTAATGCTGGAGGGGCGCTGAACTTTGTTCAACAAAACCCAACAGGTTGCGAAGTTGAGTTGAAACGGAATGTGTATACTACCTGTGTTATACCAATATTAGAGTACGCCTGCCAACTCTGGGATCCATCCGGAAGCCAGTCTCAATTTTCGAATAGAAGGTATCCGAAACAGAGCAGTCAGGTAATACTGGGCAGGAAACTGTAGATCGGACATAATAATCAAAAAAGAGCTGAATCAAGAACTGTTGTCTTCACGACAACAAAAGCTAAGGCTAAAACTGTTTTTTTTTTCAGATATATAGCAACAAGATAAGAATAAACAAACAATTACCTAAATATACGTTTATATGTTTGTATGCGTAATGATCTCAAACACTAAATTCGTGAATACCGGCTCATGACGTGCATGTTTGCGAATTCTTTTTCCCGAAGTATGTAGCCGAATGTAACAAGCTCTCTGTAGAACAAGTAAGTTGTGTAAATAAAGACCTATTTGTATCCCTGTTGTACACCCCCCTGCTGTACGCCAAGGGCAATGCGCGGTAACTGTTGAATAAATAAAAATATCAGTAAAGCGTCTCGTGAAGTGTTGACGTATTTTTATTCCTTATTTCCCTCGTAAATCCACCTCACGCAGTGGAAACATAGCGTCGTCTCGTAGTGTTTCCGATCTAGGTGTTGCAGTCGATAAATCAAGTCATTGAGTCGGTTCAGTCGGTCTAGTCTTGACCTCTACCAAGCATGGTGGCTACGACATTGGGATCAGTTCTTGCTCCTTCATTAGGGTAACTTCTCGGCACAGGATTTCCACGCTCTGTGGCCATCTCAATGGCTGAGATAACGACGAAACCTGCATTGACATTGGTCCAGTCAAAAAACTTCAAACATTTGTCGTCATCAGTCGAACGCGCTGGAGGACAAACAGCCCTCCTTGTGGTCTTAAATTAACCTGACCTTCTACGCAGTTCTTACTATTTTTCCTCCAGCTTCTCCTCTGCCCCGCCACGGTGGTCTAGTGGCTAAGGTACTCGGCTGCTGACCCGCAGGTTTTGGGATCGAATTGCGGCTGCGTTGGCTGCATTTCCGATGGAAGCGGAAATGTTGTAGGCCGGTGTGCTCAGATTTGGGTGCATGTTAAAGGACCCCAGGTGGTCGAAATTTCCGGAGCCCTCCACTACGGCGTCTCTCATAATCATTTTGTGGTTTTGGGACGTTAAACGCCACAACTCAATCATCAATTATTCCAGCTTCTCCTCTTCGTCAGACCATATCAGTTCGTTCCTAGTAGGATGTGTTTCCCATTCCCAGGTAACCCTGCCCTTTGCGCTACTGGCCAGCAGTTGTCTGCCCTCTCTATTGCAAAAACCAGTGCCACTGGATACCAGCGTCCAGCGCCATGCCTGATTATGGGCCCAGTATGGCGCTGGTACTGGAGCCTCCCAACACAGGTACTGGGACACTGGAGTGGCAGCATCCCAGTACTCTGCGCAAAATGGCTTCACAGGGTTGAAACAGGGGTGTCCATTCACAATAAATAAATAAATATATAAATAAGGAACGCTCATTCACAAAAAAAATAAAAAAAGTTAAAATGAGAAAAAAAATAAGCGCCTCCTGACCAGACTCGAAATCGCCACCTTCTAATTTCGAACCGAGTACCCTACCAACTACGCCACACCTTTTTTTTTTCATGGTATTTTATAAAGTACTTGCGCAATAATGACAATATCAAGCGAACAAAAGTACAATCAAATCGCGAATGTAAGCGTTCAAGCGTTACTAATAAACACTAAATGACTGCACAGCGTGAGTTTTTCACATGGAGAGTTCTTCAGATCATGTTATACAAACAAAAAAGGGGTGAGGTCAAACATTTCTCTAATACGGAGTACCAGACCGGTCTAAAGTCTAGCTCGTCGTAAATGTTTTTTAGGTGGATAGCCATTTGAATGAAGTGTGCGCTTGAAGAGGTGGTGGGCTCTGCATTGCGGTCTTGCATTCGTGTCTTCCACAAGCTGTGCATACTCAAGAGGAAAAACATATCATATGGTACTTCATCAAGCGCTGCTGGTAGAACCATGACAGTATTGAAGAACCATGACAGTATTGAACCATGACAGTATTGAAGCACTGTTCGAGCGACATGTATATTGCTTTCTATGGATCGACCTCTGATCCCACATGTCTGATGAGACCCAATTAGGATCGACATAGCAAATTACAACCTATTCTCTAATACTTTTACGAAAATTTTGTAGTCCGCGTTTGACAGCAATATTGGTCTGTAGTCCTCGACGAAGCGAAGTTTTTCCTTGTCAGTTGTTTTCGGTATTAACACAGTGTGACTTTTGCAAAAAGATTGTGGGAGTGTATCCATGTCATAACTCATCTGAAAAATATTCAGCAATATAAGAGGAAGTGTTTTCTTGAAAGCTTTGTAAAATTCGCCTGAGATGCCATCAGGGCCGGGTGTTTTCAACAAAGGCAGGTTGTCGATTGCCTGCTCGATTTCCTGTATAGTAATGGGCCCATTCATGACTGCACAATCATTGTCCTTTAAGGGGTTCACAAGAGAAACAAAACTAGCCTTGAGGTTAGCGAAAGATTATCGGAGGGAAAGCTAAATAAACAGTTATAGTACGTTTCGAACGCCAAAGTAATGTCTCCATTATCTTTTTTGAGCACATCGTTAAAGTACAAGTCTTTAATAGCTTTAGAAATCACATGGCGTTGCTCATCAAGTAAAGCTTGGAGCGTCGGTTGCTCAGAATTTAAAGTGCGCTGGTTCCGAGATTTAATACGTGCCCCTTGGTAGGGAGCAGCATCATATCTCTGTAGTTGGCACTTAATATTCTCAATGTCTTTGATGTTTTTTCCCGGCATTTCGCATTCCATCTCGTAAAGATTGCAAAGACTTTTAACAAGTATCTTTTCATCATTCTTTCTATAGAAAGACTTAACAGCCGCAATTTCTAAAGATATAGCATGGACTTCTTGTTTAAAAAGCTCCCAAGCAGCGAAGATATGAAAACGAATCGAAAAAGATTGCCTCAATGCCATCTGGACGCGATTCATGAATTTCTGGTCACAGAGGAGCTTCGCATTCATTTTCCAAAGGACCCACTTGGGACGGAATTGTTTGAGATAATTTTCACCAATTTGTGCTATGACAATACAATGGTCTGAGAATGATACAGCTTCGGTGCTGCAGGACATTTTACGAGATAGGAGTGGTGAGGACACGTAAATCCGGTCAAGGCGAGCATGAGAACTGCCTTGTACTCTTGTATATGCTGTTGCCCGATTCGAGACCCCGATTTCAATTAGTCCTGCATTATCTACAATACCGGATAAAAGCTCACCACTTCTGTCTCTCTTTACAGGCAAATTATAACGACCAATAACTTCACATGCGCAATTAGGTTGGGTTGTAAAATGACTATTTATCCAAAGAACGCACAGTTCGACTTCATATGTACAAAACGCACAGTCAAGGTTGACGCGATATTCCTTTCTAAATAATGATTGCGTCTTGATTCGACAGCGACGAACGGCTTCCGGGCGCCGAATGACGTGCGCATATTAGCAAGAGACCGAAGTTTTCTTGAAGCATCCACATCTCAGCTCTGAAAAATCTCAAACTGACTGTAGTGGCAGCCACAGATTGTCGGCTGTTGCTGCCGATAGCTTTCTTTTTCTTTGACAGCCAGTTCTCACACTGGCTACTGGTCAACATGCACAGATGATTTAAAATGTATTGTTTATTAGATATCCAGGCACACGAGTGAATATCGAGTTTTTTTTTGCGCAAGCGATGATGTAGCAGTTTTCATCCAGCGTGTTAGAATACATATTTACTTTTATATCGATACCTGCAACTAAGAAAGTGCTGAAGAAATTACTAATGCAATCCGCTGAAAAGTATGCCAGTTTGTTATTTCACTAAAGCGTACCAAATTACCAGCAAAATTGCGTGTTCTTACATATGTGTCAGAGAAGTACCGGCTCTTGCACTCAGAAGGAAGGTTTCGGTGTCAGCCTGTGTTGCTGAAAGCACGACACATCGTTCGTCGCCGCTCCTTGTGCGGGCACCGTACACGCGGAGAAATGGTTGGTTTAGGCTCAGGGTTGTCTAAACTGTACCTTACAGTCATTCTTACACATTAGTATTGTGCCTACCTAAAGAGAACAGCGCTAGCAGCAGGTACACCGACGCGGCCGGCATGAGATGCCTCGCTGGGACGTGGCACAGGGTAAGACTGCTCTCGCAGCAGCTGAGTTTCGATGCTTGAAGTTTCTGTATTTGAGCTTTGAAACATTTCTAACTCTTACCTAAACTGTACCTGATGTAAGTAGAAGGTCAATCATTGCCAGAAATGCATTTACGGAGTGGCGATTCCGAGCGACAGCCGTTTTTCTGGCCTCCGCTGGCGGTATACAGCGGGCGTGCCAGTGTACAGGTATATGCAGTTATATCAATACCAACAGTTTAAAAAAAAACCCATAGAAATGCTGATGCAATCCGCTTTAAACCTATGCCAGGGAGTCAGTTCACGAAGACGTGCCACATTAGTAGTAGTAGTAGTAGTAGTATTTTTATTCACAGTAAGCCGGATAAAGAGCTCACTGCAGGGGCAAATGGCTAAAGGCGAACAGCCTGACAAAGGCCCTTGTCCCTCCGCAGTCCGTGACAGTGCAAAGCTTAGACATCAGCACTGACAAACAATATATATATTCAATACATTGGTTTCGAGCAACCTGAACTTGTAAACACAAAATTCAAACATAAATAGCATAAGAAGTTTACATAACATATTTTAAGAATTAGAGGTCACTCTCGTTAAAATTCACAACTAAACAATATCAATGAAACAACTCAAAAACAGACACAAAATGCATGCGGATACAATGAATTCCGCTGTATACACTCGTATAATTGACATAGAAGTTTATGAACAATTTAAGCATTTGCAGAGGCATGAGACTCCATTACGTAGTTTCGATAGTGTAGACCGGTGGTTATGAATAAGCTCTTTATTGGTTTCTTGAAAGTCGCACTACTAGCCCTAAAGTTCAATTGATCTGCAACTTGAAACCTGATGTTACATATCAGTCAGAGAAGTGCGGCCGGCAGCTTTCTCCGACAGCCTGCGTAGCTGAAAACGCGACGCTTCGATCGTCAGCGCTCCTTGTGCGAACATCGACACAAGGCGAAATAGTTGATTTAGGTTCATGGATGTCTAAACTATACTTTACAGTTATTCTCACAATTCAAAATTGTGTGTACATGAAGCAAGAATGGCCGGTAACATATATACCAACGCGGCCAGGACGACAGGATTAATGCTCGCTGAGCCGGGCATTGGGTAAGACCGCTCTCGACGCGGTGAGCTGACATGCTTGAAGATTCTGCATTCGAGCTTTGGAACGTTTCTAACTGTTACCTGAAGTAAGTAGAAGGAGAAGCATGGCCAGACATTCATTTATGCGGCGTGGCGGAATCAGAACGACAGATTTTTTTCTCGCCTGCGCTGGGAACCTTTCGAAGCTATCGAGAGAGCTCATTTTACGTTTCTTCTACTTGGCGCAAAACCAAATTCCTCTTTCTGTTAGGAGTGGCGTGCAGCTCCAGGCTTACAAACGTTGCCACTTGGAATCGTTACTGTTATACACGGCTTATGCGAATATGGCCGGTATACGCGGGGGCATATACGACAAAGGTGCATTATTAATTCTGCGATACGTACGTGCGCCGTGAAAACTACGTATGTTCGGTATCAGTAAAGGTAGCATCTCTCCGTGCCATCGATTCAATTGTTTAATATTCAACGACACCCACACATACCATGGCACACGCTACAATAATGTATACGCTGCGCTGGTAGAAACAGAGCGTGCTCCAGTATTTACCAGAGCTTGCCAGTGAAAATTCCAGCGCTTCCAGCGCTTTGCAGTGAGCACCAACATCACAGCGGTCAAGCCAGCACCCCTACCAGTGCGAAACAGCTTTTTCCCAATGCGCCCAACGAAGTGCCAGTGAATACAAGCACGTACTGGTGTCTCCAGCGTGTACCAGTGCCAAAAAACGTACTGGCATTACGCTGGGGACGCTGTTTTTTGCAAAAGGGCTTCCTGCTGATTGACCAAGCAAAGTCAGTTTATTAGGTCTTATAAACACCTACGATAAGTATGTGTGCCAAAGTATCCGTAGATTACATGTAACTCTTTCGGGAAAGCTCCCAAGCCACACCTTATATTTACTGAATATACTGCAATCTGTAGTCTCCGCTTGTGGTGATTGCCTAAGTTTGCATGCATGATGAGTAGCGTGACATGGTTCCTTTACACTGTTTCTTTAAACGCTCTTTATCTTCAGTTTGTTGCTTTTGTTCCCCGATGTTAAGGGCACCTTGCTCTTTCAAAGCATTTGTTCATTCACCACGTTCTCGTACATTATGTCTTCAGTTTTGACTTTCGAATGCATTTGCGGCAAGATTCGGCGACATTTTAGTGACCATATTCAGTTGAGAAATGCGTTAAAAGAAAATGGCTTCAGCTTACGCATAGCAGGGTTAGTTGAACACCTTTACAAGCGTTCTTTGACCTTCATTAGCCATAGCATAACCTAATACTATTGTTCAGCGTGGAAGTGTGTTCTTTGAAAGACGATAGCCTTTCTTGTTACTCTTGAACACCGAAATTTCGATTTTCCTATCTGTTTCTCGGTCTGTCTGTCGAAGGATTCAGCCAGCGGCGAAAGATTAAGCCTGTGCTCAATGCACACCCATCTTGATAGCTGCCTTCATATTTGTGAACATCATCAATCAAAAACGATTTATTACGCATATACGCGGCGCAACTTCAATAACGTAAGTATTAGGCAGTGCGTTTACCTATCGAATCCATAGATATGTAAATTTAAACACCGCAGAGTTTATTACGCTGTGCTGACTGTGTGAAGCTACGAAGGAAAAAGCTAGTGTTTCCGACGCCTCACTGAAACGATGTGATGCCGTCACCTAGAAGCAGCCTTCCGTTCGGAAAAAAATCGTTTCTTCACATTTCTGCCATATGCCACTATATCTCACGCAGCACTCCACGATCTTCATGCGCAGATTGTCAAACACGCACTTTATTCTCCTTTTCAGACCAATGACTATCGTCTTTGACATAATTTGTAGCCAAGCACGCAGGTACGATGTCATTTTTTGCTTTACATTTCACGCAAAACTTTGCCACCTGCTCATATAAACACTTTTTTTGAACTTCTATTATATCACAATATTGAGAAAGAAATTTCAGCAAGCATTTATATAAATGTGCAATTTTTATGTACTACGCCGCAATGCAGGGAACTCTGCAATACTAGGACAAAGTATTTAAATTCTTTGAACTCACCGTAAGTTATTGCGACAAAAATAAAAAAGAGACAGGCGATGTTTCCCATTATTACGTGGAGATATCCTAATGCACGAATTATCTATTTCCTTCACTGATATTGTTCATGACTCTGCGAAAAAAGAAGACATATTTCACGTAATTTCGAAACAGCCTTCATTTTTCATTTCGCTTTCATCTCTGTCACACATCGCCGCCCCCCCCCCCCCATCACCTACTGAAGGTAGTATAGAATGTTTCTTCTACTGTATTTGGTAGGATTAATTGCTGATCCGGCAAAATTGGAAGTATCCTCCTGAGAGGTAAACTATCGATTTGTTCGTGACGAAAGTTGGTGAAATGTTGGAAAGTACCAGCGTCAGTCAAGTCATTTTAGGTATATAATTGAGCAGAAATCTAAAACTAAGAATAATATTTTCTAGCTAATCAGTGACTTAATGTGCAGGGCTTCGACTTTAGGCACCTATGCTTATTTCACGGTCGTTTTAATCTTGTATTTATACATAAGTATTTCCTTGCCTACGAACCATCTTATTATGTCTACTGTATGAGAGTTTGAAAAATGTCTGTCCCGGAAAATCATGTCTTCCAGCTAAAACGAGCAGAAGTTGATTGTTGCAATCAATTTTAGCTTACAGGCAAAGCTACGTTTCTTTCACCCACATCATCGTGTGTCGTATTAGAAAAAGACGTGGTAGTTCGAGCAGATTGCCGTAGAAACTTAAACGTTGATTTCGTTCACTATGACACGTGTTTATGCAAAGATTTAGAAGCTGGTACGCTCATTACTGAAAAGTCTCTGCGCCATACCCGTATTGTTTTTTTTACTGACACTCTAAACAACAAGTGAAATGTTTTAAAATAAATATTCTGCTGATGATTGTCATGCTGTTATATCCAGCATAATCACCAGGCTGACTACACCCAGTGCAGTGCAAACGTCTCTCCCCTGTTCCGCCATTCAACACTTCTTGTGCTTTCTGCTGCCACGTTATACCTGTGAACGTTTTATTCGCATCGACCCACCTATCTTGCTGTCTCCCCTTCGTGCATTAACCTTTTATGCGAATCCACTCAGTTACCCTCAATTTACCCTTAATAACTAATAAGCAAGAGTTATTCCATCCTGCCTACGCACTACGTGGCCAGCCGATGTCCTTTTTTTTCTTCTTGTTTTGAACTATGATATTCCTAACTGCGGTTTGTTTCCTGACCCATTCTGCTCTCTTTTTGTCCATTAAAGGGCCCATAAACTACCTCGGATTTTTTTTCAAACAATTGAAGTTAACGCATGCATTGTGTGCAGAACGCCGAGGCCATCAACGATTATACAATTGGGCACGCTACGATCCACCAGCGCACCACAGATTTCCGAAAACAGTCCCTCTTTTTTCCAGGGCCTTTCGGGGCTCCGCGTGGTGCGCCGTTCCATATCGCTGACCCGCCGAGCCAAATATGCTGCGATTGGTCAAGCAAGAAGCTACGACTTCCGCTCAGTCTGCAAGCCGCTGGCCGCGCTTCTTGTTGTTGTTTGTCGTGCTGCCCGCGTGCGTGCAGCACGTACGGGGCACGGCGTCTCCCCGTATGGGTCCATCGCGTTGGCGATGCTTTGAAGGCGTGCGCACAACGCAGGATTCAAACCGGCACAATTATGGCAGCCACGGTTCACCAACAAGCACGCAGCTACACGCAACTGACGGAGTCGATGGCTGGAGTCACGGCAACTGGAAGTACGCAGTGTTTCAAGCAGCACGTCAGTGACGACGTATGCTACGCGAGATCGCGAGGCGCGTGGGAGGGGCGCTAAGTGAGAGGGAAAAGAGCTTGGGAGAGGATACCAGTGAAGGGGAACGCAGGACCGAGTGAAACAAGTGATCATGGTGGTTTGAATAATCAAACGCGTCAAACTGCGCTATAGCACCATTTCGAAAAAAATCTGACGGCTCCGTGTTCGTCGTAATCTCGTGCACAATTTGCACCACATCTCCATTGCGACATCTCGGTGGTTTACGGGCCATATAAGGTTACACCTAATATTTTTCTTTCTATCGCTCGCTGCGTCATCCTCAATTGAAGCTCAACTCTATTTCTATGCCTCCAGGTTTCTGCTATTTAGGTAAGTACTGGTGAGATGCAGCCGTTATATACGTTTCTCTTGATGGTTAGTGGCAGATTACAATTCATGACTTGAGAATGCTTTTCAAATGTGAAACACTCCATCTTTACTTTTCTTTTTATTTATTCTCATTATTCGGCTCCACAGATACTACCTGTCCTAAGTAGACGTATTCTTTCACAACTTCCAGCACCTCTCCACCTATTGCAAAGTGCTGTTTTCTGGCGAAATTGTTGCACATTACTTTAGTTTTGCAGATAACAATTTTCAGACTTACCTTTCTGCTTTCCATGTGCAGTTCAGTTCTCATGAGCTGTAATTTTTCCTCTGAATTACTCATCAAGGCAATGTAATCAGCGAATCGCAGATGACTAAGATACTCTCCAGTAATTATACCCAACTCTTCCCAATTAGGATCCTGAGAACCTGCTGTAAACACGTGGTAAATAGCATTCGAGAGAATGTGTCTCCCTACCTTACATCCTTCTTTATTGGGATAATGCCACTTTCCTTAAGCAGAACTATGGTAACAGTGCATTCGCTGTAGATTTCTACCAGTATGTTTATGTAGGGTACGTCAAGGCCCGATTCTGTAGCGCGTTCATCACACCTGATGTCTCGACTAAATCAAACGCCTTCACGTAATCTATGGAAACTATGTACAGGGGTTGGACGTGTTCCGCGCACTTCCTCATCCCCTGATTGATAGTACGAAGATGGTCTACTTTAAGGTAGCCTGTACGAAATTTTGTGCGATATACCAATAGACCTTCGCTAAGCACCAGGCTTCGCTTCATTCACCTTTTTCTTACGCTGGTGAAGCTACAGGCTATTTCCAAAGGAATATTGGGAAAGTGGGGGCAATGTCAAACTTCAACTGCACAAGTGTGTCAATACAAAGTATCTATTACTTCATTCGCAGTTTGATCGTGGCGAAAAGTGAGGAAAGTAATTTGGACAACAGAAAAATCACGTAATGGCCATTGCGCTCTATTTTATGCCAGTTGCGTATTTAAGACCATGGAAACATCACGTGTCATAGCCACAACCGCTGCACCAGAAATAGCTAGTTACAGGTATGGGCACTGCACTATAAGTATTCAAATACTTCGTGTCTCTTAAAAAATAGGTGCACAGGTTGTTCGATGGTGCATATGCTCGCCGCCTTGTTGATGAAATTGACCTGGATTGTCACTCATCACTGTTCAATATTGTTTTATCACTCGTGCCCTCTCACTTTTGTGTTATCCAGTGTTTCTCGCGACAATTGAGCCGGTATTACGTGATGGAATGCTAAGCCTTATATGTAAACTTCGCGTGCCCTGAAGACTATTGATGTTGCGCCTCTTTGCGGTCGCCAAACAATCCAGTAAGGTCACGTTGAAAGCAAGTTTAATTGTTTCTTTTGCTTGGCACTTGGCATGGCAACTAGCCCTAGCGAAAAAAAATATTTCGAATCTTGTAGGAACGGTGATCATTTTGATACTACTACAACAATGAAGTGAGCGGTACATTGCATAAGGCGCGAAAACCACTTGTTAGACAGATATTGGCTTTTGACATACTAGGGATGTATACGGCAGTAGTCGCAGGCCTTAAGAATTTAAACGCACAAGGGTGCGTTATTTTGGATGGAGGAGAAGAAAATATAGTTTAGTGAAAACACCCCACCTGAAGACAACTCACCCGATCTACAGCCGTTTTTCAGAGTGCATGGTGCCCGTAACGTCGGCTCTTTTTATACTATGCCTTGCTTTTGCTATTTCGCGATGTATTTTGGCTCAAAAAGATTCCAAAATAAGCTACACATACAGGAATGCAAGCACGTCAACTTGACATATGTCATTACACAAGCTGACACCAATTCAAATATAAAAGATTTCTCCCAGTCTCCCTACGGAAATTCAAAGGAAAAAGGACAATTGGCTGCCTCATCGACGCAGACAATATTACTCAGTATCAAAAATGTACGTGTTGTCCCGGTGGAACAATAAGCGAACCATCGCATGGCTTCGAAAGCGAGGCATGACCATCTCAATTGACTTTTTTGTTGTTATCTCTGCTTATTAGTCGCAAAAAATATTCGACCTATGCAATCGTAATACACTGTAATGAGGTATATCCGTTCATGCAGGGGTGGAAGAAAAACAACGCAGCTTTGGATGACAAGTGCGGAATAGGACATCAAATGACAGAACTAAAATTCGAGGGCAACATTTCTTAGTACGGCATCGCAGATATCCGGTACATCGATTTACTGATCAATGTCCGGGATGAACCTTTCAGCAATAACCAATATCCTGTTACTTTTAATGCTTCCAGGCATTTCGCTTCTCGTTGCAATACGTGTTCTATTGGACTAATTGCATGCTGAAGCATTACATTTATCTTATCTAAACAAAGGGATACCTCTGGCAACAGGCATTATTCAAGCAATGTTGCTTTAATATTGAGGATGTTGCCCAAAATCGAGCACCCTTTTTTCAGGGTTCCACAATGTTGGTCATCAATATGGTACCTTCCACATAGTTGTTTCGACAGCGATGCTGAGGAAACGTCACATTTTGATGTTAAGTATACGTTGTTAAATGTTGACAGATCTTGGCTCATATTTGAACACAAGGCTGCAACACGGCCGCCGCCGCTACGGATATTGGTTCAAAAACTAGTTAAGTGAAAAGTTAAGCGTGTTAGTATTGCCTTATAGTGAACGGAAGGGCGCTAAAAGAGGGCACACAAGGAAGAAGAGGACACAGAAAACACGCTGCTATAAGTTGATTATGTTTATTAGGAAAGGCATATCTAACCTTCATGAAATATTATCAAACACACGAGCCGACAAAGAGAAAATTCACAGCATATACACGGAGGGAATAATGATGAGTGGGGCGAAGCTCCATGCGTCTGTCTGTGTTTCTGTCTGTCTGTCCGCCTGTCCACCTGCCTGCCTGTCTGCCTGTCTGTTTGTCCATCAGCCCGACAATCTTTCTGTCAGTTTGTTTGTCTATCTGTCTGTCGGTCCTCTTTAATGGTGAACTATACGAAAAACTACTAATACCACCAAGTGATAACATTTCCATGACGATGTACACGCAATGTCATCTAGTGTGTGGTTCTTAAGATTAACTTGTGGCTGCTACAAACCCAGTGGCTACTACAGTAACTAGTGGCTACCACAACAACTTATTACTACAGAAGAGGAAATATCCACATCCTAAGGAGCTTCGTCTTAAAGAACCTTGCGCTCAGCGTGTAAACGTCAAGCGAGATTCCAGAAAAAGTATCTCCCCCTCCTTCAAACTGAAAGAGGGGTGAATTATGCAATTCATCTGGTGCTGTGGTCGACTGTGGATGCACTCGTTATCCAGAAGCAGGGGCTCAATTACAAGAGTAAGCCCCTTATGGGTTTGCAGGAGGAGACGTTGACCTCTCTAGAACATCACTAGACGTTGCCATGGTAAGCATAATATTTGTAGTTCTTTCTCGACTCGTTGGGTTTCGTAATATTCGATGAAAGTTTACTTATGTCTTTCTTAAAAATTATTTCAGTTGCTACATCATATGTGTCCTTATTTTTGTGTGCCACATGTTTGCAGTTTATCGGGGAAACCAGTCTTAGTTTCAAGACATCAACAAATTCAGGTGACTTCGCAATTGCTTCCTCTTTATGATTTTGTGATGGCGTCATTGCTCGCCATAGTTCGAGCGCCTGCACATGTGCACAGCAAATCTTCAAAATAAATTTTGGCAATACCTCGCATTGAAGGGGTCGCTCAACACTTTTGAAGCATCCATTTATATTTGTGTTTTGCTTAGCATGATGACACGGGAATAATTTCAGGATTGCTCTGAGCCCTGATATTCAAATGAATTAGTATTTTAATCCCAACATTTTATTTTGTTATTTCGTTTTGTTTTTGAACTAAAGCTTCATTGAGATTAAGTAATACCTTATCAGAATGTGCCCAAATATTCATTTTGAATTTGTGAAAGAGGTCAAATCGATGATTCATCAGGGTTGTTTACCGCCCCAAAACCACCATATCATAATTTAGGACGCTGTAGAGTTGGCCTCCGAAAATTTCGACCAGCTGGGGTTTTCGAACGTGCAACCATTTCTAAGCACATGGTCCTACAGCACTTTTGCACTCATCGAAAACGCAGCTACCGCAAGCAGGTCAGCATCCGAGTACCATAGCCACAAGACCACCGTGGCGGGGCAAGAATCTTGAAATGTTCAGGCACTTGAACGAATGCCTTTTTCAGCTTTTTTGCAGAGACGTCGTGTCACCATGAACTGAGTCTTTGTCACTCGCATTCACTATTAACGAAGTTTTTTTTTTACAGAGCCAGTGTTTATAATCTTAAAACAAGTTCCTCTGACGTTTGTTCATTTCGTGTAGCAATATTAAGCATCTTCTCAAGCGCGCCTTTGCAAAATCAATGGTAACTCGTCACGACTGACCTCATAGTTATAAGCACCAGTGCTGCAGGCTTATTTCTTACATCATCATCTTTCACTCACGTCTATTGCAAAAAATAATGAAGTGTTTTCACTCCCGCACTCACTTCATCCTGTGCCACATTTTAAGTTAAAATTGCAGCTACGTTGTTCATATGCTCTTGTAATATATTAGTATCAACGTTAGCCTACTTTACAGGATTGATTACAACACTTTATGGCAAGAGGAAAATTAGTGGGAGAACGCTTATTGTCTTGAATATGTAATAAATAAATGGCCACAAAATATTTGCAACAGCCTTGCTAGGTTAGCGCTCTCTTATTCCCGTCTAGACAAAACTGCTAGAATGCGTTCACATAGCGAAAATGCACTAGACGTATTTTGTATGGTCACTTGCTAGACTCACTGTAAGACCACAAACGACGTTATTAGTTTATTTTGTTATCTTCCTTTTAGTTGTAGTCTGTGTGTCTATAATTTTCTTCAATTAAAGCAGTCACGGTAGTAATTACCATTGCTGGCGGTCTTATACATAGTATATATTGCACAGGTTGCCGCAAAAGGCACTCACTCAAAGATTGTTACCATATATGAATGAAAACGTTTTTCCAATATCTATGTCCCTACTGAAATGTTCCTTATGTATGATATCCGCCCACACGGAATCATTGAAATACGAAAGCCGTATATGTGGAAAGACCATGTGGCACTCCGCATATAAGGAAAGCCGAACGAAGCGGAAAAGTCCGCTTATAAGGAAAGGCTTAAGTTGCAGAAAGGTCCGCACATGGGGAAAGCCGTATTAATTATGCGGAAATGAAATCCATGTCTGAATCTGGTGAAAAGCAATATTATCTATAGATTGAATGGACGTCCACATCTAGTGCACATGCAACACCGGGTAAAATAGTCCCAACATTCCTTGAAGATACATGATGAGGAAATGAAACATTTATATCTTTTGAAAAGTCGTGGTGCGTGAGCCAAACGAGCTTTTAGAGAAAATATGTTAAGAAGCTGAAGAATAACATGATAGGCATCATAAGTAGCGGTACATTGCAACGAAATAACGCAGTGTATATGCAATATACAAAGAAAACTTACAATGTTAGTATTTGTATTAGAAAAGTATTGATGGGCACATCAAAAGCAGCCCTGAATTTTATTTATTTTTCTGTACAATCTAGCTGTGAATAGCCAAATCTTAGTGTTGACGATATGCCAATAAGGGGACCCTGCACTGAAATTTCACGAGTTGTTTTTCAGCCGCCGAATGGTGGCACAAAACATAGTGCACCGACATCAATTTTCCAACGATAACTTTATAGTTAAACAATAATCTTAGCATTATGAAAGTGTGGTGTTGTGTTTATCTCTTGAACGCCTTGTGGAGATCGGTCAAATGCTGGTTGAGGCTCTGGTACCACTGTGAATACGGCAGGTCACTGACGTGCACCTTGATGTGTCCTTTAGAGGCACGTGAACATGTAAATGATTAGCACAATTGATGTCAGACACACAAGCAAGCACCTTAGTTCACACGCAAGAGAATTATAATTCGCAAAATGAAGCTTAAAAGGAAATGCACACAATCCTTCATGTTATGCATTTGTGAATCTTAGCACATGTGCACAAATAATATGAGCTCTGCTGCACGCAGGAAAGCAGCGTGCTTCTCACATAAAAATAACTACGTTGTTCTTACGACTTTCAACAGTACAATAAATCCACTGAAATGTTATTATAAAATGGTGAAAAAAATTATTCTCACACTAACATTTTAGGAACTGCCAGTAAAAGTCCTTAATGTACTATGTCGATTTGTATAAAAGGAAACACGCGAACGCGCGGCCGGGCGCTTTGGCGGCTGCCTTGAAGCGTGATCAAGCGGGAGTGATAGCAACCACAGCGTCTGTTCCCGTCATGTAGTGGCGACCAAAACAAAACAGTCATTGGTGATATGGAACTGGGAGCACGATGGCAGTCTTGCTCTTTTCAAGGCGATTACGCCGTGAAGAGAGCAAGGCTGCCATAATCAGGGCATAATCGCCCTGAAGATGGCAGCCTTGAAAGGGAGACTATTGCTATTTTGCCGCTGGTTCTATATTACCAATCACCGGTTGATTTTGCTCGCCACTAATTGGCGGGAATGGAGGCTGTGGTTGCTATCGATCCCACTTCAACGCGCTACAAGCAGCCGCCACAGCGCCCGGCTGCGCGTTCGCGTGTTTCCTTTTATAAAAATTTACACTGTACATTTAATATTGCGTACATGTACATTTGCTGCTTAACTCTACAGTTTGTGTGCAGAAATGGCACCTTGAACATTATTGTGACGTGAAATTCTGCAATTTATCAAGGCGAAAAATCCCCATGAAAGCAAGCAGGACGTTTCAGCAGCCATTACAAATCTGTGCAAGCGAGACTACTATAGCCCACCCACAAAGTAATAGGCGAGCAATAGTAACAGAAATGAACTGCCAACAGAAAAGTTAGGTGTGTGTGCTATCTGTAACTGTTTACGTCTTAGTACATTCAGCCGCTCATAACATTGTAAATACCGACATATAAAATAACTACTCTAGTACGAATGCAAAATATGCAGTAAAGCTGAATGACTCTATAAAAAGTGGCACATAATGACATGGCCTTTTTCATAGAAAAGTTGACTAAGACAGGAATATCATTATGCAGGCTAAAATCTCCAAGTGAACAATCAGATTTCAAGTCACAATTTTTACAAAGGCTGCCAAGGTTATAATCAAACAATCGGGCTCAACAAGGCCAATGATAGGTTTTAAGGCCTATGGTCACTATAATAGTGAACTATACCAAAAAAGCACAGCATTCAAGCAAAGCACCAAAAAATTTAAAGAAAAAAGAAGCAGCCCTCTGCTATTATACGCAATGCCCTTTTATCGGTATTATTGCCTCTACTTGCCGCCTTTCATCGAGGTAACTGGAGTAATGTAGCTGAAAATACACTGTGCCTCCGAAAACTGTTGGTCGAATCTCAATCGAAGAATTGCTGAAGCTTGCACTAAACTAGGCTGCACAAGTCTTGAAACAGCGAAAGTGTACAAATTTCAAGACTACATTTTTGCTTCTGGTTTGTTCGCATGCCTAAGCTTTGAAAGAGGGCTTTCATTCAATGGCTGCTAACAATAAAAATCTATCGAAATCGCCCAGAAATTGAAGGTGCTGTTGAGGCATTTGTCCTTTTTTTTCACTGGGCCATTCCGGATTAAACATCAAAACCTGTTTGGCTGGCGACTATCACAAATATATTTTGTTAAAACTAGTGCTAATTGACTCTACATAAACAGTAAATTGCAAGAGTATATTTGAGGGAAAAAAAGTTTTAGTGACAAGGGTGCCTTCTTAACTTCGCAGAACGTCGTCTGGGTGTTGTTTTGAGATAATTTTAAATGTATCGCTTTTTCTTGCAATATCAAATTTGGTTTACATATCAAGTAAAGGTGCTTGTGAAAGGTATTTCAAATCTAGTAATATTAGTGAAATCGTTCTGCCATGGGCTTCCAAGAAATTAGCCAGAATTTTTATTGTTTCCATTTTTTCTCTAAAGCAAGACGGCACTATGTATGAATATCTGAGCAATAAAAATTTACTACACAAAAGGTATATCTAGCGAAAAAATTATTCTTGGGCCCTCAAGTAGCTAAAGTTTACCAGAAAAAAAATGGCGAGTTTTACTATATCGTCAATTCGGTCCCCATTGAAATGCGATTTGCACCTAATGGTGGGCCAAAGTAATCCCGGCTGGGCCAGTGCAAAAATTGGTACTACTTTGCTGGAAAAATGTTCACTCATGTCTTCCCATTTCCCTCTCGCCATCTTGGCTGAATCTGACTCATGATTTTTTGACTGGTGGCTGGACAAAACAAAACTGTAACCCGGCTGGACGTGCAGCCATCAGATAACACCCGTAATCACTTGTCATGTTACGTCACGCATTCATTTATATAGCACTAACCCAAGTGCAATAAAGTTGTTGTTCACCCGACTGACGGCGTCGCTATATGGTGGCAGCGGAACCCACCTGATGCATCAATGGCGTCAGCGTTATTACCACCCCCGAAGCCCATGGAGGAGTCACAGGACCCTTGGATTGCCTGGAAAACTTGAAAAAGTGAGTTTATGCTGTTTTACACTGCTACGAAGTTGAACACACAACCAAAGGATGTTCAAGCAGCCACTTTGCTAGTTACCATAGGCGAAGAAGCTGGAAAGGCATACAGTACCTTCAAGTTAGAGAAAGCGAAAGACAGAAATGATGTGAAAGTTCTGATTAAAAAATTTGAAAAACACTACAGGCCCGCGACAAACTTGACATTTCAAGAATTTCATTTCGGTTCAAGAAACCAAAAGACAGGTGAACCATTTAACGAGTGGCTAACAGAACTGCGTGTGTTAGCAAAGAACTGTGGATTCGGGAGTCTCGGAGACCGCATGTTGCGCAACCGCATCATTCTGGGCCCAATGAATAAGATCCCCCAGCAAAGATTGATAGCGGAAAACCCGACGTGCGAAAAGACCCCCGGCATGTGATGAGCGTAGGAACAAAGCAAAGAGCACTTTAGAGAAATAAGCGGAGCCACAGGATCAGGTAATGACACTCTAGTAAATGCAGTTGCAATAGGAAAAAATCGTTGCTACAAATGTGGGGGTCAAATGCACCGCAGTGACATGTGTCCAGCAAGAGGGAAAACATGCCGAAAGTGCGGAAGGTTAAACCATTTCGCTAGAGTATGCAGGTCATTTAAGTACCCGCAGAACGTCAGCCAACAAATACGAGATCTGCGAGAAGAAGATAACTATTTTTTTCTACAAACGTTGGCTGTCGGCGTGATCACCAGTGATGACTGGAGCGCAACTGTGTACATCGAGAGCTATCCCATCACATGCAAGCTAGATATCGGTGCAAACTTTTGCGTAATTTCTTGAAGCGATGTTTCAAAATTGCCATATAAGGCTCAGCAAGCTTGCAACGTTAAGATCGCAGCATTTTTTGGCACACAACAGCCGCGCACGCGCAAGTTCAGTTGACGCTTTCAGCAAATGACAGAACCAAAGAACAAACATTTTTCATTGTCGATCAAGACATCCCTGCCACTCTGAGTGGTGCAGCAGCTGAAAGTCTTGACTTCATCTACCGTATGCGAGACCTACAGCTTGAACTGTACCCGCGAGTACAATCTTTCGCTGACGTCTATGAAAGACTCGGGTAGTTAAAAGACTTCGAGTATGACACGAAGCTCACGCCAGACGCAGTGGGAGCCGTCTTTCTGGTGAGAAGAGTTCCCGTAGCTCTTCAGGACAAAGTCAAGGCTGAGCTGCAGCGCATGGAAGCCCAGGGCGTCATCGCAAAGGTAACCGAGTGGTCTAGCAATATGGTAACAGTTGTAAAGAAGGACAAGGTTAGAATTTGCCTGGATCCTACTGCGCTTAACAAAGTGGTGCTGCGGGAGCATTATCCAATGCCACCCTTAGAAGACGCAGCCTCGGAACTATCCGGTGCCAAGTACTACTCAACACTTGATGCGGCGCCATGGTTCTGGCAAATTAAGCTAACCGAATCAAGCTCAAAATTCTGTACGTTCAGCACGCCGTATGGGCGTTATCGGTTTCTTCGAATGCCCTTCGGCATCGCGTCTGCCCCAGAAATGTTTCAAGCAGCCATGCACCGCATGCTTGAAGGCTTGCCGTGCGTAGCGTGATAACGGATGACATATTGCTTTGGGGCCGCACAAAATAGGAGCCCGACAACAACCTGTCACTTTTGTTGTTACGCTGTCGTGAAAACAACCTGAAGCTTAACCTAAAGAAATGCACTTTTTTGCAGCTTCAAGTCTGCTACCTCAGGCACATTCTTAGCACTGAAGACTTCCGCCTTGACCCAGGTCGAGTGAAAGACATACTGGAAATGGAAAAGCCAAGGAATTGTAAGGAACTCCAAGTCTTTTTAGGCATGATAAATTATGTACAGCGCTTCATTCCTAACATGTCTGACGTGACAGCCCCACTAAGAACATTGCTGCACAAAGACATTGCATGGGTTTGGACTGACTCTAGCAGCGAAGTTATGAAATGTTGTGTGAAAGCTTAGCAAATGCACCAGTTCTTGCTTTTTTCAACGCAAATGAGCCAGTAACCCTCTCGGTTGACGCCAGCCAAAAGGGAGTTGGCACTGTGCTTACTCAAGACGGACGTCTTGTCGCATTCTCGTCACGTTCACTAACAGAGGCGCAGCAACGCTACGCTCAAATTGAAAAGAAAACATTGGCAATTGTACATGGTTGCGTCAAGTTTCATGATTACATCTTCGTCCAAGAAACTGTGGTCGTTGAGACCGATCACCACCCCTTGATGCTGACATTCAGCAAACCGCTTTATCAATGTCCGCTTCGCTTACAGCGCATGCGTTTGACTTGGCAACGATATCCTATTACATTGATCTACAAGCCAGGAAAAGAGCTCTTCTTAGCTGACGCCTTATCTAGGTTTCCCAATGAACAGCTCATGCAAGAAGAAACGGAGCAATTTCAAGTGAATTTGCTTGAGTACATTTCAGCTTCGCAGCAGTGCCTGAGGAATCTTCGTGCTGCAACAAATGAAGATCCGGCCCTGGTCAAACTTCGAGGTTACGCCGAAACAAGCTGGCCTGAAAAGAGTGAGGTGCCCGAAAGTGTTCGTCAGTACTGGTCCTACAAGGAGAAGCTACACACACAGGATGGTCTTGTTTTTCGCAGCAACAAGGTAATTATACCAACCTCACAAAAACAAGAGGAGCTACACACACAGGATGGTCTTGTTTTTCGCAGCAACAAGGTAATTATACCAACCTCACAAAAACAAGAAATTATGTTGCTGATTCACGCTGCGCACCCGGGAGTTGAAAAAATGAAAGCGCGGGCAAGCGACGTAATGTACTGGCCAAATATGTCACGTGAAATAGAGCAATTTTTCAAAAACTGCAAGGTCTGTCACAAGTATCAAACACGGAATGCCGAAATGCCTCTTCACAGCCACGACATCCCAAAACTGCATGGGAATTTGTTGGCATGGACCTGTTTTTCCCTGAAGGCCGTGACTTTGCCTTAATAGTAGACTTCTATTCTTTCTTTTTCAAAATCCGTGAACTCCGGTAGAGCACTGCTAGTGCTCTGACAGTATGGTGCACAGAATTGTTCGCCACTCATGGCTTACCGTGGCAGCTCTGCAGGGATAATGGCCCGCAATTCAACAGCCACCTTTTCGAAGAGTTCTTGAACAACTATGCGTTACCCATATTATGACAAGCCCTTATCACCCCCGCGACAATGGTATGACGGAAAGAGCCGTACAGGATGCTAAAAAGCTCCTAAAGAAATGCAGGCGCGACCGGGTTGATTTTTATTAGGCGTTGCTAGAATGGCGCAATACCCCCAGAGATGATGTACTAAAGTCCCTCCAAAGACTCATGGGATGGCAAACCAAGACCCTTCTGCCTGTGGCTTACAGCCACCTGGAACCAGAAGCAGCACCTAGCAAAGCTGTTCACAAAAGGCTCAGAGAGATCCGTCAACGCCACAAGGTCTATTACAACCGTGGAACGATGGATCTGCCCGTCCGGTCTCCAGGCCAGACAGTGTCCACATACGACCAGCTCCAGCGAACATGGTCACCAGCGGTTTTTCTGAGGCCAGCCAGCACGCCCCGGTCAGCGATCCTTAAAACAGAAGAGTGTCGAGAATTCAGGCACACAAAAGAGCACCTGCGGGACAGGACAACCCACAGCAACGAAGGCCCCACAGAAGCCAACTCCCCTCGAGAGCTTCGCCGAAGCACAAGAGCTCACTGCCAGCCCTGTCGATAGCCACAGCATGAAAGGCATAATTAATTTGCGTTACAATAAAAGGAAGATGTAACCCGGCTGGACGTGCAGTCATTAGATAACACCCGTAATCACGTGACATGTTACGTCACGCATCCATTTATATAGCTCTAACCCAACTGCAATAAAGTTGTTCGCCCGACTGATGGCGTCGCTACAAAAACCACTGAAGCACTCGCAATACACAGCATAAAGTTCCTTTGGAATGGTCACCTTCATCTTCCGTGATGAAAGAGCAGCACAGTGTACTGGTGAGACACTCATTGGAACAGTTTTCAATGCCACACAGTGACTTTCTTGTTCGTATTATGAGAGCTTGAGGGGTGCTTGCTATTTTCTGGTGGCTGCTGTCGCTCCTTGTTTTCTGCTTAAACTCAACCTCCACAAATTTGTAGATAAGGCCTTTAGTGTTGTGTATATTGATATAAAAATTTTCACTGACCATACAGTTTCTCCAGACACACTGCGTAATGCCTTGTAATACTTAGGGTCTCGCATATGCAAGCACTTGCAATCGATTCGTAGATGCACTTGACTCTAAAGGAGCAAGTTTGTTAAGCACTGTATACAAAAAAGTCATTCAACACAACCGCAACTTCAGTTGCACACGGCAACATTAGCTGGATGCTGTGGGCAGCTTTCATGGCATAGCTTAAGGTGACACTGCTTGTTCAACTATACTAAAAATTATACGAAGATTGCCTGATGGATTTCAAGCACTGCGGATGGGTAGAACACGAAAAGAAAATGCAAACAAGGTGTTGTCTGTTGAGTCACACAAGTCTGTTGTTCTTTTCAGGAGCATTGCACGAAAGTCAACATCAGTACAGACCAGGTCAGTTAAAGAGTTACACCATGCATATCCAACTAGCCCAACTTTCAATTCTGTTACCAACCAGCTCAGCTAAAGACTGGATTGGGATTTCTTCATTGAAGAGACTGACCAGTGGTGAGAATGTGTGATTGGATGTGAAAATAAAAATTCGTCCATTGGAGTGCATTCTTTATTCAACTTGAGTAGCATTTCATTTTTAAATTGCGTTTAAGCGGCCTAGAAATCAGTATGTCATGAGGCCTGTCTCTTTACTGCGAATAGTCTGAAGCTTTGACGTACAAAAAGATTAGTGGTCAAGGTTACAGTATGTATTCATATTACTTCTGCCAACAGCTGCTTACGCGGAGAAGTCAACCTTCAAAAAGCAGCGCTGCCGTCGGGGCATGCGGTGGGAAATACGTGCACTTCACATGCATATAAAATGAATGCTTTCGCAGCAAACTGCGGTGCAAAAACAAGCGAGCTGTCATGCTGACCACACACTCTTTGTAGCCCGTGTTTTGTGACACTTCATAGTAGTAAGAGATCCAAAAATTTTTAAAATATTTCAAGCAATTTCTGCGTTACCATTCATTATACTCATGAGATTCATGTCAAAAAAGAAACAAGCCCTAAAACTTTTCTTCATTGACTACATGATTAGACACTTTGACCGCTAATCTTTCCATTGCACAAAAAACAGCTGCTATAGAAATGAATATTCGGTGCTTTTACTGCTTTTTGCTTTCAGCCATCCTAATATGTTAAATAGGTGTCCTGTTTTAAGCAATCTGGTCTGCGTGAACTCTTAAAAGGGGCACCATGTATGCTGAAAGACACAGGCAGAGCTCGAGCCAAACCAAGTTTCCCGTTTAGCATCTTTGTGCATTACAACTACACACCTCCACTTAGTTACTTGATCATAACGACGCTAAAACAGCTCTCACTTGACAAGGACGGGCAGACGTGAGGACGCGTGCACCAAGTGCTCTCCATCCGTCCTCCTTAAGGGTGCAGTTCTCACCTTATTGTTATGCAATTTTTGTATTGACAACATTGGCCGCTGCGTGTACTTTGTGGTATTAAGGAGGAGGAGGAATAAATGAGGAAGGACAAGGAGGTTAGCCATTGTGGTAATAAAGTCTGTAATATTGTCATGTGTAGCCCTTGTAATGCATAAGAATAAAATTCAACATAGCTCGATTCATTGATGACGGAGTGCATCCAGCACCATGTTCTGTAGCCATCCCTTAGGAAAGTGGCGGAATGATTGATTACGTTTCAAAACATATCTTACATGTGTTCACTACAAGCGCGAACTCTGGCACCAGCACATTCTGTTAGCCTCTTCAGATTTTAAGGAACCCTTTTTTAGCAAACACCAGAAAATCTACAATAACAATAAAAATGTATGTTTAAAGGCTTGTTTTTTCTTTGTTATACACAATAATAATGAGGACTCACAGACAATATGGCCAAGGAAAGCGTAGGGGGTATTTTTGGAAGTGCTTTTAATGTAGTTGTCAAGAAAGAAAAGTAGGAGAAAAAAAGATAACCTGCCCTAACAGCGACCAAACCTTCAACCTTCAAAGAACGTGTCCAATGCTCTACCAACTCAGCTACCATTGCTGTTTCCTACCTTCATCTTTATGCGGTATATAGGTGCACTTATTCGTGGGAGAGCCAGTCAAGCCACTTGTTCCTATTATGGCTAGTGTGGGACACCTTTTGTTGCCTGCTGGTGTCAGGCAGCACGCGATATTTCTACAAGCTAACAGCTGACCAATTATCTCTCGTTTAAACCTCACGGCACCAAGCCTCTATAACAAGTTCCTCACAACGAATGAAGGACAGAAGTATACGTTTAAGGGCTAGTTTTCTTTGTTAGAAGCGATAATAATGAGATGTGACAATGCTGCCGAAAAAGTACAGTGGATATATTGGAAGTATTTGTACTGTAATTGAGAAGAAACAAATTTGGATGAAAAAGTAACTTGTCGTGCGCAAAGACCGAATGTGTGACCTTTGACTGACGCTTCTGATGCTCTACCAACTAAGCTACTACGGCGCTTGTCCACCCGTTCACTTTATGGGGTATATATGTGCATTAAATGCAGGAAAGTCAGTCAAGCTGCCAGCTTGCACTAACATCACGTGCTACGTGATGCGAATAAAAAAGTGTTCCACGCTAGCTATGATGGCAAGAAGCGGGGCTGGCTGACTCTCCTACGATTAGGTGTACATATGCACTGTACACAGTGGAAAGGGCGATAGCTGCTGCGGTAGCACAGTTGGTAGAGCACCGGATTCTTTATTAGTAGGTCAGAGATTCAGTCACTTGCATGGCAAGTTATGTTTTCTTCCACGTTTCTTTCTTGACATTACATTGCAATTACTTCTAATAATATTCCCTATACTTCTTTGGCAGCATTATGCATATGTTAGTTATTAAAAAATCTGCAAGTCATATCAGGTGACAATGGTTTGCTTTCCTACCTAAATACACGTACACGAACACATGCAAAACTGATTAAAAACAAGTCACACACCGTTACGATGAATGGAATTCGCTTTTTTAAATTATTCAGTAAAGGGAAGAACTCTACTTTTAAGGGCTCCTCGTCTTTGCTAAACACATCATATTGAAAACTAAGAGACAATGGTGCCAAAAAAAAACTACAGGTGGTGTTATCAAAAGTTTTTTAAAGAAATTCTGAAGAAAAAGGAAATGAAAAGATAACTTGGCGCAAATTATGACGTTCACGCTTTTTGACAATAGCACTAAAACATTTTTATAGCACTCCCATCTTTTACTGGGTAGTGTCGCCGATCAATTCTAATTATTAGAGTGATGAGCACGCCGAAAAAGGAAGAATATGGCATTGATACTCTTTTGAACGCAAGAAAACGTGAGGACCTTAATAGAACGGAAGCTGCTTTGAGTATGGCCACTAACACATTTTGAGACATGAAAGTGTACGCAGTCAATAGTGTTGAGAACTATTATTTTTTTCACACTATGCTCTATAGCAGTTGTAGTTAGGGTGGTGATAGTGATGCAATAATTAGGCACGTCACTGAGTGCGTTCACATCTACACTGGCATATTTTGAAAATAAACGTGCTGTAGAGTGATAAAAAATTTGAAGCATTTATGATTTTATCCAAATTAACTTATACCGACTGGGTAAGCACACCATTTGCATAAACCCAAAAGGCAAAAAGCAATTCGTGCATTATACTCATGTTAAGCAATTTCAGCAATACAGTGCAATGTGACGACCGTACGAATAAAAGCCCCTCTTATTATACCATGCATGAAAAACCCTACCAAAGTATTTTATTCAGCATGTAATGTTGAGTCTACGAGACTTTCAATTGACCTTCTGGAAGCAGGGGATCTCCTTCACGTTCAAGAGGCAATCACTTAGCCTTTTCTTGAGCCTTTCTGTGAAACTCTCCTGAACTTCACATATGACTATAACTGACTTGCAGTGAAGAGATTTTGTTTACACAATGAAACATAGTTCTGTATGAAACTGCAATAAATGTGTCAAACCACCTCCGAGTATTTTTTACATTTCAAGCAATTTTCTGCAACGAGCTCAGAATAGTGTCCTGATCTACAATAATAACTGCAGCAGCACAACTAGTCACGGGTGCCCAAAAACTTGCTAGAAACAATTTCTTCTCCTCTTTGAGCTTTTTGAAAGTATTCAGCCACTCAGTGCTCAACTTAAATCAGCATTGTTAAAAGTACGTGTTTGTGTGCCACTGCTTTGCTCCTTGCCCAGTGAGGAAGAGCGCACGCCAAAGTTAAGAGAACAGCCAATAAATGAAGCCTAACGAAAAAAAGCGAATTAAGCGACGACTTCATTTGTATTATTTAATGTGCGTAACATTACTATTTTGACAGCATTTGGAAAATTTATCACGGCTATGCGTTCATTGTAGACTCATACACAGCTGCAACACCAAGACTGAATTTTAACCTTGTGTTGGTTTAGCATCTCTTTGTAGTGGCAAGCAGGAGATACCTGCAATCGTTGAACACATATTATACACAATAATATGTGATATGGTAATCTCATTTAGAATGCACGTCATATAAATTTATTGTTTTTGTGGCCACAAGTAACTGTGGTTTTAAAGCAACATAGCACAGCCTAAGCAGACGTCAGCGACCACTCCAGTGTGAACTTGCATTAGCTTCTTGCCCATTACAATTACAACCACAAATAAACAGTTCAATGAGCTATAGATAATGGCCAGCTTAGGCTAAGGACAAAGTATGAAGGTTGTTTTGTCATCATAAAGATCATTCATTTGTTTAAGAACATTTGCTGTCAAACACAAATATACTGTTGTCATAGCATCAAGACCAAAATATAAATCGAAAAAATGTCACTAAAAATCACAGGCCATACATTGGAAGATAAACATTTGATATACTTGGTATGCAAGTCACGCACAAGAGGTGCTGCTATATTATTGCTTTTTCTGAGTTAGAACCTGCTTCCTTTACTCACCCACCACATCTGCATAAGCGCCATGAAAACACCCAGCAGCTAATGCAGCATGGATGAACACATTGTGAGGAATTCCACCATTTATATTGGCTAAACAGCCCTGCAGCCTCCACAGTACTGAGACTCATTTGTAAGACAAATATAGTTCTACCGAACGTTCTTGGTTACAGATATGCAGTTGATTTGCCACCATATTTATGCACTGGGATTATTTTCGCAAACTTCCATTCGGAAGGAATCTGCGAATGCTGAATAGATTTAGTAATTATTGTTACGTGGTCAGTGACTTCTGTATCAACGCAATTAAAGAGAAACAGCCTAAGGCGAGAATCACAATGGCTGACTGGTGCACTCGCGCGCCTGTAAGCTGATTCTGTCCTTCATCTTCTTTTACTTCGTAACGGGACCCCTGGGCGTTGGAGCGCCATCTCGGCGCGAGTCCAAAGAAGTGCGACAGAAGTAGGGTTTCATGCGCGAAACATGAACGATGTGAACAAGTGACGAACTTCGTGACGTATTGCAGTGCAATGGCGCTATCTCGTAGTCGACGTCGCTAACTTGACGTAAGACGATGTAGGGTCCTGCGTATCGAGAAAAAACTTTTTCGGAGAGACCTACACGGCGACACGGTGACCAGAGGAGCAAACGGTCACCTGGGGCAAACGTTATATTAGGATGCCGGTGGTCGTAGCGGGATTTTTGCATTACCTGTCGACTGGTGAAACGAGACGGGACTGGGCAACTTGACGAGCCATGTGAGTCTGATCAATGGCTTCGCGAGCGTACTCGCAAGCAGATGGCTAGAGAGGTAAGGTGGTTTCAAATGGCAATATGGGGTCGCGACCATACAGAAGATGAAAAGATGAGAATCCCGTGGTGTCATGTCGAGATGAATTATATGCAAAACTCACATAGGCCAACGTGGTGTCACAGTCACGATGATCTTCGAAGACGTACATCGAAAGCATCTCTGTGAGCGTGCGGTTGAGACGTTCAGTTAGGCCATTATGTTGTGAGTGGTAGACGGTAGATAGCATATGCGCTGTGGCACACGATCGAAAGAGGTCGTCGACAGCTTTGGACAAGAAAGAGCGGCCGCGGTTTGTAAGCAGCTGTCAGGGTGTACCGTGGTGTAAGATGACATCATGAAGAAGAAAATTGGTGACGTCAGTGGCGGAACTGGTTGGCATGGCTTTTGTTATCGCCTAACGGGTCCCATAATCGGTGGCGACGGCGATCTATTTATTTCTCAGTGTCTTCGTTGAAAAAGGGCCAAGAAGTTCGAGTCCCGCGCGATGAAATGGTTCAGAGGGGACTCCGATTGGGTGAAGCTGTCCAACTGGCAGCAAAGAAGGTCTTTTCCGGCGCTGACAGAAGTCGCAAGTGGCGACATATCGACGCACGGTGTGGTACAGTCCTGGCCAGAAGAACCGATGTCGCACGCGGTCGTATGTGCGGGAAACACCGAGGTGTCCCGCTGTTGGTGCGTCGTGAAGTTGTTCAAGTATGGCAGGCCGTAGATGACGGGGAATAAGAAGCAGAACCTCAGGGCCTTCAGTGCTGACGTTGCGGCGGTAGAGGATGCCGCCATTGAGCACGAACGTACGCGATTCGGGGTCATGGCTGTCAGACTTGATGACGTTCATGATAGTGCGCACTGACTCACCCGTCGTTGATCAACGTGCATATCGCTGATATCAGTAAACGCCATCACGCTGCTCTCCAGGTCAGCCACAACGGAATCAAGAGGGTCCACCGGATGACGAGAAAGACAGTCTGCGTCCTTGTGCAATCGGCAAGACTTGTAGCTGACGCTAAAAGGAAAGACCTGAAGCCTCAAAGCCCAGCGACTCAGACGTCGACTCGGGTCCTTCATAGAAGTCAGCCAGCAGAGGGCGTGGTGGTCCATACCAACGGAAAACATGCGACCTTATAAATATGGCTGGAACTTGACGACAGCCCAAACTAAAGCTAAACAACTGATGGAGTAATTCCTCGCAATGGTAGAAGCAAGGCGACTGGCGTAAGCTGTCACGCACTGTCTGCCGTGGTGCCGCTGAGCGAGAACTGCGCCAATACCGTGGCCACTGGCGTCGATGCGAACTACTGTGGGAGCAGAAAGATTAATGTGGGCAAGTATGGGGGGTGTAGTTAAGCAGCCGATGAGGGCGGTGAACGCTTGAGCCTGCTCATGGCCCTATGAGAATGTAGTATCCTTCTTCAGCAAATCTGTGAGTGGCCTGGCAACGTAGGCGAAGTTTTTCACAAAACGACGAAAGTAGAAATGTAAGCCGATGAAGCTCCGGACGTAGGATGTAGAACAGAGCACCGGAAAGCTACGCATGGCGCCGATCTTTTCAGGATCTGGTTGGATGCCATCGCTGTTAACAAGATGACCCAGAATGGTAATCTGACGGCGGCCAAATTGACTTTTGTTGTTGTTCAGTTGTAGCCCAGCTGTTTCTAAGACTGCGAGAATCACCGCGGGACGGGTCAGGTGGCTATCGAAAGTAGATGAAAAGACTATCACATCATCTAGGTAACAGAGACAAGTACACCACTTATAACCATGCAAAAGAGAGTCCATAATTCGTTCAAATGTGGCAGGGGCGTTACATAGTCCAAAAGGCATCACCTTAAACTGGTATAAACCATTCGGTGTAATGAAGGCCATCTTCTCGCGGTCAAGCTCATCGACAGAAATCTGCCAGTAGCTGGACCGAAGATCAATAGACAAGAAGTACGTAGCGCCGTGCAGGCATTCCAACGCGTCATCGATCCGTGGTAGCGGGTATACGTCTTTTTGCGTGATCTTGTTAAGGTGGCGATAGTCAACGCAGCAGTGCCAGGTACCGTCCTTTTTCTTCACAAGGACGACAGGGGAAGCCCAAGGACTACTTGATGGTTCTATGACACCTTTGTTGAGCATTTTGTCAACTTTTGCTTGGATAACTATGCGCTCGGTGTGGGAGACACAATAGGGGCGTCGGCGAGTAGGATTGGCGTCACCAGGGTTTATACGGTGCTGAACCGTGGATGTTTGCCCTAGAGCTAGGTCTGTCGTCGCAATCAAAAATGTCGGTATACGACCCGAGAAGGTGATGGATGTCGTTGGTTGCGCAGGATTGAGGTTGGGTGCAATCATCTTCGAGAAATGGCTCGGCATAGAACAGATCTTGTTAGCTACAGGAGACTTGAGTAATTCAATCTCGGTGGTGAGAGCCGCTATTTCGAATTCGTCAGCATTGGATACGCTGGCCGAGAACATGCCACGAGGAAGCACTTGAGCGCAAAAGCTGAAATTGAGAAGTGGGAGTGCGGTGCAGTTGCCAGTAACAGTCACAAGCGTATGGGGAATAGCGATGTTGCACTCCGAGAGGACGTCGGCGAGAGGAAGGAGAACATATTGACCATCGGGAACCTGTGGCTGTGTGGTCAAAATGACGTAGTTGGCTGCCTGGGGTGACAGTCGCACATCCTGAAGAGAGCACAGGCGCGGCGGGAAGTGTGGTGTTCAGTGACTATCTGACGCAGCTCTAGCTGAAGGACGCCGGTCGCACAATCGATAAGGAAAGAGTGATTCGACAAGAAGTCCAGGCATAAGATAACGTCATAAGGGCACTGGTCAATAACGGCTAAATTGACAAAAGCAGTGTGGTCCTTTATACTTAAGCGGGCAGTGCACAGACCGAGAACAATCAGCGTGCCACCATCGGCTACCCGGAGCATTTGTGCAGCCGCTGGTGTCAGAACTTTCTTTAAACGTGTGCGTACGCTTCAACTCATGACCGAATCGCTTGCGCCGGTGTATACAAGTGCTTGTACAGGTACGCCATCTACTTCAACGTCTATTACACTTCGTCTGGTAAGAACAGAGAGAGAATTTGCTGCGAAAGTCGTCAATGCAGCACCACCTCCGGAGGCTGCCTTTCTCAGTTTTCCGAGACGATTCGGCCGATAGCCACGGCGGACGAGAACTACCGTGGCTGCAGCAAACGGGACGATGGGCTACGTATTTGTGGTGAACGACACTGGTGCTCAAGTGGTGAAGGCGAGCAGTTGTACCAAGTGTTCCGAGAAGGGGTCAATGGCATGGGATTCTTCGGCAGGTGAAAATGTGCGGGCGGTACCGCGGAAACGGGTCATACTAGTCGTTGCACGAGGTGCCGAGAACCATGTGTTGCGGCAGTAATGAGCAATATGTCCAACGCGGTGGCACTTGAAACATATAGGGCGGGAATCTGCAGTTCGTTACTCAGCCGGGTTTAAAGTACGTGGAGAAAACCGTAGGTCGGAGGAGGGCATCGCGAAAGGGCGTTCGCTGACTCTGGGGGCGGTGACATGGCACACAAAATGCACTACGATGTTTTCAAGCTTCCGGCGCACGATGGCTTGAACAAGAGGAATAGTAACAGGAGTGGTATTCGTACTGCGCGAAATAACGCCGAGGGTGCCATAGCTTCCATTTCGCGACGAACAACACGTGTCAGGTCTTCCGGCGGCGACGGTCGTTGTGGTGTGGACTGGTCCTCGCAAATCGATGTTGCACCGGTGTTTACAAGTAGGGCGAATGTTTGCAGAATGTGGCGACTTTTTATTTGCTCAAGCTGACGACACTCTTTGATGATCGCGTCCGCAGTGGAAAAGTTCTTGCACAGCAGGAGATTGAACGCGTCGTCGGCACTCCCTTTCAGGACATGCCCTACCTTGTCACCTTCGCTCATGTTGCTTTCGGCCTTTCGGCAGAGGGCCAGCACGTGTTGAATGTATGCGAGGTATGATTCCGTTGGGAATGAGGCACGGCAGCCCAATTCCTTTTTGGCGGCGATCTTACGACTGGCAGTTTTGCCAAACACCTCTCGCATCTTTTCTTTGCATTGGTCCTAGCTTGTGAGTTCTCCTACGTTGTTTTCCCACCACACCCTTGCCGTGCCTCTCAAGTAAAACAGCACATTAGCCAACTGAAGTGTGGGGTGCCATCTGTTCTGCACACTCACTCGTTTGAACATGGCCAACCAATCGTCAACGTCGACGCCATCTGTCCCGCTAAGTGTACCGGGATCCTTGAGTGGCGTGAAAACGTATGCTTGCGACATCGTGTTCGTCGGAGACGCTGACGTTGACGTGAAGGGCTCAGCATCGGCCATGGCTGGAAAACCGATGCGGCGTCCGCTGCGGAGCTCCGTTGCCTGTTGGTTACCCAGCACCTCTCACCAATATGTTTTGGGGTCAGTGACTTCTGCATAAACGCAACTACAGAGGAACAATTTCAGGCCAGAATCACAATGGCTTATTGCCACACTCGCGCCTGGCAGCTGATTCTGTCTTTCATCTTCCTTTACTTCGTAACAATATTAAGCGCAGGTGCTTGCTGAGTGGTTCAGCATACCGTTTGAGAAAGACGATCGGTATCCCATCTGGACCCAAGCTCTTTTTATCTTCAAGTTTTAGTAGCAGACACAGTATACTGCTTTCATTTATATCTGTGGTTTCTGATAATTTGCTATTGGTGGGTGGCATAATCCCTGGATGTTGTACAAGCCCGTTATCAATTGTGAAGACGGACTGGAAGTAACAGTTGAATTGGTCTGCCTTATTTTTTGTGTCTTCCGCTCTTTTAAGGTCCTCACGCCATTTGGTGTTCAAAATAAATATCAATGATATATCCTTCCTTTGTCGACCTACTCACCGCTATATTAACGAGAATTAGCAGACGACACTACCCAGGAAAATATAGGGATGTTATAAAAAGTATTGTCAGTGCAATTGTCAAAAAACTCGAACCTATTAGAAACTTTTCGCCAAGTTACCTTTTGGTTAACATTAAATTCACAATTTTGTTAGTTTTTATAACATCCCCTATAGTTTGTTTGGCATCAGTTTCTGTTCTCATTTTAATGTGCTCAGCAAACGCAACGAACAATTAAATATATAGTTCTTCCTTTCACTCATGAATCTGAAACTGTGAATCCGATTATTATTAGCGGTGTTTGACTTGTTTTATTTCAGTTGTGTGTGTGTTCGTGTACGTGTATTTACGTGGGAGGGCACACCTCTGCCACCTCATGTGACTTGCAGATTTTCTGAGAACTAACAGACGCATAATGTTGCCAAAGAAGTATAGAGGACATTGGAAGTAATTTTAATGTAATTGTCAAGAAAAAAAGTGGAAGAAAAGATAACTTGACATGGCAAGGGAGAGAACCTGCGAACTACGAATAAAGTGTGTGGTGCTCTACCAACTGTGCTACCACAGCAGCTATCGCCCCTTCCGCTTTGTGCGGTATATATGTGTACCTAATCGTCGGAGAGTCAGTTAGCCCCGCTTGCTGCTATCATGGCTTGTTTCGGACCCTTCTTTTATTTTCTCTTGGCAACACGTAGTATGTGATGTTTTTACAAGCTGGCAGCCTGACTGACGCTCCTGCGCCTAATGCACATAAATACCCCATAGAGGTTTTGATGACCTTTGCTATAGGGGTACCAAAAAGTGAATTTTTGAAGAATGTACTTTGTTTTTCAGTGCTTTTCATAAAGTGGAAATTTGAGCTGAGTAGTAGAATCATGAGATTGAACTCCTAGCCTTCGCCAGTCTACTGATTTTACGTTTCACTATAATTATTTTACATGTAATCCAGGCATCATGCTTTTTGGTAGTTTTGCACCTTGTGGGGACAAAATTCTCGATGCAATGAATGACTCTTGCCTTGAATTGTAACCATATGTGATCGGCGAAAAATTTGTGGTTAGGATATGCTGCTATTGCTGCGTCGTCTGCTCTGTTGAATGCAAGAACATATTTTTGAGAACCTCGTTCCGAGAAAGACTAGATATGGGCAGTACGCATAGGACTGAGTTGTGATCGGATATATCGTCTACGATTTCGATGCGTGCCTGGTGTTTGAGGAAATGGTCGCTAACAAACACAACATTTAGTATAAAAGCTCAATACACCCAGCACACGTGTGGCGACCTGTACCATTTCGATGTTAAAATAAACACCATATCTAATACGATGTAAGTTGCCACACTTCGTACTTCTTTAGAAGACCATTATTTTTCAGGCAGATTGAGATCGAGATATATGAAGACATGAGGCTTGTGTCAGCCATAATGAGCCATAAAATTATCTTCTATTTTGACTTACACTAGGTGCGAGAAGCCAACCACAGATAAGTTCACAAGGAAACACAAGTTAGAGTGCGTTACGAGACAAAAGCTAATGTTTAAACTTTAAAGCTATCTAACATAGTTACCTCACCCTACAGCGTATAGCAGCAAATGAGCAGTCTAGAAGACACGAAGCACTTGTGGATTAATAGTGTGCTTGTGGCTCACACGTATTATTCCAAACGAAGGAAACCGTTTAAAAAGGCACTTCATTACAGGGAAGATCATACGCAACAAACACAACGGGCTACTACAGGTTCAACCAACACTTACAAATAATAATATTGTCAGTGTTTAGCCGGATGGATATTTTATTTTATTTTTTATTTTTTCATTTTAATGCATACTGAAGACCTTCACAGGTCCAGGCAAATGGGCACGGTACAAGTAGCAAGTACATGTTAGGCACTCAAGTCACGTAGAAAAGGAAAAAGGAAAGAATTAAACATACAAGTACAGGTTTACACGCCCAACACACTGTTTACACACAGTAAATCAACCAAAGTGAATCTTTAAACAGTCTTTTAGAAGGTTCCATTCTTCCTCTGTTCTTGGAAAAAAAGAAAATTTAAATGCACCTGTCCGTGCAAAATAAGGTGTTAGGGTTCCGGGGTGATGGTGTCTCGTATGCCTTGTCGATATGGGTGTCCGGTACTGTGTAGGGTCAAGTGCTGTTTGTCTTTGAAGAAGTTGGGAAAAAAAATTAAGCCTAAATGTCTTCCGTCGTGACTCAAGGAGTTCAATGCCATTAGCTCTAATTAACTCAGAAGGTGAATCAGTGTGACGAAACTTAGAGTATATATACCTTACAGCTTTTCTTTGGATTCTTCCTAGTTTATTGACGTTTTTCTGTGTGAACGGGTCTCATATTATGCATGCATATTCTAACTTAGGTCACATTATTGATTGGTAGGCCAAGATTTTGGCATCAGGAGGAGCGTTTTTTAATTTGTGTCGTAAGAAAGACAGTTTACGGAAGGCGGAAGCGGAGATATTGTCAATATGTTGATTCCAAGATAAATTACTTTTGAGTGTTACTCCTAAATATTTGAACTCAGAAACTTGCTGTAGAGGTGACTAATTTAATGTATAAGTATACTGAAGTGGATTTTTCTTCCGGGTTATACGCAAGCATACGGTTTTATCTAAGTTTAAAGCCATCCCCCAGCGATTGCACCATTAAAAAACATTAAACAAACTGTGATTAAGGTCATGTTGATTTTCTGTGCAAGTAATTTCTTTATACAAGACACAATCGTCTGCGATTAGACGAATTTGCACAGATGAACATACCACACTTACAATGTCATTTATATACAGCAGGAACAGTAGGGGTCCCAAGACACTCCCCTGCGGTACTCCAGAGGCGACAGGAAGACAACCCGATCGCTGATCCCCAATTTTTACGTACTGACTTCGGTTTTTTAAATAATCAATAACTCAGAAAACTAAGATGCGAGGAAGATCAATATTGTTCAATTTTAGTATTAGTCTGTCATGAGGAACCCTGTCCAACGCTTTACTAAAATCCAAGAATATCGCATCAGTTTGACCGTTCTTAACTAGAGTAGATGCAAAGGAATGAGATATAGTGAGAAGTTGAGTCACAGTTGAAAACCCTTTTCTGAAGCCATGTTGAGAATCAGTTAAGACAGCACTTTTTTCAAGATATTCGGTGATATGTTGCGCGATTATATGCTCAGTTAATTTACAGCGTGCTGGTGTTAACGATATTGGACGATAATTTTCAAAAAGCAAGCGGTTACCTTTTTTAAATACCGGTGCAACTCGGGCGGCCTTCCAGTCACTAGGGAGCTTTGAAGATATCAAAAATACACGGAATATAATCACAAGATATTTCGCTATCACTTCAGCATATCGGCAAAGAAAGGTGTTTGGAATATTATCAGGACGCTTGATGTCTCAGTTTTCAGTTTTAAGAGCATGGAAAATACACCCGGGTACGAAACAAAGTCAGCCTCTGTCTTGTGAAACGATGGACCATCAGATTCATTCACTAACATTTCGGATACAGGCATTTTTATCCGTCCAGTGGTACTAAAATATTTCACGGTCATTTTTTATGAAGTTTGGGAGAGTTGTTTGGAAATAATAATCCTTAGAAGAATGCACAACTTGTGCGAGGCTAGCCTGCAATGGTCCGATTTTAGTCATATCCGCACGCTTCTTTTTTAGACGTTTAATTTTACGTTTCAAGTGAAGAATACTACGCGTTATCCTGGGGGTCTGTTTGTGAGTTTTCTTTTTCCGGCTTGGGACAAATTTAGCTAAACAGTGTTCACACATTTTTTTAAACTGGAACCAGAGAGCGCATACGTCATCATTGTCAAAGTCAACAAGACCGGTCTCCAGATAATCAACTATGGACGTGTCATCTGCACGGGAGTAGTCTTTGAAAGACCGCACTTGACAGCGCTTCTTATCACCACGTTTCAACAGTGGGATGGAAAGGCCCACAAGATAGGGATCAGATAATTCGGATTCAACATACACGGTATATTCGCTGAACACACGATTGAAAAATATCAGATCTAAAACTGAACTGCAAGACCCTTGGACACGCGTTGGGTCGCGAACCAGCTGGGCCAAATCATGAGTGAACATAATACTGAACATAATATTAGCATGCTCAACATTCTGGTGACCAGCGTGCATTATTTTCCAATTAATAGTTGGTAGATTGAAGTCACCTACAAGAATAATTTTAGGTTTGTGACATTGAGACATATGTTGCTCAAGTTTGCCTAAATATTCAGTGGGCGTGTCTGGAGGGCGGTAAAGCACGTATAAAATAAAATGCTGACCCCAACAAGATAATTTAATACACAAGCACTCCAAGTCGGCGATATCGTCCAGCAATATGGCTTCAATCTGTTGTTTGATTAGAACCGCCACACCACCACCCCTAGAGGCGCGGTCTTTGCGAAAGACTTTGTAGTTCAGTGGGAATATTGTATCATCACTTATTTCGTTGCGTAGCCATGTTTCAGTAATTACTCTAACGTGCAGATCATGCTGGAGTAAAGTGATTTTAAGGAGGTCAGTTTTATTTACAATACTTTGCGCATTTACATTAACAAGGCGTAGGTTTTCGTTTCTACTGCTGAATAGGGGTTGATCGTTCCTGTCATCATACTCGTTAGGTACATGAAAAGGGGCATCGTTCAAGAGTCTGGCGTTGACAGCGACTGGGCGCGCTGCTTGTCATGGGGTGGCTTAGGTCTGGGTCGTTTTTTGTTTTTGATCAGTACTGTTTCATTCTTGACATCGTCCCACATATAACATTGCTTATTAATGTAGTGTTTATCAAAAGCCAGTGACACTTTTTCCTTATTCAATCGGTTCTGTTTTGCACTGTCCCAGAGCTTCTTTGTGACATCCCTTATTTTCCGTGAGAAGTCTTCGCCAATAGAAATTCCTGTGTTCTTAAGCTTAGCTCCCCTTTTCAGTATCTGTGCTTTGTTCCTGAAGTCAAGAAGCTTGAAAATGAGAGGTCTAATCTTATTTGGTGCAGGTTTACCCAAGCGATGAATACGTTCGAATGCTACTGGATCGAGCTCGGGGATATTTGCAATGACTTTGCTATTAACGGCTTCTTCAAGGCTTTTGCTATTTTCGTCCTTTTCTTCACGTAGTCCGTAAACTATAAGATTGGATCGCCTACTGTGGTTCTCCAGGTCATCAATTCGCCTTTCGAGCGTTTTGATTACGAAATTCAACATTCCTACTTCATTCTGGCAGCTAGAAACGCTAATTTCCAGTCTCAGAGCCTGTAATTTCTTGTCAATATCACCCAGTCGTTTTTCCTTGATTTCTTTGTTGTCAGCGGCAATTTCGTTCAGTTGCTTTGCTATTTTTGCAAGGTCAGGACCAGGATTGACTTCAATGTCACCCGCCAATAACAGCAACTCCCTCAAGATTGAAGCAAGCTCATAAAGCACTTACATGGCCGAGGGCACGGCAGCACCAACAAAAATGGGCTAACGGAGCGGAAGCACTTTCCGTAGCGTCTCACCTGCGTGAAGAACACAAGCGGATTGTCAAGCAGCCGCATGCTGGTGGTGCCACCGTGCCCAGTGAACGCCGTCGACGAGGTAGACCCTTTTATATCCCATTACAGGGGTGGGGCCGCCCGAATGTTCCTTGCGCACTCATTTGCGCATGTCGTCGATGCGTGGCATGTATACAGCAGCCACCGAGGAGCAGGTCCGACGTTGCTGGCAGTTGTATTCCAAAGGTGATCATCCGTGAATAATCCGGGCCGGCCGGTGCACTCGCCATCCGCAGGAAATACGATGCTCAGGAGAAACTGCGTGAAGAACACAAGCGCATTTTCAAGCAGCCGCATGCTGGTGGTGCCACCGTGCCCAGTGAACGCCGTCGACGAGGTAGACCCTTTTATATCCCATTCCAGGGGTGGCGCCGCCCGAATGTTTCCTGCGCAATCATTTGCGCATGTCTTCGATGCGTGGCTTGTATTCAGCAACCACCGAGGAGCAGGTCCAACGTTGCTGGCAGTTGTATTCCAAAGTTGATCATCCGTGATTAATTCGGGCCGGCCGGTGCACTCGCCATCCACAGGAAGTACGATGCTCAGGAGAAACTGCGTGAAGAACACAAGCGGATTGTCAAGCAGCCGCATGCTGGTGGTGCCACCGTGCCCAGTCTATATATATGCTGTGTCTAGGATATGCTGTGTCTTGCACAGAACATTAAAGCAGAACTCCATGACTTGGCTTGCATGGGTGCTGGCTTAGTCGCACTGTTGCTCAAGTAGGCTAGCCACAGACAGGGAGAGGAGGAGCTATGGCTTTGAGGCAGACCAAGCATCACCTTTAGAGATCAACAATGCATACTTAGGTCAGGTAGAGTTTGTATAAGAAATATATCACTATGCACTTGAGGTAAACACGTTCAGCTGAAACACAACATGCCACAGCACTGAGAGAGAAAAAGCTACATCAAGTTAAAGGTGGCATTACCGGCCCTATGTAGTGTGAGGCTTGTACGATAGGTATTTCTCCATGTAAGTTGTGAAGAGCCAGGCAATTTCCACCCTCCCACTATTTCTTTCCAGAACACGTGATCCACAGAGTGAGTCGCAGGCTCAAGAGCTCAATAAGGAATCAAAGTATTTGTGCTCGTTCAAAAGCATGAGCTTTTGAGCCTCATATGATTGGAGTTTCATTTATAAGCTGTAGACTTTTTTTCAACATTCTCAATAATCTCGCAATTTAATTCTATTAATGTTCGATAAGCATTATGTGTGAGAATAATACAGGTATCCACTGCAATCAACCATGCTTTGCTTTTCAGTTTGTGCACAGTAAGTGGTGTTTACTTAATTGTGTGTATTTAAAAACTAACGTTGCAACCAGCCGTTAGGCCAGTTTGCGCCCTCGAAGCTTCCAGGCAAATCACAGTTTTTCCAGACGAGGCTACCATGCATGCGTTCAGGCCACTTCTGGGTAAACTGAATTATAACAGCCTGAGCAGTGTTATAGACGTGCACATTCAGGGAGCACTGGTCCTACCTATTTTTGTACAGGTGCTCCAAGTAACGAGGATGCTTGATGTGCCAGTGCGTGCAACCGATGCATCATAGGACCTTAAAGAACTCTACGATCTGTGAAGGGCCGCAAACAATATATTAAAAACCATCATTGAAAGCGCTTACTTTTATACCTTCTTTCACAGTGACGCAGAGCTATCGCTTCGTCAGAGTGATCAAATCTACTATATTAACTCAGAAACTGAAGCCCGTATAGGATATACATACCCTAATATATATGCCCTAGTGAAGTATAGTGCAACCACATGCGGTAGCAGTCTATAAAAATAATTTTTCAAAATAACATGAATTTCTCAAATGCAACCTGGCTTCTGAAAAATAAATTCGCATTAACTTTCCAACTATCAAACGGGGTGAATAGACAGGACCACCTTATTATTGAAACGAGAGCTTGATTATATTAAATCACGAAAAACTGCTGATGTATTTGCTCCCTCCCCTTCATAATATCTGTGTGTATATAACAATAGTAGTCAATTTTTTCTCATGCTTGAACAGGGAAACATTACATCGCGTGGTTGAAAAACTTGCACACGTTATAGTTCTACGTTAGTAGCAACAAATTTATTTCCTCAAGGTCACCTCACCGACGGCAGTATTTTGTAACCGTAAGTGCCATCAGGAATCAAGTGTGCTCTGGGGCCAACAGGCAAAGAACATCTGCAGACTGCAACCTGCCGATGACATAGCAATAAAAGGCTAGCCAGGCGTGCGCGTTCATGATATAGTGTAAGAACATGTCTTGAGCCGCTGTTGTCAAGAATTTAGTGCCGTGCAAGACGATGGCCAGACGAATTCGAAAACTTGTGGTTAGCTGGTACTTGCCTACAACTTTATCCAAAGAAAGGCACCGGTGAAATATTTGCTGTTTCTGAGAGACGGAGGAAAGCTTGACGTTCATGGACTCTCGCTGGCACATAGAACTCTTTAGTTTCTTGCCGAAGAAGAATCTAGGCGTGCTTCCAAAGCAACACGATCCACAACACAATGTAGCATCTTGCAGTTGCAGTTTGTCACATCACCGTGCTCAGAATATGGTTATCACGAAAGAGAAGTGACGAGCTGACAAGCAAAAACGCCAAGCCGCACCACTGCAACTTCGAAGGGCAGAACAGTTATCAACGCTGTGTTTTAATTTTTGGCCATACGAGCACAGCCTCTTGACAACTCTTGGCAGCATCAACACAGCACCACTGTTCACAAAGAATATCGTGTCACGCCGAAACACACAAGAAAATAGAAGCGTACGGGCTAACCAGTGGCGAAGAAAGAACCCAACACAGCACGTAGTTCATACGTTTCAATACGTACTTGGAATCACTCATGTAACGTGCCAAACACTGTTGATCCGAAATGTCGCACAACACTAAACTGGGAAATTGGAAAGTGAAGCGAACGAACTGTTACCGGCACACAAACACATGTTGCAGCCTTCTTGAGTGCTTGTTGTCCTTGATGCACAGGCACCGATCTCGCTTCATAAACACACCGAGGCACAGGCTTCGCTACGTGTTATAGTACATTGATGCACTGCCACTCGTTTTCAAACCACTTGCATGCATTGTAAAAGCAGCGGTAATCACAACACATCCAATCGAACGCTGAAGCAACTCAAGCGCGAGGCGTTCGTTAAACTTCGCACCGACCGATACACTGTTTACGACGCCAAGTTGTTTTCGACAACTGCGCATCACGTAAAAAGGTTTTAGAAAGTACTTGCCCATTTTTCACAGCATGACGAAATTTACTCTTATGTGCGAGGGGGGTGACATGACGAACTAGATGGGCGTGCCAGATAAAATAAGGGCTTTGGCAACGTCATGAAGTGAGCTGATGCTCAGAGTATTGCTTCACAACCAATCACAAGCTGTGCTGTGCCTGTCAGCCAAGACGTCGTCCGCTCGCGTTTGTCGTCTGCTTCGAGAAGAGCGCACAGGCGACGGGGGTTTCGCCTTCGCGATGCCGCTATTCCCAGGTCAAGTGGTCACACAAAAAACATGTCAGTGGCTTGCTGTACCTTCGAATGATATTCATGTACCAAGTTAAAGGGCTGGTAATTGTCGCAGAAAACAAGTCAGCCAAGGTTGGCTCCAGAGTTATGAGGGTTTGCACAATTCCGGTGTCATTTAAAATTAGCAGGGTATTTTATCCCAACTGCTTGCCATATTACCACGGCCCATATCGGTTTCTGAACATTGAAGGCAGAAACGCTTGACTTTTTTGTAGTTCCATGCGTAATTACGCACACCCCTAATAGGCTGCGGTTTACAAAGTACGCGCCCATTCCAGATGATCTTCAAGTATATTGTCAGCAGTATTTGAGAGATCGTGCCCATTGAACAATTAGAGCAAATCAAAGTACACTAAAGAACAACCACTGAATACGCTTCATAAACCGCTAAGTGGAAAGTTCCGCTCATTTTTATTTTCAACAGTGCCCAAGGAAATGCGCTCCAAATAACCTCTTTGGTGGTAATTTCTGGCAATGAGGCAAGGATCTCGAGTTGTACTAATAATCGCTTGACGTGGGGCGCCACATAACAAATGAGGTTTATCATAGGCCGTGCCGCGTCCGAAGTCACCGACCATTCACGTAGCACACTGTTTTCATCCAACCACAATTCTTTACATGCATTAATTCACGGTATTGACGTCCAATAAGATTCTTCAATCACTGCGACTTGAAATTATTTGCCGACGGTGGTTGTCAATACCATATACTGTGTACAAGAGAAACAACACACGCAACTCAAAGTGCCACAATAGAGAACTAGAGAAAGTGGTTGAGACCACTCTTAAGATTTTCGCCTAGCAACGCTGTACTTACGCAAAATTTTGCTTCGTGAATCCACTTACGAGCATTTTTTGGTGATGTAAGCAAATATAGCAACTGCATCATTATCGCTGACATGTTCCTGGGCAGTCACAGCGCGCTTTATTGCAGCGGCCGATGTGACAACGATGGCCTCTTACGACAATTTTTCGTTTCGTGAATCGACATACGCAACAAAACTGATCTTGTGAAAAAAATTTTCGCAAGTTAGTTTTGTGAATACCACCTCTGGACCATTTTGCTTGAACCATGTGCCTAAAAAAGTACTTCCATAACCGTAAAACTCCTAGTGGTGCTAAACTACATATGCCGTTATACAAGCATTGCACCCCACCCTCACGCGTGATAAATGTCTAGCATGGTATAGAGGTTCACTTCAAGAAGAAATGATCGAGGCTTACAAGACTCGTGCTCGTTACGGAGAGAATATGACAGAGGATGAAAACACAGCGCTTGAAAAACTTTGTAACGATTATGGTGATGCCGTAAAATGCAAGGATAAGGGAGGAGTGATTGGTGTTCTTAATAGGGGACATTAAATCAAGAAAGCGACCAGACACCTTTCGGATATCACTTCTCATAAACCAATCTCTAGCGAACCAACTGATGAGTTTAGGACTATTTTGATAGATCAGCTCACAAAATTATATTACAGCAGAAAACCCTAAACTAAAAATGGTTAGGTCTCTGATACTGCTCAATCCCATAGCTGGTATGTTTTACTTGCTACCAAAGAATCACGAAGAAAGCAACACAAGCACCTAACCATTTCTGGTGTCAACACTACAACGGAACACCTTTCACGCTATGTCGACTCCCCTATCAACCGAACTTCATGAATATTTCCATAAATCGTAAAGGGTACCAATAGATTTACTAAAGATATAATAAACCTACCGTTTTAGATCAAGCAATCCTTGTAACCTTTGATGTCACCTTGCTTTACACTAAAATACCGCGTGTAGATATGAGTTCAGCAGTCTTTAAAGCGTGCTAAGATTGTCGTCTTGAAAATCCTGTGGAAGAGAAACCCTGGGATTGCGGTTGAAACCTATTCTTGAACTTAATAAATTCGAATAAAATAATAACTTTTGCGTTCATTGATTGATGATTTATACGTAGAGTTTAACGTCCCAAACCACCATATGAATATGAGAGACGCCGTAGTGGGGGGCTCCGGAAGTTTAGACCACATGGAATCCTTTAACATGCCCCCAAAGCTGAGCACATGGGCCTACAATAATTCCGCCCCCATCGGCAATGCAGCCGCCGCAGCCGAGGTTTGATCCCGCGACTTCAGCAGCTGAGTACCTTAGCTGCTAGACCACCGCGTCGGGGCAAAACTTTTGCGTTTAAGTTAGCGTTACTTCTATGGGAGTTCAAATAGTCCAGAATCATTCTAATGTATTTATAGGTGTTTTGGATCACGATTTCTTATGAAGCACGGACATACATTATTTCATTTATAGGCAATTATTGATATTGTGAACATTATTCACCTGCGTCATCTTGTCATATGTACATACTCAACATCATCAGGCTGACCTGTGTTGTGGGGCAGACGCTTGGCAAGTAAAAGAAGTGTCCGGAGCAAAAACGTTGCCTTACAAGTGGTGGAGGGTGCTTTCCGGTCCCGTGGTCCTCTCCCTGTAGCGCTTTTTCGTTATCTTCAACTACCAACCATTCCTGGAGCTCCTGTCGGGTCACCGTTTGCGCAGTCAGCCCTCGGTCGTGTCGCAAGACGAGCACAACAACAACACGGCTCCATCCACCCCGCCTACACCCCTGGGCATGCCTTCATGGACTGTCACCGCCCCTCAAAAAGATCCCCTGATGTTCGCTGGCCTTCGCGGTGAAGACGTTGAAGACTGGTTGGATGAGTACGACCGTGTGAGTGCGCTTAACTATTGGCATGATTCTGTGAAACTGTCCCACGTACCATTCTATCGGAGGAGGGTCGCTAAGACATGGTTTCTCAACCATCAATCAGCTGGATTTCCCCGACTGGCCTACCTTTAAGCAGCAGCTCCATCAGATATTTTCCAACCCTTCTGTACGTGCAGACATCGCCAAACGGAAGCTTGCTGAACGCGTCCAGCACTCTGGCGAGTCCTATACTTCATACATTGAAGATGTCCTCGCCCTATGCCGTCGCGTCGACAGCTCGATGGCGGAACATGACCGCGTTCGCCACCTGCTCAAGGGCATAGGCACCATCGCATTTAACGCTTTGGGGGCAAAGAACCCCACTACGGTCGCGGATATCACCAGTACGTGTCAGCTACTCGACGACCTTCAACTTATACGTTTACAACCTGACACAGAAGATCTCCGGCCAACGCACGACAATAAGCTCCGTGCGTTGATACGGTCCATGATCCGTGAGGAGCTGCAATTCCAGGCCACCTCGTCGTCTTGTGAGCTCCGCATAACACCTTGTGCAGGCAGCCTCCGCAACATCGTCAGGGAGGAACTGGCATCCATGACGTGTGAGCAAGTCCCCAGCTCGCATACCACTCCAAAGCCGACATACGCTCAGGTGGTTGCTGCGTCACCTTCTCAGCAATCATCGCAGTATGTGTCAACTACGCAGCCCTCCATAAATGTCCTCGCCCCAAGGGCACCATCTCCTTCTTTCCATGCCTGGCGTCCATCTCGACCGATTTGCTATTATTGCGGAATACGTGGCCACATCTCACGGTTCTGTCATCGACGTCAACAAGACGAAAGGCGGGGCTATGGTGACTACAAGAGGGATGAGTTTGCCCTTGCTCCACAACATCGCCACCCATACCAACTGTACCAACGCCGCTCACCATCCCCACAGCATTTCGATGCAGCCAGTACCTTCCGCTCCTCGTGTCGTCGTTCCCCGTCAGCTATGCGCCGTTACTCGTCACCACTTCGTCCGGCTAGTCTGATCATTGCCCAGAAAACTAAACAGTGCAGCTTCTGGAGGGAAAGCTGCATTTGGCGGACTGCATTGAACTCCTCCGGAACGCCCTTCAAATGTACTTTCAGTGTGTGTTGAGGGTATATGGACTGAAGCCTTGGTGGAGACAAGTACATCGCTCTCACTTATTAGTGTAGACTTGTGTTCCCATTTGCGCAAAGTGAAGACACCGCATGATGGCCCTCCCCTTCACTGTGCTAATGCGGTTTTCGTTCAGCCTTCTGGTGTTAGCACAGCACGAGTTTTTATTGAGGGCATCCTTCACCATATACAGATTCTTGTTCTGTCTTCGTGTACTAATGCGCTCATATTAGGGTGGTACTTTCTCTCCTCAGCTTCAGCCGTGATATCTTGCCCTCAGAGGGTCATTCGCATGTCAGATACTGCGCTTTCGTCCGATAAAAATGCACATAGCCAGCACTTCGTCACCGCTGATGACTGTTTTATTCCTCCAGGTAATGAGCATATTCTGACATCAGATAAGATCAGTACTGGTGATGTGTTCCTGGTACCGTGTGGACGCTACATTTTTGGCGGGCTTACCTTCGCTCCCAGCCTGGTGCGCTTTCATGATGGCAAAGCATTAGATACGGCAGTTAACCATACTTCTTTGCCTATCGCACTGACCCAGGGCACCAGTGTGGTTTGCTTCACAGATACCGAACCACTTCCTTTGGTGCCCCTTCACCCAGGCGCGTCATCTTTCTCTACGAGTAATGATGACGATGCTACAACAGCTCCTTTAACAGCCACAATAAATCCCGATATCACGTCAGCGCAACAGCAAGAACTTTTGGGTATCCTTCAAAAACACAATGCTTCATTTGATGTCAATTCCAAGCTTTTGGGTCGCACTTCCGTCGCCGTACATCGAATTGAAACGGAAGGCAATACAATTGACGCCACCGCCCATATCGAGTGGCATCCGCAGAGCGGAAAATAATCGAGAAAAACGTTGCCGATATGCTCAAACGAGATGTTATCCGGCCTTCGTCTAGCTCGTGGTCATCACCTGTAGTGCTAGTCTGAAAGAAGGATGGTTCGGTGCGATTCTGCGTCGATTATCGAGCACTTAATTAGATCACGCGCAAAGACGTGTACCCGATTCCACGAGTCGACGACGCACTTGACTCTTTGCAAGGCACTGAATTTTTCTCCAGCCTGGATCTACGGTCTGGTTATTGCAAATACCTATGCACGAAGCGGACAAAGAAAAAACTGCCTTTGCAACACCAGACGGGCTGTATGAATTGAACGAGATGCCATTCGGTGTATGTAATGCTCCTGCCACGTTTGAAAGCACGATTGACACAGTTCTACGCGGCCTAGAATGGAAAACATGTCTCTGTTATCTAGATGACATCGTCATTTTCTCCTCTTCTTTTCGTCAGCATCTTGATTGTTTAGACAAACTTTTGACGTGTATTTCTAATACTGGACTTCAGCTAAACACAAAGAAATGCCACTTCGCCAACAAGAACATCTTTGCTGACAAGGTGTTGGGCCACCTTGTCAGCAAAGATGGCGTTCGCCCGGATCCTGACAAGCTTGCTGCCGTAATACGCCTCCCTCGGCCATAAAATCAGAAACACCTACGAAGTTTCCTGGGCCTGGCGTCCTACTTCCGCCGCTTCATTAGCCGTTTTGCTGCTATCGCGTCGCCACTGCATAAGCTGCTAACATCCGGATAAACGTTCGCTTGGAACGATGACTGTGAGCGTGCCTTTGAAGCCCTCAAGCATGCTTTAACATCCGACCCTGTTCTGTGTCATTTTGACGAGAACGCACCTACATGTCTCCACACCGACGCGAGTCGCCAAGGCATTGGTGCAGTTCTTCTACAGCGGGCTGCCACTTCACGGGAAAGAGTTATTGCGTATGCTAGTAGTGCTCCTACGGCTGCTGAACAAAATACTCCATAACTGAGCAGGAGTGCCTTGCTGTCGTCTGGGCCATACAAAAATTTCGACATATCTTTACGGACGCCACTTCACAGTTATTACAGGCCATCACGCCTTGTGCTGGCTATCGTCACTGAAAAACTTGTCTGGTCACCTTGGTCGTTGCGTGCTCCGCCTACAAGAGTGCGATTTTGACGTCATCTATAAGTCTGGCAAAAGACACCAAGATGCAGACGCTCTCTCTTGCTGCCCCCTTCCACTGTCACCGTCGAGTACGTCAGGTGATTGCTCGTCTGGTGGGCAAAACACTGCGTCACCCCTCATATTATCACAACTTGCGGTTATCGACACGCCAGCTTCAAATCGCTACACTGAGTTTGCCACACGCCTGCGTGATGATCCATATTGCAATAGCATTATTCAACGCCTAAATGGTATATCACCTACTCCTAATGCTACACTGCGCCGACAACTACGACAATTTAAGCTAGATAACAATGTGCTCCATCGTTACGTTGACGCTACTGGTGGACACCGCTGGGTTCCAGTACTTCCGCGTTCTCTACGTCACCAAGTCCTCGAAGCCTTTCACGACGACCCATGTGCAGGCCGCTTGGGATTTCACAAAACACAAAGCCGCATCAGGAAACGTTTCTTCTGGCCTGGCATCTCTACTTTTGTGGCCAAGTACGTTGCATCTTGCCATCTGTGTCAACGGCGGAGGCGACCAACTTCGTCTCTTGCTGGCCTTCTGCAACCCATCCCGTGTCCCGAGACACCTTTCGCCATCGTTGACATAGACCTACTAGGACCTCTCCCCATTACGCCAGCAGGTAATCGTTCGATTGTGACTGCTGTCGGTCACCTGACACGGTACGCAGAGACTGCTGCACTACGCACAAGTTCTGCTTCAGATGTCGCAGACTTCTTCCTCAACGCCATTGTATTGCGTCACGGTGCACCTCACGTCCTCTTGAGTGATCGCGGCAAGACGTTCCTGTCCACCATAATCGAAACCCTGCTTACAACTTGTGGTACAGTACATAAGACGACGTCAGCCTAACACCCCCAAACTAATGGACTGACAGAGAGATTTCATCGGACACTAACAGACATGCTATCGATGTACATCGCACCAAACCACAACAACTGGGATACGATTTTGCCTTTTGTGACGTTCGCCCATAAAACCTCTGTTCAAAGAACTACTGGCTACTCGCCTTTCTACCTCGTGTACGGCCGTACACTGACATTCACCATCGACGTCTCTTTCCTAAATGTGCCAACCGACGCCTCGACAACCGTATCAGAGCAGTTCATCACAAGGCTCGAGGAATGTCGGCAAATGGCTCGCCTTAATACAGAAGCTAATCAGCAAGATCGCAAGCAACGCTACGACAGCTCTCATCACGACGTCTCCTTCAGTCCGGGGGATGAAGTGTTGCTTTGGACGCCCATACGTACTCCGGGATTGTGCGATAAATTTCAGTCACGCTTCATTTGGACCCTATACAATCAACGAAAAAACGTCACCATTGAACTACCGTGTCACTTCCAGCAACCTTTCTTCGGATTGTCGCAGTCGTGGTTCGGAGATTGTCCACGTATCGCGTCTAAAGCCATTCGTTCGACGTTCCGTTTCCGTCTAAGACACGTCCGGGCTGGCCGTTCAAGCGAGGGGGGGAAATAAGTGCAAGCATTATTCATGCTCGTCATCTCGTCATATCTACATACTCATCATCATCAGTCTGACCTGTGTTGTGGGGAAGACGCTCGGCAAGTAAGAGAAGTGTCCGCAGCAAAAACGTTGCCTTACAATATTTTCTTTTTTATTTGGACTGATCGGGAAGAAAGCCTTTTAAAATTTATTGATGCATCCTGTAATTTCCATCCTTCAATCAAACTGTCGCATAATTAGTCGGAGCTTTCGGAAAAGTTTCTAGATGACACTGTGTTGATATGCCGAAAAAAACTACTGACTAAACTGTACCGCAAATTTACTGATATAAGCCCACTTCTACATTTCAAGATCAGTCATATGCAACATTGCAAGACAGTGAATTTTTTGTCAGGTTCAGCGCTTTGAACGATTGTGCTCAAACTACGAAGACTTCATAGCTAATTGCGAACAACTGAAAATTACTCTCACAGAGTGAAAATATTCATTGACTTTAATAGAGGACGCTATAAGGACAGCAGATAAACTAGGTAGAGCAAAACTCCTGAGCGGGAAGCGTTTGGCCGAAAAACATTATCGTACCAATGCTATACTAACGCACTCAGCCTCAGTGCCAGAGGTGCACTCCAAATTAAAATGCCACTATAATGTCTTTGGGCAAACTGAACATCCAGAGAATACGTTACCCTGAACCACATCGCGCGCTCTACCGACAATCTATAAATCTCCCAGACTTACTATCGTCATCAAAAGGAGATGAGCACAAAATAACGGGCCATGCATCCCCTGCAACAAAACACGGTGCAAAGTCTGCGCACATATGCAGGCGCCACAGAAAGCCCTTAGCATGTTTTCAGACTTCATCCTTAATATTCAAGGCACGTTAAATGGTGATAGTTCTAGCCTCATATACATGTTCAAATGTACCGTCTGCAAAACAGTACAATGGTCAAGCGGAAACTTCATTTTGATTGCGCTGCAATACTCGAAAATCGCACGCCAATTAGCTTTCTAGCCTACCATTACCAAAACACAATCGTTTACATGGACATACTTTAGAAAATATTTGCACTGCTATACTGGAGTCAGGCTTTCGTTGGCATCACAATCAGGGGTCCCGCAAGTCTTACCCAATCTTTAGGTTTACCCCCATCTCACATGGCAATAACGAAAGCACAGGCGCACTTACGAGCGTTCCCGCTATGCACAATCAATCATAATCTCGTCTTCCTTGAGATGGGCAGCTTTAGTTCTAATATCGTGCATGTTCCATTAACGTTACTTTGGTAATCACCTATTATCTTTCATTATCATTGTACCGGACTACGTGCTGACATACTGCGCTTTATGTATCATGATCAGTGTCTGTGCTGTGTAGATCTGCTAGTTTTTTTTCACGACCTGTTTTTGAGCTTCCTGCTGTATTAACGCTAACGTGTTTGAAGTGTGGTTGACGGGTACCTAAAAAGAAAAGAACGATTCATCTGAAGATAAGATTATAGTACTGTGTGCTGATCTAGTGATTGCGATCTCAAACTGGGTGCAGTATAACGCCAGCATGTGACTACGTTATTACAAAATTAACGTTAAGCTTATATGTTACGTCATTTTCCTCATTCCTTTTTTCTCCTCGTTGTGACGTGCAATGTAAATAAACTGCCACTTAGATGCTATTGTTAGTAAAGCGTCCAAGCCAATGGGCGTCATAAGGTGAAATCCGCAGCCAGCGAACTCGGAGGCTAAACTTCTTGCTGATGATAAAAAAGTCCTAGTATGCTCACAAAGCAAATACTCCTCTTTAATCTGCAATGCGCACCACGCCTATCAACAATTTGCAGTCTGCACAGAATGACGCTGCTCACATCTTTGCGAAAAGCTACTTGCAAAGATCAAGCATAACAGAAACCAAACGTTCACTCAATTCAGCACATTTAGAAAAGGGCAGCATACTGACACTATTATCGCTCCTTCATAAGCTTTACAGCAGTCATTCCACGATGCCCTCAATTTCAGCGCAGCTCATCACACATCTTCACGGCTAGATTCACCAATTCAAAATTGAACCAATTTCCACCTTCACTAATCTGTTCTATTCCTCACGAGTTCTTATTGCCATTCGTACATGGAAAGTTCTTCCTACTGAAACTGTACGCAGTGTCACTTATGTCTGATTTGTTATTCTCATAAAGTCATTCTTGAAACTGTAAGCTAATCATAACCAACACATGTGTTTCTTACGAATGAAATTATTATTCATTATTAAGTGCTTGAATTGTTGTTACTTCCCTTGATATATTTGCTTTACTTTAGCCTTTGTCAACCCTACAAATACTTATGCGTTATCTATTCTAGTTTGTGTAATCTACTCTTTAGTGTTCATTTCGTCTTTTCCCACCATTCTTTATTATTCCTCCTCCTTGTGTAGTTCTTTTGGGCCTTGAGGGCATATGAATAAAAAGTTTTATAGTAGCTGTGACCACAGGTCTTATGTAATTAAAGCAGCAAAATTGTTTCTTGAATAGTAATCCACAGTTTTTTTTCGCACTGAGACTATCAAGCAATATTTGTTACTTAGTTTCATGACTTGGGGCCTTTACCCCTTTCAGCGAAGAAAACTTTTAATTGTTGCTTTTATGTATGTTATAATAACGTCAGTCGCATTCAAAGGCTGATGTGCGTCTAAATGAGGACATATGTACGCTACACAGCTTGTCATTTAGCGGAAATATTACATCTGAGGGAGTGTGTATGTGTGTGGGTACCCACTTGGGCCGGTATTTTTCGTGGTGATGCTTTGGAGCTAAGCTCGATTAGTATTAGAGTCCACGGCTGACTGCCGGCTGATCACGTTACGGATACCACTTTGATCGCTGACCCAGTGCGTAAACACAAGTGCCACTGTAAGATTTTGTCTCGAAGCATTTCTAAGGCGTTTGTTCTAAATGCATGTAGTGCCAGTAGTACTCCGAAGGAAACTGCTGAAGCACACTAGAACACGAGCCTAAATACATGCATCGAACTTTCAGAACACGACGCTGCTAGTATACTCGTGAAACAAATTTACGCACGTGTCTCTGGGTTCCAAATGAACACCACTCATTCTTTTTGAACGATCGTGACTGACAACATGTCTGTTAAACTTGCCCGCATTAAATGCCAGTATTGACACGAGAGCGCACTCAGGCTGTTCGTCAGTCCCAACACTCTTGTAGTTATAGTTTACTTGTCACCGAAGAGTTCTTAGCTCACACAAAGTCTCCTTCACCGCGGCATCACACGAGCACTCCTGAGCTACGGTCGATAAAGGGCACTTCATCTGTCAGGCTGCTGCGCTGCACGATCAGTCGTCAGGTCATGTGATCATCGCCAGGACTTTTGTGTCCACCCACTGCGTGGGCTATTTGCTACTTCACCAAATTTTTCGTAGTTGGCGGCCTAGTCAGCTTGTATACTTCAATAACGTTATTATACATTATTTCATAAATAAAGTGCAATGCCCAGGTTGAGTCTCTTAAATAGTTCGAAATAGCTTTTAATGACCAACTAAATGGGAATCCCCACATGGACAGTAATCTAGCTAAGGCACAACGTGCTTTAAGCAGGCTGTGAATATTGAGCAGCAGGCGCCTTGGATTAGCTAGAAACGCACTGGTGATGATATATAAACTGTACTTGCGTTCTATTCTAGAAATCGCTTGTCCATTGTTCCAAGGTGACCCTGCTTACCAACTGAAGCCTTTGCATATTCTGCAGGGACAAGCTCTGCGACTACGTATAGGGCTGCCTAAGTTTGTAGCGAACCATGTGTTACGTATCATGAAGCGCGCATGTGAACATTGCCCTGTCGATTCTGCATCCGATGGTTCAGACGTTTCTAAAATTGTATAGCTACTATGCTTTACGGCGATTTCACTATGTCATTCAAGACGATCCAAGCACCTTTCTTCTTGCTCATTTGCCCTGGAGTAATGTTAGGGTGAACAGTGGGAGTGCCTCAGATATTATGGCTGAATTTTCGATAGGAGGTCCTTCTATCGAAACGGCGGCCAGCCTGTCTGAGGCACTTCAACTGTTCACCCTGACTATCCCACTACATATTTCTATCTGTCACCGCCCATCTAGATTTTGCACAACAAAGCTAAGAAAACAGAAAGAAAAAATATTTTAACTTCCTGCAGGCGAAGCGCCGTGTTGATTTGTTGAAGGCATAGTTTTCACCGATTGCCGGCTTGCGTTCATGGGCGTGGATCGCATCTCCGGTGCACAATAGCATCGCTCATAAATTTGAAACAAAACTGACGCCAGGCAACGAGTTTCCAATACTGAACCCTTATGTTGTTGTTTTCTTTTGCAGAGTAGGCTCTCCGGATACGCATAAACAACGTCTACTAGGCGTTGGTATAGAACACATGCGTATACGTTCAACGAACATACGGGCTTTTTGGTGTGACAGACGAGCAAGGATGTTTTTTCTACCTCCTTTGTGGCTTCTGTGCCAAATTCTTTTGACAAACGTATTTCAATACGGAATAAAACCAGACGGTGCAACGTTAGTGCTTTCTTAATTTGAGCAACTTGACGATAAGGGCAAAATTGCTGTTTCAGCCAATTTTTCGACCAACCATGAGAGTTCTTAGTTTGGGCTTTGGAGTTCAAAGTAGATATGAACAGCTAAAAGTGCCCGTGAGAGGCAATTTATGTTCACAGTGTACTGATTCTATTGCAGCATCTACATGGAGCAAGAATTCTCTGTATCTTCTCGCAGATCTCGTGTTCACTACCGGAAGGACCGAAAGTAAGGGTACATTCAATGACGCTTGAACTTGTGAACCCGCCATTTTAATTCTGTTCACAATGGACAGCTACACTTGATAATTCTAAGAGCCTCAGCTATGGAGGAAGTAGTTTGCGGAACGCCTTTAAAGCAACTAAACTAGATCAAGTTGTAAGCGATGTGATATGGGCTTCAAAAATTAGCAACTGTAAAGCTAAAACAATGGCCCCGCCGCGGTGGTCTAGTGGCTAAGGTACTCGGCTGCTGACCCGCTGGTCACGACAACTAATGCGGGCAGCAGCGGCTGCAATTTTGATGGAGCCGAAAATGCTGAGACCTGTGTGCTCGAATTTCAGTTCACGTTAAACAACCTCCGGTGGTAAAAATTTGTAAAGCCCTTCACTACGGCGTCTCTTATAATCATATGGTGATTTTCGGATGGTAAACCCTACATATAAATCAAAGCTAGAATAATTGACAAGAATCTACTACCGCATCTTTCATTGTCACAAGGTCATTTTGAGACCTTGAACTCTAAATATCAATCAATGACTAGCGTTAGGCTTCAACAGGGCTAAACTCTAGTACTCCTAATGAATATGACAAGCCAAGTTAAGAAGAGTAAATACCTACGCCGGCCTTTTCGTCTATTAGTCAATCAAGTGTGACAAATATATTGTTTGTTTCCACGTGTGCAAGAAAATCCTGCAGTCTGGTAATAAAGCTTCTGTATGTATAAATTAAGGCTTTTAAGGTTAGAGGGGAAAATCTCATTACATAGTGTCTATATATTTGATGTGACACATTACTGCTAGTTTATGTGAAATTTTCACGTTCAACCCTGTATAGTTAATTCGGAAAAAATAGTCTGTGGTGTACAAAACCAGGGCCAATGAGCAAGAAGAAAGGTGCTTGGATCGTCTTGAATGACATAGTGAAATCGCCGTAAAGCATAGCTATACAATTTTAGAAACGTCTGAACCGTCGGATGCAGAATCGACAGGGCAATGTTCACAAGCGCGCTTCATGATACGTAACACATGGTTCGCTACAAACTTAGGCAGCCCTATACATAGTCGCAGAGCTTGTCCCTGCAGAATATGCAAAGGCTTCAGTTGGTAAGCAGGGTCACCTTAGAACAATGGATAAGTGATTTCTAGAATAGAACGCAAGTACAGTTTATATATCATCACCAGTGCGTTTCTAGCTAATCCATGGCGCCTGCTGCTCAATATTCACAGCCTGCTTAAAGCACGTTGTGCCTTAGCTAGATTACTGTCAATGTAGGGATTCCCATTTAGTTGGTCATTAAAAGATATCTCGAACTATTTAAGAGACTCAACCTGTGCATTGCACTTTATTTATGAAATAATGTATATGAGATGGCACATGGTAAGAAAAATACTGCCAGCGCGTTTTTTTACATTTAAGGACAAACAAACTGTCTTTAGTCATATCTCCAGCATCCTCATATCTCTCTGTAGTTTTTTTTTATATAATGCCTTTAGGTCTCTATCTGCCGCTTATTTAATTTGTTTTTCCTTCAAACCTACGCCACATAACCACACTGCGGAATCGGTCGAGAGTTCGTGTTTGAAAATTTAAAAGTGTTATTGCATGAATGTTAGGCGATTTACAAATGAAGATTTTGAATGGCAATAGTACATAATACATTACATTAGGACTACAAGTATTATGCTATTGAACTCGTATTCCAGGCTGCCATATTGACCTCATCAGAACACTTTTCAAGAGAGCAGTTAGATGTCACCGTATACTAAAAAGAAATGTTTCTGAAGACAAGGTTAATATAGTCCTCGTTTAGTAAAAACAAATAAAAACACGACACCAATGGCCTATTTCTATGGCATTATCTCAAACTAGATGCACCGAGGCCTAATACAATTTCTAAAGTTGTGGCTACGCCTTTGGTTGAAAACGGAGTAATGAGGAGTCATCCTCTATATTTGAATATTTGCGACACGACGAAAGGTAATGTGAAGTATTTTCAAATTATTCTCAAAATCAGAAAAGGTGTAATACCACCGCACGAGCCCTGTGTTAGTGTGTGTTTAATTGGGGCCACACCATCGAATTTAGGTGATTGTACTTCTGATTGAAAAAATTGGCTCTAATGACCACTTTCATGGCTGTTAGCTGCTTGTATTTTGTCACCTTTGTTATTTATTTAATCATATATTGTGTGCATTCATAGTTTTCTGTATCTGAGTGTGGTGAAGTAGTCTACCATACTTCTGCCATTTGCTTCCTATTTCTTCGGTATTCCTTTTGGCCAAACTATTTCATTTTTTTCTTATTTTGTATCCGGATAATGCAGGCTCACCAGCATCCTTAGCACAAATAGAAGTCGCTGGGGTGGTAGGCATGAACCGCGCAGTTCTAAGCAACTACTTTATTTTTATTAGGTTACTTTTATTAAAACAATGAAAACTATAAAAGAAAAAACTAAATATCAGAAATAGACGAACCTAAACTACGGATGTATAAAACAAAGCACATACTTTCCAAAACAAAAATAAATATTATAGCAATTTGGAAACAATAAATAAGGAATACTGACCAGCTTTATAGCCTCAATTTCTTTGCACCTCCATCTCCGCACCTTCCGTCTGTTTCTTTTCTTTTTTGCATATCACTGCAGTCTGTGTTGTGTCTGTTGAAGCTGTTTCTGTATCGTTTTCTGCAAGCTTCACAAGTTTTGCAGGTTTATCAACGTCAGCGTAGGTCAGGAGAGCGGACACAGCTGGTGGCTGGTACGTGGGTGGAAGTGCCTTGCAGGCATGCTCTCCGATGGTTTGGCGCGGCGACGAGGTCAGCGCGTGAGTATTGCTGCGAAGGAAGGTCGCAAGGAACAACTGGCGTGCCACTTCCTCTCGGATGAATTGCCGAATTTTCGGCGTCAATACCGTCTGTACCGTGGGAATTGCATTAACGGTCAATGTTGACGTGCTGGTCATGCCGAAAGTAGGGCATCGCGTTGAAATGCACTGTTTTCGCCAATCATCGTAACTTTGCCAGTGTTGATTACTTCCGCAACTTTTTGAGGGTCTTTCGCCACCAGCAAGTTGAAGGCATTGTCTTCGATGCACATTAGAATATGTTTTACCTTGGCGGTTTCCGACATGCCAGGATTGAAGCGATGGGAGAGGCTCACGACGTCTTCGATGTAGGACGTGAAACCCTCCCTAGACAGTTGGGGGCGATCCGGCAAGCACTGTTTTGCATGGACCTTGCACACTGTCCGTCGGCCAAACACGTCCGCGAAGGTGGTCTTGAAAGTGGCCCAGACGGTAAGCTCAGTTTCGTGGTTGTTGAGGCAGAGCTCCGCTACTCCTCTGAAGGGTAAAAGTGGACGGAGCCAAGTGTGTTGTTCTCGTTCCACCTATTATTGACGCATATTTGCTCGAACTAAGGGAGCCAGTCCTCGACATCCTGCTCATCGGTACCACTGAAGATGACTGGATCTCGCTCTCTTAGAACGCCGGTACAGTGGGCAGGTGGGGATGTAGGAGCAGCCTGCTACGAACGTCATTGGACATCATTGATAGTGAAGGTAGAGTTCGGTTGCGGAGTTTCAGGATGGAGAAGGGCTCCAGCACTTTCACCACTTGATAGTAGGCCTTTAGTGTTGAGCCGAAGGAACGTTTATGCCGAAAACGCAGAGGTAAAATCCACCATCTGTCAAGCGCAGTGAGCACGACCAGCAGCAACACTTGTCCTTTTCTTCTTTCGCTTGTATCCCTGCCTGTGCCATTGCTACACTGGTTACGTTGGTGGATGGATCCGGAAATTTCGGTCATTTGGGGCTCTTTATTGTGCACCCAAGTTTAGGCACACGGGCTTACAGCATTTTTGCCTCCATTAAAACTGCTGCCAAATATGCTGGATTTGATCCTGCAACCTGTGGGACAGCAGGCGAGTACCTCAGCCACTAGACCAACAGGTTTTCCTTCTGGAAATACACATACATATACGAAACGACAAAGCCCTGCCCTCACTGAGACACATAAAGTGCGAACAACAATTATGTGACAACGACCTTAATTAAATTACACAACTAAATCACAAAACGGCAATCGAAGCCTTTTTCCGAGCTCTTGGTGAAGCTCAAAATCTCAACACGAGAAGTTTCGAACTAAACTGTGTTAAAAAACATGATTTCTTATAGGCTATGGCCTTCTCGGCGTAATTGTGTGCCAGCGTTCATAATCCAATGTAAGCCAACCAGGCCTCATACTCATGAACAAGCTTTCTGCTTCCCGCCATCTTCTGGCCCCGAAATTTTGCTCCACCAAAGCTAGTCGTGAATTTAAATTGAGAAGACGAAAAGATTACCTCCTGCTGCAACAACCATCTGGAACAATCTCATTATACGTCTACTATGATACATTAGAGTGCTACTGCACGGATGCACTGTAATTCTTTTCTGCAGTTACCATTCTCCTAAACTAAAAAACTAACATTTATTACTCACGTGCACACCACACACATGCGAAAAAACAGTAAATATTATCAAAAAGCTTTCGCATGAACCTACAAAAACTAACAAGCAATACGCTTGCTTCTTCTTCCTCATTCATAAACAACTTTTACAGTCACCCTCATTAATGTACTCGCAAATACACCCTGTCACTCACTATGATTCGTGCCATCAGACAAGCATATCCAATGCTCATCCTTGACGGAAAACATAAAACACGCTACAAAACGGAAAAAAATAGGCAGTTCAAAAAGGTTCAAAAGACATCCAAAGCACTTGCGATGATCTGCGAAAGCTAAGGACTGTAACTTACTCTTGAGACAAACGCGCGACGGTGGCGCCCTCGAGTAAACCTTTGTTTGAAACGCTAAGACATGGGAGGCTGGACGCGTTGAAGACGCTTGCTTTTGGCTTCTTTGGCTGACGTCTTGTCGGTGTTGCGTGTGCGCCATCTGTATTTTGGAACGCTATCGGTGTTCTCACTTGTCACCTCGTCGGTGTCACTGGTCTTCCAATGCCGACGCTTACATTCGGTTTTCCTGGCTCGCGCCTCGTCGGTGTTGACCTCGCCATTCATTCCATGGCATCGTTCCGCCCCTCTGTGCAATCGTACAGCAAGCAGCGGCGAGCTGCCTACATTGTCGGCACCGCGAGAATCTCGCGCATGCAGCTCATGACTGCTGAAAAACATAGTAAACGCGTTTTCCAGCTTTGCAACCAAGCTTTCACGTGTTTAGAAGGGTACAGTATGCCCCTATGGTCAAATTTTGTCGTCAATAAGGCATTCCCATTTTTCTCGGCCTGCATAGATGAAATGACTTATTCAGATGCACATGTGGGGCAAGGGAAGCTTTGAAATGCTTTCCTGATGACATAGCCATCAACATGAAAAATTAGATGGATGTCACTTTTGTTTTCAGCAAAGCTTTTGTGGTAAGAAATACAGCTGTTTTATAGCACAGCTGAAGCATTTGCGAGGTTTCGCTCATCCAAAAGTTCAAAAATTAAGCTTGTAATGTGTACCGCCTTCTGTTTGCCCATGTCTGATGGCCATAAGAGGGCACTTATATTCTCTTCTGGCGAAGTACCATCTCTACGTGTCTTTGCCAAATTGTGCAATGCGAAATTGTTAACTATGAGCAAAAACTGCTCTGGGGGTGTGTGGTCATTATACCCAGACAATTGTCTAACAATACCAAAAACATTTTATAATTTGTCTCGACTCAAGTTTTCCGTTAAAAAGTATCTGTAACTGAGCGATGATGTTAGATACCTTAGCAGTGACAAGGTACTCGCAACTATCACACAAATTCTAAGTGCAGTCCCTGCACCTAAAAACCCACCCCCGTGCTGAGCAGCATATTTCTTCCAGTAATTCAAGAATATTATAAATTATTCTAAAAATGCCGCACTCTGGATGTCATCACAAAAATAATCGCTCTTTAAGTCTCACAAATCGCTCTGTTCGTTTAGCTGTGCGATAATTTTGGTGCTATTTGTCTTTGAAAAAAGAAGTACTTTCAATACTTCTTCCCTGAGCAGATAGAATTCTAAATATACAAGCAATTTATGAAAAGAATTTGACAGCTAATGGGCTAGTGTAATGTGTGGCATGACTTTCAATGTCGATGCTTTTTTTTCTAGTTCCCATGCTTCATTTAAAATGCCAACATGTGCGTTGCTACTTGGAATCTGGAGTCATGTAGAAACTATTGCAATCCGTATACATTTGACAATGTGCGGAAAATCAGAAATTAAGCCTAGGCTTTTTGTTCTATCTACAGAATGAGGAACTTAACACTTGATTACCAGCGATGAAGCTGTAACATAATAATGCTGTTTGAACACCAAGGTGAATGCACAGTAATAATGCACACACAACACGTTAGTGTCTTATAAGTAACTGAAGAAAGCTAGTGCGAATGCCACGGCACCACATGAAATACCCACCTTTTATGTCAAACCTTTTCCAGGGGAGAGTGACTTCACGAAGCAGAATCACTGATCCAAAAGTCGACGAAGAGCCCAGCCTTCTCAGCTAGTAGCGTGGCCTCGAACAGAATTTCGGACTGTATAGGAGCTTCAACAATCCTACGGGCAGCAAATACATCAAGTATTCGCTTTCATTTTCCTGCAAAAATTAGAGGCAGCACCACTTAGTGAGCTGGTAGCAAAGCGCTGCTTTTAATTCAAAACACTAGCATTGCTTATCGCTCTTCTGTAAAAGAAATGAAAAAAACAAGGCAGTATTATCTGGAGACTACGTGAAAATGTATGCAATGGTGGAGTGCTGAAACCTTTGTAGAATAGTTGCGGCTACTTGGAGATGGCTGGAACATGACGAAAAGTCTATTGTCAATTGTTCTAGTCTTCGTAGAATCTTCTGTAAATGAACCAAGGTTCACGAAGCCAGTGAGCTCGCCAGTTGTTTTTGCAGCAATGTTTTGAGCAAGCTTGACTTCATCAAACGCAAGTCCACCATGGCAACTAAACTTGTTTGTGCCCGGTGTCTTCAGCTGCACAGCTGAAATAATCTTGGTATTGAAGCCAAATACACTTTTTAAATTCTGCATATGCTTGTCTAAGCACGATTTACTAGGCACTGCCATTATCTCTTGCCGCCTAACTTGCTCGTATATATCGCAACTTTGCATACGCATAACTATGCATTCCAAGATCCACAACTTGTCATACTGCGTGCCGCGGCTTGATTTTCTGCGGGTGGCTTCAAAGAAGGTTTTCACTGCAATGCGTTGTTTTACTAGAAGCCCACTAATCTTTCTTTCTAGGGCTGAGTATACCATTGAGTCATTCAACACACGAAGTTCTTCAACGCTCTTTTCGGCGTTTGCAAGCTTTCTTCTAGTCTGCGGCGATTGGAGATACCTCTTGGCACTGTGTAATTGTAGAAAATTTCAGGTTCTTTCTTAAACCGGTTTGACTTGTTTTTTTTGCGAGCTTCTTGGTGTATTTACACCGTAAACAGAGCCTTCCATCTGCTGAGGCCCCCTTGCAGTTTTTTGCGAAGTTTCCGCCTTCAGTGTGAAGAAATTGCTTTGCGTGTACTGGCTTACCTTCGAATCCTGGGCAATGCTGCCAGCCCTTGTCACCCCAGCCACAGCGTCGTCAGCTCTTTTAACATAAGCTTCCTCGACCTTTACCCTGTGACAAAACACACAGCAACGGTAAACAGCTGTATCATTATGCACGTTTTCTGTGCAGGGCGTGAAGACTGCATGCTTTGTGACATTAAAGGAGTCTAAACCAGTGCTGTGGTGCCACCCAAAGCATAACACAGCAGGGTCGTTTTCGAGCACAATTCTGTTGCAGTGCGCTGAAGGGTGTTATAGTCGCTGAACGTGTTGCCTCTGAACGGCTGTCATTCTGAGGTTCTTAATCAGCTTTGTCTTCCACGTGTTTATTTTCAGTTCTCTATTTCGATGCCGGAGTGGAACTCTCTGCTACATCCCTGTCTTTTTTTTGCATACACATAGACATGTAGGAGGGTGCGTCGGGAAAGATAGTCGGTGCGGCATTCTTAGCAAGAGTTGGTCGCTCATGGTCTATCTCTACACACTCTCCAATAAAGATTTGCTTGGAGGTCTTCACAACGAACCAGTCATCGAAATGACGAAAACACTCAACGCATGATTCGTCCAGCACTCTGTCTTCTAGTTTTCCGTTCCTTGCCCATTCTTCTCGACGAAGAGCATCCGCCGCTGCACGGAACAGGGAAACTTTTTTAACAAACGTTTTGTACAAGCCTTTGCATAGCGGCACGAAAAATTTCTTGTCTTTCTTAGCAGGCATACTCAAAAATATGAAGAAGTCACGGTATATGTCACAGCTGATTAGGCGCAAGCATATCAGAGAAGCCGCAATAAAACAGAAGAGAGGTTTACGTTGACTCACCACGTGCAGAGACCAACAACACTCGCGCTTCAACACAACCAAGCACCAACACTAGCAAAAAAACGATGATCAGCAGTGGCAGCGGGGCCAGATCGTCAGCTCACGTCTACTCGTCTCACGTTTCACCGAGACGGCCCAGAGTGGCGTTTGCTCATCACACTAGCCAAACCCTTCCAGCGCACGGCTGTGCGATGTGGCGACGCGCGCTCATTGCGGCATCTTGCTGGTTATGCTGAAAACAAGGTAGTTGCCCCAAAGTACCGTCAGCAGAGGTAAGTGGTAGACATAAATTGCTGGCCGTTTGAACGTTGAAAATGTGCTCTTTGGTGGCTCAGTGGCTAATGCCCCGTATTCACAATGAGGGCTCCCGCGTTCAATTCTGCGCGCCGGAATATTGTCTTGGATTTTTTTTTGTTCTTGCGTTTTCACGTACACATTGTCGCAGTACAACGCGAACATAGAACAGGTACGCCTTGAGACTGCGAAAACAGCGTGTTATCAACCGCTGAGCCGCAAGATTGTCTTCTTCGTTCTCGAGTAAAGCCAGAGGCCAACTAACTGGTGTCCGCTAAATCTCCCGTCCTCAATTTAGTCTACATGTAGACACGGGTCATTTGCCTTCCTCTCAAGGAGCATCGATCCAATGAGAAATCAACAGTGCAGTCGTTTTTAAATAAAAGTCTCAAGCTATCACTCGCTGACGTAAGGCTTCATGCGCACTATAGAAACGAGTTCAGGATGATGCTGGCGACGCTTTGTACTACACGAACTGTCGGGAACGACGAAGTGACATCACTTAGTTGTCGCGGCACTCGTTATGGTCCAAAGTACCTTCCTAAGAGCTTTTCGGAAAGTCATCGTTTCCGTACGGTTGTCTAAACCCATGCTTAGTCGCCAGTTCGACAGACGACTGTTCTGCGTTGAGCCTTGTAGCGGCCTGCATTGTGCTCTTGCTGCTTGAGGATCCGTAAACGTGCAAGCTGCCTAGTTTCTTCCACGCGTTCCGTAAACTTGCCGGCGTCCGGGTCGATGTCGTCCCCTTCATGCGGTGACATCGCATCTAACATTGTTCGTACTTCTCGTCCATGAACGAGGCTGAACGGGGTCATGCGGGTCGTTTCTTGCTTGGCCTTGTTGTACGCAAACGTTATGTATGGCAAGATTTCATCCCAATATTTGTGTTCAGCGTCTACGTACATCGAAAGCATATCTTTAATGGTTTTGTTTCGACGCTCTCTCAGCCCGTTCGTTTGAGGGTGGTAGGAGGTTGTCTTACGATGTGTTGTTCCACTCAGCATCAGGACGTCATCCAAAAGAGCTGCCGTAAAGGCGTTGTCTCTGTCTGTGATCACGACGGTTGGTCAATCATGCCTCAGTACAATATTCTCGATGAAAAATCTTGCCACCTGCACTGCTGTACTTCAATGGATAGCCTTTGTCTCAGCATAACGAGTCAGATAATTCGGCGCGACGATAACCCAGTGGTTCCCTGCAGTAGAAGTAAGAAGTGGGCCTAAAATATCCATGCCGATCTGGTCGAATGGAGTTGTTGAGACCTGCACGGGTTCCAAGAGGCCAGGTGGTTTAGTCGGTGGTGACTTGCGTCGCTGGCAGCCGAGACAGCTACGAATGTTGAGCTTCACGGATGTGGTTAGTCTCGACCTGGAATGCTTTTGCTGTACTCTGGCCAACGTTCCTCCGTAACCCAAATGGCCAGAGGTAATCTCATTGTGGCATGCTTTGAGTACTTCGGTGCGAAGGGCTGCTGAGATGACGAACAGATAGGCGGATCCCGTCGACGAAAAGTTTCTTTTGTAGAGTACTCCATACCTAAAACAAAACGATGACAACACTCTTGCGAAAACTCTTAGCACCTTCTCAGATCTGCCATTCAAGTAGTTAACTAAGTGAAGCGACTCAGCTTCGTCACGTTGTTGCTGCGCAATTGTGGTCATGTCGAGGACACCAAGAAATGCTGTTTCCACCTCCTCGGGTAGGCTTGGTGACTCGATGGGTGAACGGGACAGACAGTCAGCGTCCATATGTCACTTGCGTGGCTTATGTACGACTAGGATATCGATCTCTTGCAGCCTAAGACTCCAACGCGCTAACCGCCCGGTAGGGTTTTGTTAACCATAGACTTGTTAACCAAGACAGTGAGTGGTGGTCGCTAATTACTTCGAAGGGGCTGCCATATAAGTGCGGGCGAATTTCGTAACCGCCCCTACCCCGGCGAGACATTCCTGTTCAGTCGTGGAGAAGTTGGCCGCAGCGCGTGTTAGCATTGTGTTGGCATATGCGATTACCCTTTCTGTGACATCTTGCTGCTGCACAAGCACAGGTCCCTGACCTACATTTCTTGCATCGGTGTGAGCATCGTAGGGGCTCTCTCGTCAAAGTGGGTAAGGACTGGAGGTGTTTTTAGTCGCAGGCGAAGATCGTTAAGAGCAGCTTCCTCTTCGTTCGTCCACTCAAACGTTATGTATTCTGTCGTGAGGCGAGTTAACGGTGATCAATTTGTGCAAAGTCCCCGATAAATTGTCGATAATATGCACAGAAGTTGAGAAAGCGTCTGACAGTCTTTTATCAGTTGGCACAGGAAACTGTGCAACGGCTGCGATTTTTTCAGAATCGGGACGAACACCTGCCTGGCACTCAGGCTTCAACGTCAAGCCCGCGGGCCGTATGGCTCGTAAGACCACTTCAAGCCTTTCACGGTGCTCGTAAAACGTTGCGGAGAACACTGTGACATCGTCCAGATATACTAAGCAGGTTTTCTACTTCAACCCGGAAAGCAAGGTATTCATGAATCTTTGAAAGATAACAGGCGCTAAACGCAAATTGAATGGAAAGACTTTAAATTCATATAATCCATCAAGTGTCAAAAAATTGGTCTTCTTGCGGTCCCTCTGGTCCACCTAGATTTGACAATATCCACTGCGCAAGTTCATGGAAGAGAACTATCGAGCATGTCGAAGTCTGTCGATAGAGTTGTCTGTTCGTGGTAGTAGATATACGTATTTCTTGGTCAGCTGATTTAGCTGCTGGTAATCCACACAGAATCGCAAGCTTCCGTCCTTTTTCTTAATGATGAACACAGGCGACGCCCAGGGGCTCTGTGAAGGCTTAATGACGTCATCTTCAAGCGCTCTGGCTACCTGCTGTTGTATCGCTTCGCGTTTTTTTGGAGCCACATGATAAGATTTCTAGTGAATAGGTCCCGCCGTTTCCTCGAAAATTATCCAATGCTTCGTTAGAGGCGTGCGGCCAACTCTTGGTGTTGTTGAAAAGCAGCCTTGCTATTTGGCCAGTAGCTCAAGGAGTCTGCGTCGTTCGTCTTTCGGGAAAGTAGGGCTAAGGTCCAGAACAAGCGCTGAATCGAGTGTTAGCGCCTCTTCGACTACCGCCAAGCAGCCTTCGGCATCTATAACATCGTCGAAGTAAGCGACAGCCGTAACTTTTCCAAGGTGCCGGCGCTCTGCGCTAAAATTAGTCAGCAGTAGGTCCGTGCGTCCAGCAGCAACTCTGGCGATACCCAATGCGACAAAAAGATCGTAAGTGAATAAAAGGGAGCTTATTTGGTCTGCAACTCCTTCTGCGTCAAAATTGACAGTGGCGGCCACAGAAACAAGCGTGCATGACCTAGGAGGGAAGACCACGTCATCAGTAAGACGCAGTTGGTTTGCTCGCCCCTCTGGAAAAATTGGGTAAGCCCGTACTATTGCAGAAAGTATTCAAACTCTTTGGGATGCTGATGACGGCACCATTTTCTAATAAAAGTAACTACCACGGAATACATCTCTGCAGCATGCGGTGATAACGACGTACGATGCAGTAAAAGGAGAACCTCTGATGTCCACTCTTGCTGTACGTCTTCCAGAGGGCGTCAATAACTGGCCCCTTGCCGACCTTATATGAGGGCCCGTCTACGGCGTCTTCACTTTTTTGAGGCTGTCGGTGAAGTCCTGACAGATAATAGAGAAGTCGGCACCAGTGTCGACTAAAGCTGTCACTTTCTGGCCGTCAAGAAGAATACTTAGGTCGGCAGTCACAATTTTATCGCTTTCACGGCTTATCGGCAGTACGACATCATGCAGTGGGGCTTTTTGTCGTCATCTTCATGGCTTGCAATCTTGCCCCGGAGGTCGCCACCCTCAGTTTCCCCGGCGCGGGCTAGGTGACCTTCTTGTATTAATGTCCGCATAGGTGCAGCGGTGTGACAAAGGCGAACGCGCGGGAGATGGAGAGCGCGATCGAGGTCCCAGGCCAGGCTGGTTAGTATGCATTGTCTCCTCTGCAGAGATAAGACCGTTCTCAGAGTAAGAACAGGTTCCGTAGAAAGAGGTGTCGTCGCGGCGTGGAGTGTATTTTTCGTTGGCACGTCGACCGTCAAACTAAGGTCGAACAGGACGGAATAAATGCCAGCAATGACGGGCATTATGGCCTACACCTCGGCAGTGAAAGCAAAGAGAACGCTTGTCGATTGTGCGCCATGCATGTGTTCTTCGTGTCGGTGGACGTCTGAGCATCTCCCCTGGTGTCGATGCCGATGGCGTGGCTGTGGACAGCTGGTCGTATGGCTTTGGCATGAGTGGTTATTGTAGTGTCTGCTCTTGCGGTGCTGACCAAAGGGCCACTGGTGCCTGGCGGTATGGCGTCGGCGTAGCGGGTGGTGGACGTCGGAGAGCGGGAACGTAGCTCATGGGACGCTTTTCAGCATCAGAACCAGCTGTAAACAACGCTTGGTGGATTTCGTTGCGCACAACTTCAACGACCGACGCAATGGGCATTTGAGCAACTGGGGTTCGGAACTTCTGCAGTTCTTCGAGAACTATCTCCCTAATTAAGCCTCGCAAGGAGCTTTGACGTCATAATTATAGCATTGATTCGGACATTGCTCGACATGTGGTAATATTGCCTGAAGCGTTGATGAAGGGCCCGCTCGATGGCCGTAGTCTTCTTGATAAAATCAACCATGATACTTGGAGTGACACGCAGTAGCCCGCAAAAAGCTGTTCCTTGACACAGCGCATAGGGTAACTCAGCTTTTTATTTTCCGTCATGTGCGGGTTAGCTCAACAAAAGAGATAAGTGATGTGTTCAGCAAACATTACAACAGTTTTGTTAGGTTTTTGAACCCGTAGCTCCAATAACTGCTGTGCACGGTCCCATCGATCGACATTGGTGAAGGTATCAACGAATTGCTGTAGAAAGTCGGGCTAAGTTGATAGATTGCCTTCTGAATTCCCATACTTAGTACGAGCACCATCGTCAAGGTAAGAATAGGCGCTGCAAAAAGCTTCTCCTGTTCCGACCACTAATTTTTCTTGGCAACACGTTCGTACTGGCCAAGCCAGTCGTCAATGTCTTCATGGGCGCCGCCATTAAAGCGATCAGGAACGAGTGGTTGAAAGATTGTCACCCGAATTGGGTGCGTCGGAAAGTTGCCTTGGGGCACCTGTTGGGGTCTTGCGTTGGCCATTGGCCGAGGTGAGCGGTGTCTGGAAGGTTCCTGCGAGAGAGCGAACTTGGGCGCGAGGCCTCGCAACCATCGACTGAAACGATGCACCAGAGTCGCAACAGGTGACAATGCGTTAGAACTGCATGAACGGCTCCCAGCGGTAGTGTGGAGCATCAGGCCGAATGGCGATTCAGCACCTCCACCAGTGTCGCGGTACAACGTGAACAAAGCACAGGTACGCCTTGAGAGAGCGAAAGCAGCGTGTTCTCGTTCTTGTTGTTCTTGCTGATGCTGATGACCTTTGATGGATGGCGCTTACACACAATAGGGGATGGGTCAAGAACCGGGCGGCAGGATAGTTAAATGAAACTAAAATGAAAATGAAGCCAATCTGAAAAAGTACTATAAAAATATTACTACCAAAAAACCAAAATGTTTGCTGAGCAAGCGGTCAAACCATGTCTTGTTTTTTATAGACATAACTACGAATTATAAACTAAACATCGGAAAAGGTAGGGGTTCACTAGCACGGTAATCTTGTAGTTGCGTTGATGTTATCAAAGACAGTGGAGCATACATCCCTGTGGCAGTAACCAAATATAGTTCCGCCAAATGATAAAATTACAGGTAGATTTACTTGTATTCCTAGCTTTTGTAATGGGGCTACTAAAAATCTTTTTCTCTGATAAGAATAACGTTGTTCTTGTTCTTGTTCTTGTTGCCCTTTACTTTTGGCTTATACCCACTGTGGGGAACGGCCAATAATTGAGTGTTCATGTCAAGTATTATTTTATTTTAGAGTGAAGGAACTTACAATTTGAAAACGTTATAACTTTTAGAATGAACTTTTGTGATCACTTATCTGTACTTACTATAAAGTTTTTGCATTAGTAATAGATAATAACCTAGATCAGAACCTAGCCTAAAAAAGAAATGAAAAGGGAGAAGGTATGCGTATGTCGACACACAGCAGAGCCTTGTTTGCTTGTTTGTTTGTTTGTTTGTAGCCTCTAATCCATGGCTCGTACACACTCTGGGGAATTGGCCAAGAGAAAATATAGTCTCATATGGACGATAACTGCATTATTGCTTACAACGAAAAAAAGGGGGGGAGTTGTATAGTGGAGACAGTATGTTAAAAAAAAAAGAAAGAAACCAAAGATTTAGATAGTGAGAAAAAAAATCAACCACAAAGTAGACACTAATAGCTATAACTTGATTTTGGGAGCCGACCAGACAGCTGGTTTTGCCAAACTCGATTAATTTGGTATGTCACAGATTTATCCAGATTTGAAAATTACTTTTCGACCCAGTTTTTTTTGAGTACCTGTTAACGTGGGCTTTATGTTGAGAAATGTTCAGAGTCTTGAATGAAATTACACACCGCATCGAATCCATCTCTAAGGCAATTTTCCAAAACATAGGCACCAAAATTTAGAACATTTTCTGTGGTTAAATTTAAACCTAGCTTCGCAAATGGAATATCTAAAAGTCGTTTCCTAATTAATGTAGAGTTACGAAATGAGCCAAAATAACGTTCAATAGTTTCTGATTCTTCACAAAACAGACAAAGGGGGGAAAGTGTCAGACCAGCTCTGTGTAAATAAAAAATATAATGAGGGGACACGGCACCGGAATCTGGAGATTATAATTTCAAGTTTTTTTGACGGACTCCACTGGGCTTTCTATGGAAATTGGAGGAGCTGATAATCTGTCCATTGTGTGATATTTTGTAAACTATCTGTAAAAATAGCGAATTTCGTATATCTAACCCCTGATAAGTATTCTAACTCGGGAAGTACTGAAATTACTGGTTCATCGAGTGATGCTCGTGCCAAAGCATCTGCCAATTCATTTGTTTGTAATCCGCAGTGACCTGGGACCCACACTAATTTGAAGAGTTTTAAGTGCGGCGGTGCTAATGTGTGGAACGCTGCTAGGGCACGAGATTGTTCAGAGGTTGTCAGAGCTGCATACACCGAAAGTGAGTCTGTTAGGATAATTGCACTGGTCTCGGTCGTAGGAGTTTTACGAAGAGCGAAAATAATAGCTACTAGCTCGGCTTTAAATATGGGAGTGAAATCTGGAAGCCTTACTAAAAAAGACCAGCCGAGGAAATCAGACGCAATTCCTACGCTTGCCTTTTCATTGTTGACAGAAGCATCTGTAGCTATTACATTTTTTGTTTCTGCATGTACCAAGTAATCGTTTAATGTAGTGGTCAAAAATCTAAGAGATTGCAACTTGGCTTGTGGGGGGAAGATTTCATCTTACTTTATTCTAATGTTGATGGTTGAGGAATTAGTTTCGATTACTGTGCTAATGTCTACATTTATGCAATCCAGTTTCTTTTTAACGAAAATTATCTGAGGGGTATCATATCGAGGCCAATGTGAAAGAAAGAAAGAGTCAGGGTCACTGATAAATGAGTACTCTGATCTTCGCGCCGGTAAACTGTAGAACTTTAATAAGGTTTGAATCGTTAGAATGCGGAATCGACAGAGTAGTGTTGGCAATCGCGTTTCTTATTACAATACATTATTCGCCACGAACCTGGGGAGTCCCAGGCATATTCGCAGGGCTTCCCGCTCTAACATTACTAGCGGTTTAATTTTATAACCAGCGGACCCCGAGAATAATACACACCCAAATTCTAATATTGGTCGCACATACATTTTATATATCATTAACATCGTGTGTCTGCGCAGCCCGTATTTTCTGTTGCTTAACCTGCGTAATAAACCTAACGCCCTTTGTGCCTCTGCTGTTATATATTCAATGTGTGGGCTCCAATTTAGCTTTTCATTAAAAATCATTCCTAAGTACTTGACTGAATCTACCTATAGAATAGGTTCCCGATTATACAATACAAAATTTGAAACTGTATCTGCTATAGGAAACACCAAGAGCGCACTTTTCCTGATGTTCAATGAGAATGAAATGGATTGCAACCAAATTTCTAGTGCAACTCGTTGTTCTCTGCAAACTATTTGCGAAAATATTGGCTAATAGAATCAAGCCAACATTAGAGGTATATCAGCCAAATAACAAAGCAGAACTTCGTACAGGCTACTCAACAAAAGACCATTTTCATATATGGCCTACTGTGGAGGGAATAGAGAAATGCGCTTAATACAACCAACTCCTATACATAGCCCTCATAGACATTTCACTTGGTCGAGACATTAGCAGTATTGCAGACACTTTGGAATCAGGTAATTGAAGATCCCTACATCAACACACTGGAGGAAATGTACAACGTACCCGCATCCATCTCAAGCCTCCATAACGAAAATGATAGAATCTCAAGAAGAAAGGTTGCCCCGCCGCGGTGGTCTAGTGGCTAAGGTACTCGGCTGCTGACTCGCAGTTCGCGGGATCAAATCTCGGCTGCGGTAGCTGCATTTCGATGGAGGCGGAAATGTTGTAGGCCCTTGTGCTCAAATTTGGTTGCTGGTGAAAGAACCCCAGGTGGTCGAAATTACCGGAGTCCTTCACAACGGCGTCTCTCTTAGTTATATGGTGGTTTTGGGACGTTAAACCACATATATCAATTAAATCAACAAGAAGGATTTAAAACATTGAGACACGATCTCCCATATGCAATTCACCGCATGTGTACACAAGGTTTTCAAGATCCTAGCTTTCCAGAAGTTAAGAATAAGTAATATTGGAGAATATATTAGTAACCTGTGATTCGCTGATGACATTGGCTCGATAGATAACTCAAGGGAACAATTACAGCGCTTGTACTGGACAGGGAAAGCAGATAAGTAGGTCTGAAAAAAACATGCAGAAAACTAGCAACAGTCTGAGCAGAAAACAGTACTTTGCAATACGTAGAGAGACGCTGGAAGTTGTAAAGAAATATGCTAACTTAGGAGAGGTAGTAGCTGCGGAGCCAAACCGCGAGTGTGAAATAGCTATGCGAATAATGATGGGGTCGATCACATTCATCATGCATTTTCAAATCGTTAATGCTAATAACCACTAGCCCTCAAGAGGAAGGTATACAACAGCTGCATCTTGCCATACGAACCTACGAAGCAGAAACATGTAGGCTTAAAAAGAGGCAAGGAGGGTTAAGCTTAAATTGAGGACAACACAGTGAGCGATGGAAAGAAAAATGATAAGGGTAACCTTAAGAGACAAGAAGACAGCAGTGTGGGTCAGGGAACAGACGGGGGTCAAGGACATTACACCTGAAATTAAGAAGAACTGGGCATGTGCCAGCACGTAGCACGTAGGCAGGATAACCACTGGTCATTAGGAGCTTCTGACTGGATTTCCAGAGAAGGAAAACACACGATGGCCAGACTGAAGGTTAGATAGCCCGATGGGACTAAAAAATTTCGCAGGGGTAACGTGGCGACGCAGAGCAGAAGATCAGTGGCGCAATTATGTAAAAGTTCCAAATCCGGACAAAGGCGGTCTCTTCCATTGAGTCGCACGCGATTGGCCCATACAAGCTGTGACGAATGCTGTGACGTTATGAGTGACGTGGACTGGAGTGTCACGTGACTCTTTTTTTTCGGTTTTCGGAGAAAGGCGATGGAATGGTCGGAGAGACTGTCCGAAAGCAACCGGATGGATTGAAATGGCTGCAAGGTGGCCTCGATTGGATTGAAATGGAAAAAATGCGCGACTTTTCGGCACCGGGACACTTAGACAACATGGCGTTTCCCACTGACACGGTACTTCGCCTTGCCTGTGCGGTAGCTTTAACCGAGCAGAGGTGACGACGCGAGGTAAAAGATGCATTTGAAGAGTTCAGCGAAGAAGAGTTCCGGCAATGTTTTTCGTCTGTCCAAACGAACAGTGCGTAGCTTGTGCCATGAACTTGATCCTATCATCGGATGCCAGCGAGCCAGTGGCCTTTCCACAGAGAGAAAGGTGTTGTGCGCGCTGCGATTTTTCGCCACCGGTAGCTTCCAGAAGAGCATTGGTCGCGAGGAACACATCGGCATGTCTCAGTCGGCGGTGAGCAACACCATCCACGAGGTGACGGAGGCGATCATTACCGTGGCTGCTAGAAAAAGGGTGGCGGACTTCCTACTGACAACAGCTGCTAAGGATGAGGCAAAGGTGGAGTTTGTGCTACGCGGTTGCATCCCAGGGGTGCTGGCGTGTGCCGATGGCACGTTGGTCACCATTCGCAAGCCAGAGGGATTCAGACTGGCCGACACGGCGAGCTTCATGTCCAGAAGGGGCTATTATGTCCTAACGTCATGATCGTAAGTACTGTTAGGATCGTTTATTACTCGCCCTTCGGAGCAATTGTTCAGTTGTGACGCCAAAGCTGGAAAAAGTAATAATGCAACGAATGAAAAAGAACCTGCAGGGAATTGGGTGTGAGCTAGATGGTGGCTCGCAAGGCCTCGGTAATAATAATTGGCAAGTGTTTTGTGCGTGAGCCAGTTGCCGTTTTTGCACTGGCATGCATACGCAATTGAATTGTGCATTTTAGAGGTAATCGGTAACATGGGCAGCAGACGTAGCAGAAGTATATACACGACAGGGAGGTATTTCCAACACGAAAGTGCTTACAATCACAATTGGACGAGCTGGCTTTGGTATTTACGAGTGTTTTTTCCCAAGAGCAACGCGTAGCTTTTCACTTATCGATCATTCAGTGGAAGTCGTAGTTATGTGTACAGCAGAGGTGGGGTCGTTGCCCCCACACTCCCCCCTCCTCAGTGTGCTACACCCTGTGTTTCCCTCTAAGTGAAGCTCCTTGTACCAATGACTGTACTAGTACGCATTGTTTCCTGCATATGCGTAGAAAAAAGGGATTTATTCTGAGTATAAATGCAGTACTATTTTATATCGCTCCTCATCGCAGATGTTCAAAGCATGGCTGCGCATAATTGTCATAGACCCATGATTCCCAGATTCGTGCCACGACTCCTGGGTGTGGGAACACAACCCACTGCGTGCACGCCTAGCTGCACATCTGCAGCCTGGCGAATATCTGCTTGGTAAGTATTAATGTGTACTATCTGGGCAGAGCACTCAGCTTTTATGCTTACATTGCAGGAGACGCAGGCTATCCCCTCAAGCCATGGCTCCTAATTCCAGTCCTTGGCAGTCAACCGTGCAACACTTCCGAAGGCCGATACAACAAGGAGCACGCATCCATTCACAATGTTGTGTAAAGGTGTATCGCCGTGTTGAAAAGCAAGTTCCGCTGCTTGCAGCACTTTCGAACGATGCTCTACAACCCCGATCGGCAGCGCAAATCATCTATGCTTGCTTTGCTCTCCACAACATTGCGTTGCATGCAGGCGACTGGACCTTGGACGAGTATGTCGTGGACATGCCACCAGCTGAGGATGACGATGGAGAGCCAAGGGGGAGCCATATGCTCACACCACGCAACGTGCTGCTCAGAGACGGCAGCAGCGCTGTCTTGGACCTTTTTTGAAGTACACAGGAACGGTGAGTTTTCATGTTTTCATATCCCACACATAATTTATTTACACTGATTCTAGTGCATCTAGACATGAAAGGGCTGTGTTTGCCACATTTGAATACACAGAGTACTTACTTGTGCTTCAATATGAAGCAAGGTGGCAATGTCAAAATGCTGCATTTTCTTTAAGTGGCACATGAAATATGCAACAGAAACACCCTTTTCCATAATAGCGATCACAGTCACAACAGACTAGATTGGAGCAAGCATATATGAGCGGCACTCTGTGCTGAATGTTGCTATCACAAAATTGTGCGAACAATGCAGCAACGTCTCAAAATTCTTTTCACCAGAACGCATAAAAATCGAGATTCCATTAAAAACATGTTGTATGAACACATGATACATAAGTCCATATCTTGTCATAGTGACTGACTACAAGCATTCAATTGTGCACGCCAGGCTTGACGAGCAATTGTGCTTGTCAAGTTGTGCTGTTTTTTTGCTCATTGTCCTAAACATTGTGTGAATGTTAAAATAACATTTATTTGAATTCACGACTGCAGTCATGCTGCAATGCTAAAAATATGCAAATCAAGACGGCAAACAACAGGCGAGTTGTTTTGATAACATACAGCATGAATAATTCCCTCAGCCATCTCGCGGCTCCCAAGCCATACCACGTTCGAAATTTATTCCCGCAAAGAGTCGTTTACAACGAAAACTAGATGAAATCAATCGCTGGCATGTTGCTGTGATGACCATTTTCCTCTGTAAAACTGTGCGAGATGACCACTTACTAGCTTAGCGCTCCCAAACAAGATGCGAGATGACCACTTACTAGCTTAGCGCTCCCAAACAAGATTCGGAATGTAGTTGTTGCATCTTAGCCTCATTGTGCTGAAATGAAAATATCACAGTGTGATGCAAAAAGATATCACATTACTACACTATGTGGTAATGCTGAATAAAAATCACAGTGAGCTAGAAAACACAGTGGGACAATGCAAATATCAAAGAAACATTAACAGAAAATGTCAACTATACACTCGTGGTCTCCGTGTGAATGACTGGACACCTTTGAAATGTGGGTAAAAAACACTGCCACTAGAACAGCTCGAACATACATTGAAAAATGCATATATCGAACATAAAAAATGCTGCACTCCTTATACAAAGTAAATGCTAACCTAAATCTAGTAATATGTACTAAATGCAAACAAAAAATGAATAAAATAGAACATGAACAGCAACACGTAAACATATCAAAAACACTAAACCAATTATAAATGATAAAAAGTTGAAAACATGGCGAAAAACAAACTAAACTATGTATATGTCTCCAGAACCGTATAAATTGAACATGAACAGCAGCACCTAAACACATTGAAACCGACAAATCTATAATGAATGATGACAAGAAAAAACATTGAACACATGACGAAAAATTAAACTAAACTACGTATCCCTTTCTCGCAGAAAGCCCTCAGCCATGGCCAGTGCCCTCCTGCACCGCTGCCGCTTTCCTCCTGTGCCGCTGCCACACGCCGTTCTGCAGGAGCGATGCGGGTGGTTGATTTTTTCATCTCCCGCAGCACCTGCGATGAATCATCATGGTGTAAATGTTTAAGTGAGCTGCCGGTAAACCCTTAACCATCTCGTGGCTGGAAGCTGCTGCTGCTGCCAAGAATTGCAACGGGCACAACAACTTCCCCTCAGTTGAAGATCAACTGGCCTGATGGCATCCTTTGAAAGTGGGAAGCTTTGTGTACAAGCTATGCCCTCCTCGTGTGGACCTACAAACATTTGTTGAAACTGCTCTTTATTAATGTCCTCAAATGCATCTCTCACCATGAAAGAGCCCCAGGGCTAACTAACCTTTTGCCCGGCAGTTTATCATTGCAGATACCCGATACCATGCCCTCAATACAATGCATGGTTCTTGTTTACAGCCCAAGTTGGTTTCAGTCATCATAATAGAACATGGAGAATGCTTATGCCCCTTATGTAAAATGTAAACAAAGGGTCTACTCACCTTGAGCACCTTGTCGCCCTGCTCAAGGTTCCAGTCCTGCACTCAATAAAGCACTAAGTTCTCAGATGCTTGCGTGTTACTGTGTCACTGCCATCTACAGCCGCTTCAGTGGCCTCCACATCCATTCCACTGCAGCAGTGGGAACATTCGCCTGCTGGAAAGTGTAGTAAGCATGATTTTTCAGAAAGTGGGTATTCGTTACTCTAGCTATTTTGCAACCTTAAGTACTAAACATCTGCGGGAATGTTCTGCAGCAATTCAGTGGTCATTGATGTCATGTATTACCATTTTAGTGCATGCACTTGCCCGCAGTCATTGCGTGTTTTATGATAAATTAATACCCCTTGTACTGCAAGGGCTGCAACTGAGATTTTAGTTAAACCTACCCACTTTTGATTACTTTCTCGTGCGCTTTATTCCCGTTTAACAAGGTTCCTCTAAAGGCACCCCTTCAGATATCAAACTCTGTCATGGTACCGCTCAGGAACCCGTGATACTGCGGCGGCAGAGTGCTTACCTGTTGATAGGTGAGACCAAAAACGCCACTGAAGCGTGTCATCCCAGTCAACTGTAGAACCTGGCCGCGGAAGCCAGGCAGCCAACTCCATACAGTGCCCCTGAAAATATACACTAATGTCAAAGAACATATTGCCCGTACCATTCGACGGTCACTTACGTTTGTGCGTCTCTGATGGCGGCGGTGTCACGGCGGGCCTCGCGCACCGGCCTGCGCCACCAAGCCTGTCATTCCTGCGCAGGCACTTCATGGTTCAGCGCGTCGCTGAGCTCTTGCCACAGCCGCCACCGGTCGGTGATGGTGACGCCGTGCCGCAGCTCGATGGCATTCGCCACGAGCTGGGGATGTTCGTCCATAAAGGCGAGCACCAGCGCGCGCTGAGCCTCGGATAACGCCGATGAGCCGCTGCTGCTGTTGACTACTGGTACAGTTGACCTCCGCCACGATTGCGCTCGACTGAGCCAACAACTTCGAAAGTTGCGCTGTTTAGGTTTGTATAGTGGAGGAGATATGAAAACAGTAACTGCTTGAAACGGGGTTGTATTTAGCGCCACCACGTACCGTCCCGCTAAATTTAGCTTTATTTCATAACAATAACAAGAAAAATACGTTTATATTGTGCCGTATTCCTTAATAAACGTTTGAAAACTTGTGCCAACACAATTTGATGATGATCAATAGTAGTTAAACATTTTTCAACACGTTAAAAACACTTTTCACTTTGCTATACGGTCCCCAAGTCCACGTCAAAATGATGACGCGAGGCTTCATTTCGCTCATTGGCTGTTCACTTCCCTTCATCCTCGCGACCGCTGCGGACCGCCCATTTTTTGACGTCACCGACAGACCGCCTCCGTCCGGATTTGGAATTTTTACATAATTGCGCCACAGGTTGATTAGCAGATCATGGGAGAAGAATTCGCCCTGCAGTAGGCGTAGGCAGGCTGATGATGATGATCTTGTGAACATGTTTCAGTGATTTTGACTTCACTGCTCGTTTCAAACATCGAGGTAACATTTTTTTTTTTGAAGGAGAGGGCATTGCAACATGATGCGCTGGGCTGCAATGCTACCATCATACGACAGCAGTTACGTCATTTAGATAGGTTACAGCCGACAAATATATGCTTTAAAGTTTCGATAAGTTCATCGTATCAGGGCGGCTAATATCCAATGTCTTGTGTGAATACACGGTGCTTAAATACTGGCAGCACATAAACCGGAGATTGTTCTCTTCACTCGGCAGCAGCAATATATGTACCCGTGGCTTTGCTTCGGCTTGTTCTTTAGTACGAGGCGCAAGATCGCTTATTTATAACGAAGCTTGTGTTTCGCACCTTCGTCTTGTGTGGATGCCGGTGACGAAGACGCATCTTGACAATAGCCAGAGCTGTTTTTGAGCAACCTGAAGCCAATCACCTACCTTATTGTTGAGGCGCACACATAATCTTCATTGTTTTCTTATGAAATTAGATAATCAGTGCTGAAACCACTGCTGACGATGCTCCAATCTAACGCCTGCATAGGGCATTTTGCCTTCACAATTTCAGAACCTGGCTTAGCTTTTTTGTAGAATACAGGAATTTTATGCAATACTTGGGTTCAATTCTTTCTGGGATACTGATATTTGTTCTTTACATTCGTTGATGAGGTGCTACTTATGTCGCTTTTCTTAAGTTTGGCATTTACCCAAGTGATCAGTGTGGGTTCTTGTTATTCTCATGAATAGAAAAGCTTCACCCACCTGTGACACACAACCGAATTCCACTGCGCGTGGTATGGGAATGTGTGATTCATCTTGGTACTAGCATGCATATTGACATTCTATGCGGCGACGTGCTGTGTGCCCGACGAAGAGAACGAAGGTGTGTCTCCGCTCAAACGCTGCTTACCCGGTGAGGCTGCAACTGCTGCTTATAGTATATTGTCACGACGTCAAAACATAGGTCTTGCCGCAGAGATTGAGACAGCGGAAGCAGGTTGGCCTTTTTAATGGATCGCGCAAGCGAGTTCTTTTTCTTCATCAATTTTATTGTCCCTCATGGCACATGCACGAATTCTATCGTCTTTCTCGGTGAAGCACGTGACAATATTTTCTATACCACATCATCAATCCTGTCTTCTCACATGTAGTATATTTGGTAGAGTTCGAACGTTCTTCTGCCTCACCACGAAGCATCGCAGTGGACGCACCATTCAGCCTGCCGCCTTGGCTACTGATCACAACAACTCGTCACCTTTCTATATGGACCTCCAGCTTTTACATACCATGTCGTGCCCTTATCTCGTGGTGAGGAAGATCGCACGAGTTGGCTGGCCTCTGAATTTCAGCCGAACAATTCTGTTGTATTCACCGGGCGCATAAAAGTTACTGCAATCTTTGCAGTCTCCGTTGGCGCTAAGCGTACGCTTTTCAGACACACTGAAGTAACAACTGAGATGGTTATTCACGCTCAAATTTACGTGTGTTTCAGATGGAGGCAGAAATGCTGTAGGCCCATGTGTTCACATATTGGTGCCCGTTAAAGAACCCCAGGTGAACAGAATTTCTGGAACCCTCCACTACGGCGTCTCTCATATTCATATGGTGGATTCGGGACATTAAACCCGACATATTAATCAATCAAATCTTTACGTGTGAGTATGTTTTGTGCGTCATTTTTGTGTGAGAAACACGGGGCACGTGTAAATCCGCCTCTCATTCTGTGCGTGACCTTCCAATTTATTGTTAATACATTCATTACATCGCCTTTGTGGCAAAGCTGTGACATTTTTCGGGAAATTTTCACCTGTTATTTGGAGCAAAATGAAAACATGTAATTTTTGTGATATTGCAAAGAATGTCAAGAAAGGTTTGAATCTCCTAAGACGACCAATAATTAGCAGCCCCAGTGCGCCTTTATCTGCTGTAAATGGTTGTGGCGCATGAACCATTCAAGCATTGCGCTTGCAACTTGTTTATGATACTTACACAAAGTGATTTCTTGCCCATTATTAGTGTTATACGTGAAGCCCACAATGGGAGTTTTAATAACAGTTTTTAATTCATTTCTTTCAATTCTTTATCTCTCCATAGTAGGAAGTCCGGGAGTTACGAAACCACCAAGGCAACCTTCTATTACTTATTTGTCAATAACACTAAAATTGCATTTATAGGGAAGAAGCTGTTCCAGAGTAAAAGAAGACGTAAGATAATATTGAGGCAGGACAAATGTATTTTATTTATTAGTTTTATTTTCAAATACTGGCAATCCGTCCGAGGGATTATTACAGGGGTGGGAGCTTATTCATACATGAATGTATAGAAGTAATGCACACAGCAAATTATGCGCTCTGTAAGAAACAGACATTTAGACGTATGAACAAAATTCACGCTGTAAATTTATGCACAGTAAGCAATTACATCATGCATACCACAGCCACATCAACACGACAATAAACTAACAATTAACAGAGTGACATGTGGCTGCGTCAAACAGCTTACTCTACGAGTTCAGAGAATAATGCTAGCGCATGTTGATTAACAATAAATTCATTTAAGGCATTCCAGTCGCTTACGACTCGGGGGAAAAAAGAGGAGCGAGATATCTTGTTAGTAGGACAAAATTCTTCTAACGTGAATCTTTGTTTGTGTCGCGTTTCTCTAGCAGAGCTGTATGCAACAAATCACCTGGTGTTGATCTCGAAACTATTTTGTAACAACACATTCAGGAATTTCAATCTGTGCACTTTCGCTCGGTTTGACAAAGTAGCGAGGCCAGTCAGCCAAAGAAGTTCTGTTAGAGGATAACTACATCTGTAACGATTGAAAATAAAGTGCACAGCTTTCCTTTGTACCTACTCAAGCGCAGTGATGTTGTCTTTGGCGTGCAAAAACCACGCGCTACTGGCGTATTTCAATGTCGGTGAGATGAGAATGGTATTGGCAGGAGAACGTGTTTCAGTTAGATCCGGCAAGGCATCAGTTGAGGAAGAAAATTTTATTCATTGTTTTTCTAGAAATTTGCTGCACAGGCACATTCCAACTTAGGTCACTGTTTATCCGTCACACTCAAATATTTGTACAGTGAAACGTTTCGCAGTTCGGTACCGTTGATACTGTAAGGAGAGGTAAGTGTTGATTTATTGTTTGTCATGTTCATGTAAACCGTATTTTTTACATTTAACACCATTCGCCAGTCTGAACACTACAAAGGCATTTCGTACAGAGATTTACCAAGTTTGGTTTGGTCATCTTCAGTTTTTGTTGTGTGGTACAGTACGCAGTCATCTGCAAAAAGCGTAATGTTTACGTTCACGTGCTTAGTTATATCGTTTATATATAGTAAGAAGAGGAATGGGGATAATGCAGAACACTGTGGTGCACCAGATAAAATGGGAACAGTATCAGATACATGGTCATCGTTATGTACGTGCTGATAACGCTCTGAACGATAATCTTCATTCCAACACGTGAGTGGCCCTTCTCCTATTGGATATTTTAATTTATAGTTGAGCTTGAGGTGGGAAACGCGATCAAAAACCTTGGAGCAGTCAGTAAAAATTACATCTATTGGTAGCTGCCCGTTAACACCTTTGGCAAACACGTGAAGCTTTTCTACTAATTGAATAACAGTCGACAGGCCGCTCCGATACGCATGCTGGTCGGAGTGTAATATGTTGTTACTTTCAACGAACTCTGTTAAATATTTCAGCGTGATGTGTTCCAGTAGTTTGCTAGATGTGCATGTCAGAGATATAGGCCTGTAGTTAGCTGAGAAAACCGTATCACCTGGTTTATACATGGGTACTATCTTTGCTAGTTTCCAGTCAGCGGGAAGATGACAAACGCGCAGTGACTTAAAATATATTAGCTGAAGGAACCTGCTTACAGGCTCAACGTGTCACTTTAAAAAGGCATTTTGAGCGCCATCTGGGTCAATGTTTTTTTTTTCGTCGAGGTTTAGCGAGAGGGATAATACACCCCACTGCGATATGAAGGGGGTGTCTAATGGCGTAATTATGTCACTTGTTCTGAACAGGCAATGTTTAAGTAGGCCATTATCAGCGGTGGAAACAGAGCGATAGTAGCTAATCAAAAAAATCGGCTGTCTGTTCTCCTCCGAGGATAGGCGTATACGCTTTGTTGGTATGTTTCACACTTGTGTATCGCCAGAAATTATGAAGCGCTGTTTTGATAAAGCTGTGTAAACAGTGACTAAGAAATCGTTTTTTCGCTAAATTTGCTTTGCTCTTAAAGTAACTTAACATTGCTGGGACTTTCGATGCAATAATACAGCGTGGGGGAACTTTCAGAGCTTTTCCAAGGCTTTTTATTTTAAAGTTCGTATGAGTTATGTCGCGCGTGATTGATGAATTCTGCTTTCTGGTGTTTTTTGTAACTGTTGGTACAAGGTTGTCTATGCATTGCCTAACAATATTTCCGAATATTGACCGTACCATATTTACCGTGAGTGTTCATTGGAGTAGAGGTCCAAAAAGTTGGAAAAATTGTGAGCGAGGTATGTCAAGTTGGCGCCTCGTCCGCTTTTTAAAGGCAATCACCCGTTTTTGTTGTAGCTTCTTTATGAATAGCGCTTGGATATTCCAAACAACGCGAGCCTATTTTATGATCAGATAAGCCTTCTATTGTATTAAGGAAAAAGAACAATAATAAAACGAACCAATACTAGGTGATTGTTTAAAAGAAACGTAACTTACTAACAAATAGTGCAGAAATCATAACAAATAATGAACATTGCAATCAATATAACTTATACACAGTAAAGGTTTTAGCAAAGAACATGGTGTACAATTGGTATAAAATAAATGAAACATGCTTGCAGTTGATTTTAGCTACATGAGATTTTACATTTATAGAAACAAGAGTATAAATAAAAACTCAGCACAATTGTGTGGCACGTACTGTATAAGTAATGTTTTATTGAGATAAATAAAATGATTTAAATTAGTTTTATAACCACAACAAATTCATAGCGAGCAATGTTGTTAGTAGGTGTGTCTTCATGTATTTTTTAATAATATTTTTAGTAGCATGACGTAATATGTAATGGCGATATATTGCAGTATTAAATCGCAGTGGGAAAAGCTGTGAATTTCTCATAAATACTGCTTATTGGGGAGAGTAAAATGTTGCTGTTAGATAAAAGTGTAATATTGATACTATTAGTTATAGCAGATGCATGGAATGTATGCATAGCGATTTCATAGTCAAGACTGAGAAATATAATTGAAACCAGTTTGAGTTGAGTCATGAATCGTTGTGATAGTTTGCTCAAGGAAGTGTGTTTACTACCGAATGCGGTATGCAGCTAGGAAAACTTATGATCTACAAGACATGATATTTTAAACGTTGTAGATGTGTTAAATGCGTGGTGTATGTGTTTCCCCAGATGGAAATTCGGTACCAAAGGTGGCAATGTACAAATGAGTAATTAAGTGAAGTTATGATGTATTTGGCAAAAACGAGCGGGGTAAATATAGTACTTTGTAGCCAAAAGCGGTCTTTTTTCGTTATTTCCTCGTGCAGGCTAAACTTAAGATGACGGTGAAGCTTCGCCCCAACATATATGACTTCATATGCAGAGGAAAGAACATGATTCGTTAATGATGAGTGGGCTGCAGATAGTATGAGACGTTTATTCGTATGAAATGTAGGAATTGACTTTTAGGGACCCGTCCGGCCGCCAAATGGAAGCACGTAAAGAACTGGCCACTCGTGTGCAGTCCTCAACCAAGCCATATGTCTTGTGCATAGAGGACGTGCTCGCGTTGTGCCGGAGAGGGGACGAGCAAATGACAGAGAGTAAAAAGGTGGGCCATATACTCATAAGCATCGCCGAAGACGCCTTCACCTTGCTCGTGTACACCAACGTCACGACCATGGATATGATTATTAGAGAATGCCACCGCATTGACATGGACCAAAGCCACCGTGTCCTGCCTCAATTTTCGCGGCTACCGAAAGCGGCTGTCGCATCAACCTGCACCGATATCAGTGCCGCACCAACCCTTCAGGAGGACGTGACACGTATAGTGCGACGGGAGCTTGAGGCGTCAAGTGCGGTGCCGTTTCATCCTCTTTCATTCGACCATGCCACTGCACAAACGCCTCTGCGGTCTCCGTCATTCAAGCGGCCGTGAGGCAAGAAATTAAAAAGCTCGGTTTTTCTGTTGCCTGCTATGCCCGCCAACCCGCCTCCAGGCCGTTGATAATGAATTCACCACGCCATCAGTCATAATTTCATCCGTGATCCCGCAATCCAACGGAATGGAGAACTGCAGACGACAAACCAATCTGCTTCCGCTGCCACCAAGTCCACCATGTTTCCCGCCACTGCCGCAGCGCTTCGACGCCCCCAAAATGGGGCCCATTTTCCTCTTCTCGCTCATAGAAAGACTCCCGTCGGCATTCGTCCAGTCGTGTGTATCTTTCTTCTCACGCACCTAACCGCTGCTCTACCGCTCAATCACGGTCACCTCAACGCCGCCGTTCCCCACCACCCCAGCAACGCCGCTTTCCATCGCCAGCCAACTATGGATTTTCTCAGACAAAAAACTAGATCATGCATCTCCGGGAGGTAGTGCTGCATCAATTGCGAATGAACTTAATTCTCCGTTAAAGCATCCCACTAACACGAACTTGATTGAGGTGTATGTAGACGATCTTTCATTGACGGCGTTAGTCGATAATGGATCTCAAGTTTACATAATGAGTGTCCATATGTGTCGCCTACTCCAAAATGTCCTCACGCCTGCTGCGACTAAAGCCCTCCATGTCGCTAATGGTGGAGCCGTGGTCACCACTGGAATGTGTACCGCTCAACCTAACATTGCGGGCCGCCTAGTTCCGTTTATATTTAAGGTGCTCAAAATTTGTGCTCACGACCTAATCTTCGCTATGAACTTCCTATCAACCCATTCTGCCCTGATTGATTGTGCCGCTCGTACTCATTGCCTATAACTTCCTTTTTTGCCCGGATTCTCACCCTGAACTACTGAACAGCCGACTTCTTCCGCATACCACCTAGAGCTCTCTAACGCGTTGAATCGGTGACTCCTTCTCCCGTGCTCGACGGTGATTATGTCGTGACAACAATTTCCGATGTTCTCCTGGCGCAGCACATCCCTGTGCCACACTCTGTCATAACCATAATCTCAACCGAGCATATTCACCTGTCATCGATATCTTTTTCACAAAGCAACTGTTACCTCAAGGATTCTTGGTAGCCACGCCAGGGCCCTTATTTCACGACGACGAGACCAACTTTGCCGCAGATGTATGTCCCGATCACCCTTGCCGCCCTCAAGAAGCCACGTGCCTCGATGAGACCTTGCACTCTATGATTGCCCCTAACCTCGAACGGGACCAGTCAGCCGCACTATGCCGCCTTCTGGCTAGAAGCCACGTGCCTCGATGAGACCTTGCACTCTATGATTGCCCCTAACCTCGAACGGGACCAGTCAGCCGCACTATGCCGCCTTCTGGCTTCATACCGCGACATATTCGAAATTGACAGCCATCCGTTCGTCCAGACATCCCTCGTAGGTTAGCGTATTAACACTGGTGATGCTCTTCCCATTCATCGCCGACTGTACCGGATGTCTGCCACCGAGCGTTAGGTAATTCAGCAAGCAGTCACCAAGATGTTAGCCAAAAAGATTATTCGACCCTCTTCGAGCCCTTGGCCGTCTTTCTATGTGCTCGTTAAAAATAGAGATGACAAGTAGTGCTTCTGCGGTGATTTCCGCCTTCTGAATAGGATCACGAAAAAGGACGTTTACTTTTCGGTCCGCATTGATGATGCCCTCAGTAGGTTTTCACAGCTTCCGATATGTTTCTTCAATAGACCTACGTTGTGGCTATCTGAAAATTGCCGTCCACAAAAAAAAATACCAAGAGAAGACTACGTTTGTAACTCCAGACGGCCTATACCAGTTCAAGGTTGTGTCATTTGGGATATGCGACGCCCCAGCCACGTTCGAGCGCATGATGTACCGTCTGCCTAAAGGGTTCAAATGATAAACATGTGTTTGTTATCTGGACAATGTCCTTGTATATTCCCCAGCATTCGGGATACAACGTCGGCATTCGTCAGCTATTCTCGGCATCTTCCTCACTGGTGGCTTTCAAATAAACTCGTCAAAGTGTCACTTCAGACGCCGGCTAGTTAGAGTGTTGGGCCACTTTGTCGACGCATCAGGCGTGCAGCCAGACCCGGAGAAAATTCATGCAGTCCCCTGTCTTTCTGTACCTCAATCAAAGTCGTCCAAGTTTCGTAGGACTTTGCTTCGATTTTAGAATGTTCGTGAAATATTTCGCCAGCATAGCTTGACCCCACACTGACAATCTGAAAAAAGATGTCACACTTACGTGGGAACACCTGAATTGCCAATTTTTCTCACTTATTGCGCTACTGACGACTCAACCTATATTGGCTCACTTTGACCTAACCGCTCCGACAGAAGTCCGAACAGATGATAGTGGTCACGAGATCGAAACCATCCTAGCCCAACTAAACAGGGACACGACCGAGTTATCGCCTACGCTAGCCGCCTCCTCACAGCTCCCAAGCGCAAGTATTTCATTACCGAGCGTGAATATATTGCTCTTTGTTGTGAAGCCTCAAAGTTCCATTCATAATATTATGGCACAAATACCTATGTACTAGCTGACCATCATGTGCTATGTTGGTCTACATTGCTGAAGGATCTCACTTGGCGGCTCGGGCACTTGGCTCTGCAACTGCAAGATAATGCCTACACGGTGACGTACAAGTTCCCACGCCTACATCAAGATGCAGACTGCCTGTCCCACTACGTAGTCACTGAGTTGAGCACTATACCTGACACGAACACTGAACGTTGCGTCTTTTCTCTGTCGCAAATGACACGCATCGCTGACGAGCAGCGCCGAGATGTGTCCTTGCGTGCTATCGTCGAGCGCCTCGAATCACCGTCTTCCGATCACTTCCATCGCTCATTCGTTCTCCACGATGGTGTACTAAACCGCCTAAATTTTGAGCCGTATGAATCAGCCCTGCTGCTTGTTATTCCGAAACACCTTCGTTCGGAAGTTCTACACAAACTTCATGATCTTCCGACTGCCGGTCACTTTGTTGTATCACGCACTTACGACCGGATATGCCGATGCTCCTTTTGGCCAGGTCGTGCATGCTCATTCAGAAGGTACGTTGAAGCTTATGAGAAATGCAAGCGCCGAAAAACACCATTGACACTCCCCGCCAGATGCCTCGAACCACTTGACATTCCGTCAGAGCTATTTTTCTGCATTTTCTTAGACCTACTTGGCCGTTTCTTTTTGCCTTCCTCAGGCAACAAGTGGATAGCCGTGGCCACCAAATACGGCATGCGTTCCGCCAGCATGCGAGTTATTCGAACAAGCTGCGCCACAGATGTCGCCAATTTCCTCTTAAAAGACGTTATATTGTAACAAGGAGCTCCACGGTAGTTGCTTACTGACCATGGCCGCACTTTTTATCGAAGGTGATAGCTGATATGTTGCAGTCCTTAGAAACGAGGCACAAGCTCACTACGTCATACGATCCGCTATCTTCATCTGCCCTACAGGCTTTGGATGTTGTACATCTAGCGCGCCTGAAGCCCTACCACTCTGCCATTGGTTTTGACATTTATATGCGCTGAGGCGACGCTTCGGCCACCGCGGATCGTCCTACATGCATGCATAATGACATTCTATGCGGCGATGCCCATGTGTGCCTGGCAAAGAAGACGAAGGTCTGTCTCCGCTCAGCCGCTGCTTACCCAGTGACGCCGCAACTGCTGCTTATAACAGATTTTGAATACTACCTCGTCCATCCTCTCTTCTGACATGTAACAACACGTCTGGAGGAAAAAGTTTGACGAAGCACGTGAAAGGAGTTTCACGTTATTCGTGCCGTTGTCATTCATTTTATTTGAGAAACGGTCATGTCCTCTCATACAACATTCAGTCTATATCAGGCTAACGAGGCGATTGCTAGAGCATGCATGCATAAATTACTAGATATGCAGCCTAATGTGAACTCTGAAAACAATTTAGATTCGATAAATTGCTTCGCACTTATTTACCAGGGTGCGTCTGTAGAAAACTATACCATGACATACTTTAGTGGCTCAGATTGGCACTCTTCCCCTGCTAGTATTGCGCCCAACACTATATAGTGTCGCCAAAGCGAATGTTTCCCATATCTGCTTTGATAATCTATTTACTCAAGGTTGTTGAAGTTTTACGTCTCTTTCGCTTGGAAAATGTTGACACAGTGCCACCTTCAGTTCTGAAGTAACCGCTGTATTTGAGCACCCAGTGACTTAGCACCTCGTCGGGGGTCACTTCTTATACGAGCTTACGTCAATTCCCTTAACTGCGTGATGTGTTCCTCGCTCAGGTAAATTGTAATGTTGATTAGTCAATATTTCAGACTGTAGTTCCAAATAAAACTTCGTTGGATTGTGGAACTATCATGCCTATGGTTACCTCAGTATTGAAAAACTATTGGAATGGTTTTCAATCTGTATCTGTTTTCTGTCCGGTGTCATAAATAGTTGCGTTTGATGCGGTCTGGAAAGTTGCTATTCGCAAGTTAAGATAGATAAATGCACCAATCACGCAACAGACAAGTGCAACTGAAGAACACGTCACTCTGAAATCACATGTAGAAAAATTCGCACTAGGTTGACTTAGCAAAACGTGATTCAACTTCGTTTTGTGTCCTGCTATGGTAAGCCTGCCTAAATACACACGTAGACGTATAAGTTAGTTCTGTCAACTTGACTAAAAAGCATATAAATGCAATTGCTTCATGTAGGTGTTCCTCTAAATTGGAGGTTTGCACAAGGACGGGCATTGCACTCTAACAAGTAGTTCGCGTGTAGCTACTTTTGCTCAGAAACATGAACATGGTGGTAACGCTGCTTATATGACTACTTAAGAGAGTGGATGAGGAGTCGCTACGTCACTCGTGCGGATTACTCTGTTTTTATTCACTGTTACACATGTAAAAACCAAACCAACAACAAGTAGATTACGTGGCGCCACCAAAAGTGGGTTTGATCTTGCTTATTTAGCCCCGCTTTTTTACTTGACGTTCAACGCCTGTTTCCTGCAGTTTAATTCCCTAGTAATGTGGGATCAGGTCCAGATTCCTCATTCGCAGAACTTCTCAGTGCCGAATATTCTCTTGCTGCAACCTCTTCTGCATTAGCAACAGCCATGATGCCTAAAAAAATAAAGGGCGTGTAATGCAGTATCACCCACCACAACTTACAACTTCCAGTTTTCTTTATCAGAATCGCTTCGTTAAGAAACTGAAATTGAACGTGAAGTCTGTAAGTAATAGAATAGGAACATAAACGTCAACCACCACACCTGAAATTGAGCGAAATATAATCTTTTGCTTATTGCGTTCAACGTCCTAGCTACTATTTTTGCATGCAGCAAATAAAAATATCCCAAATGCGAAGAAAGCGTACACCAAAGCCATAAGTTCTATTTTCAAACCAAGGCTGTGTACCACGACATTAGTATTGTTAATTATCGCCTACTCACGATACGTTTTTAGAGATGATGCACAGATTTTCAGTGTGCACACTTTTACAGTGCAACTAGTATGGCTTCAAGGCTTGACAAATATCTTTATGGAATTTGTCTGTCATTCCCGGGTTAGAGCAGCAGCTTGGATATTCACCTTTTACCCTAATGATGCTTGCAAATCTTACACAGAAAAACTGGAGTGCCTGAAAGCTTAGCTGTACGCATTAAACGTAAAAAGCATGTCTCTAGCAGCAACATCCAGAAGTTCTCTGTGCATGATTAGCGAGCTTGCGTCTCTTTGACAAGTAAAATAGAACTGGTTTGTACTCACCCATACCTATTGCAAGGAAAGCCAGCAGAAAGGCAGCGAAACGTCCAGCCCCGACACCTATAATGCACTGTTGTGCTTGTGCTAACGAAGATCACACCTGTTTATGTTGATGGAGACAGAGTGAGAGACGTGTTAATTCAGAAGTGTGGTCTTGAAGGGAGGCGATTCTTTTAAGGCTTTCTAATGGGAGACGTAAAAAGTGTTGACTAGCGGGCGTATCCGTGGGACCTTGGGAACTTGCCACGCACGCTCAAGTTATGCGCTGTGACTTTGTGTTTGCTGCTGTGCCAACAAATAAATGTATTCAGAAATATAACCATTAGGTGTAATAGAGTATTTGACAAAATAAATGCTTTCTATAGCTCAGTGCTGCTCAACAAGGGGCCATAGCAGCCATTGATGTTCACGGATGAGCGTCTGTTATGTCTCTGTACTCGCCGTCACCGCAGACGCGTTGCTACTCCCATTATGTATGCGCGTGCATCGATTTGCGCTATATAACGATGCACACAGCCTATATACATTCGTAAGGATGTCAGTCATCACAGTGACAAAGGCGCTAAACCGTGGCAGTTCTACCTATCCAAAAATTGTTAAAGCTGCTGGTACGTTCTGCTATTTGTCAAGTCACGTGTCTTTTCTGAAAATATGGAGCAGATCACATTTCAAGTTTTAGAAGCGGAGTAGGTTGATCAGCATGATGATAAGTGCGTTAGAATTCCTTAGATAGCTCTTCTTTCTAAAAACGCAGGATGCAGCGCATGCTCTGACTCTTTTTTGCGGCATGTCTGTGGTATAAATCCTGTGTTTCTGCGTAAATAAACTGTTTACACGACAGCGCTGATTTGACTTCGTGTGTTCATCCGTAACTTTTTCGCTGTTATTTTAATATCACAGTGACAAAAACAATTACAGAAAGATAGTGCTTGAGGCTCCCAGGTCCACACCAGGCATGTTGCGTTATTACGCTGTTTACTAGCAGCGTCCGGCGGGATAAGAAAAGCGAATTGTGGGCTTTTTTTGAAAGGACGACTGGAAGAAAGCTCAGAATGGCTGGGTGGGAAAGGTTTGAAATGCAGGCGAAAAATCATGATGACTATTTTGCAGGACGAGCATCTTCGGTGAACTTGCCAGAAATTCAGACTTAAGATTTATTATTGCCTTTATTATCGGTCACAATAGAAACATCTGGTTCACAACGACTGGAAGCTTCTAGCGACAATTTTCTTGAGTTTCTCAGCGGTGTGGTTCACTATCCAACCAAAATAATGTGCTCTTACTCTTTTTCATACATAATTAGAAAATAGCTTTTTTCATAAATTATTAGAACAGTTTTCTATTTTCCACTGAAATATACATGTACATGTGTAACTTCTTCAAACAACGTAGTAAACTTCATTTAGCCTGCATTAAAAATGACCCCGCCGCCCTGAACAGAATCGTAAAAAAATTGGAATGCATTTCTTGCACCAAGAAAGGGTGCCGTTACCGTCAGATATTCGCCTTCACCGACTTCTGCTATCGCCTAGAGAGGCACCCAGCTAGTGAATGGTCTAGATTGAGGAGCGGGCGGACGGGAGAGTGGGGCGCAAGCATTCTTATCTCGGCCTTGGCGTTTCACAGCGGCGTCTCGAGCACACAATTCCGGATGCTCTTGAGGGGCACCCAGCCAGCGAACGGTCGAGAGTGAGACGTGAGTGAACGGGAGAGGAAGGCGCAGGAAGGAGAGAGAGTGAACGGTGAGAGAAGGATCGGCAAAGCACTGCACCTACCATCTCCTACGCTCTCTTGCATCACATGCTCTGGTTTCTAAGGGCGAGGACAAGCGCGCGCGTTTGCAGCTTCAGCTATGGGAGAGGGAGTGAGAGTGGAGACATATCAACTGCCCACGTGTGGACATCGCCACGGACAACGCCCGATGCCTGATATAGCTCGAATAATAAATGCAAAAACAGAGGACGCTCCAGCTTCCCCTTCAAGAGCAGATTGCGATAGCGTTCAGGCCTGGTGCTTTGCCTCTTAAACTGCTGGCGTGAATCGGTTCTCGCTCTACGCCTCATCGTACTACATGGAAACAAACGGCTGTGTGTGTAACATTGACTGTTTGAAAACATGATTGATTGTCTACTGCACGAGCGATTGTTATGTACGCACTTCCCCATACCTTTTTTTATCTCCTGTGAATCAGCAGAAAACTCACTACGCGTCCGTAGAACAGCGCGTAATCCTATGGATCTGTTATTATTGTTTGTTTAAAGTTTTGCTGCTGCTGGTGATGAAACTTGTTTGAGGGCTTTTTATTTTTGGCGCGTTATATGACATACCATTTGCTCGATATACATGTTTTGACGCATTGTGTCATTATACACTTCTGCTATGCAGTATATGAGCCGCAGTGACTCCTTTAACAATATCACAATTAGATGTCGTTGTTTATTCAAAGCAGTTTTCTCACGTATAGTGGTTTAGTTGAAGAATACTCACTTGCGATGCTGACGGCACGGGTTTGCTCAGTCCCTGGGCCAGAATAGCCTTATTAGTAGTTTTCTTTGCATATTTCTTGATTTTTGGTCCAGGAAAACCCCACAGCTTCTTTCTCGCAACTAATAAGTCAAACTCTGACGTCGAAATTTTTTTGAAGTAGCTCCTAAACCAAATTGCATTACCTTAAGAGTTATAGGCGGTCGTATATGACCACCAAGATTTACTAGTTAGACACTTTTTCTTATTTATTGGGGAAAGAAGTCGACTACTTGTATGGTCAGTGTGCTTCGTATATTATACTTGATGAACTTGTGTATATGCAGCTGGTGAAAGGTTGGAATTACGCAGAACTAGTCCAGCTAGTTTCTATTTTGTTGTGCATAACATGAAATGTGCCGCCACAAGTGCAAGTGCTTGTGCCAACCAGAAACTCTTCTTTTCGGAATGTCCCATTAAACTTTTTACATGTTTACTTCACATTCCTTCTGATTACTCAAGCATGGTCAGAATTCCTTAAATTGAAGCAGTTCTAAGAGCCCCTCAAGTGCCAATAAAATTTGCATCATGGACTAGCAATACATATGTAAGCAACAATAAAACTAGTTGGAAGTGCCGCCTGTGCCTGTCGTTTGAGTGTTCCTTTTCTTGTGTGTGTCTCTTTTGCGGCCAAATCATGCCATTAAGTAAATACCAACTAGGCCAACAATCAGTATTATTAAAATAAAACAAAAACGTGGGGAATTAAGGTGTAGTTCGAGGATAAAGCTGGTGTCCACTTGTGCGGACGCTGAGAAACTACTTATGCTAGATTAGTCATCCGATTTCAATCTGCATGAAAATTTCACCAGCTGGCAACACATTTCGAACACATCATTTGTCACCATCATCCTTACTTAACATAACTGCCACATAAGCCATAAGTTGTACTCGCTCATCAGTAACTTCATCATAGCCATAAACGTTAAGCTAGTTGTCAGCTAATGGCTTGCACTTATTGTTTCCATCATCATTGTTAAATCTTTCCATCATTGCCTTATGTGCCATGTTCAACGCTTTCATCAACAAGACTATTACAACCACTTGAGGCCCATTTGCTTGCATACAGCTCAACTTAAACGTGGTCCCTGATCATCTTTGTCGTCATTTAGCATCATTACCAAATGGTTCGTGGCTACGCTGAAGCTTATTGTTTTCATCAGTTGCAGTAGCAGTGTTGAGAAGACCTTTCCTCGTTAAACTTTCTACCTGAACGTGCTATTGCGGCTTTTAAACTTAAAACAATTCCTTGTCAACGCAAAATGTTTTGGAATGTAAATCTCTATTACGTTAATCTTCATCCCGAGTAAACAGCCGAAGAATTGTAAACATGACTTCGATAACTCGTATTTATCTATATATATAACACAGATGGTGTTTGTGCACATCTTCTCAGCTACAAAGCGGATCCTGGTAACATCGGGCGTTCTACCATTATCTTACGCAAACGATGAGGCGTCGACAAACGCGCACGCCGCATTGTCAGCTCACCTTATGGCGGTTCGCAGTGCCGTACAATTGACGCGAGAAAAAAAAGAAACCCGTCGTGTTCTTGAATAAAGCTGGACGATTCCAAAAGTCTTCGGAATATACAGTGAACATGACGAAAAATGCAAGCATAGACCTTTCGAGGCACATCAAAAAGAACGCCATTTCTCTGAGTGCACGAGCTGCTTGTTCCCAGGAGTGGACATGCATATATCTTTTTAGTACATCGTGAGACAATACGAACAGTTCAAGAAAATGTTTTTCGAGAACTTGCTCAGCAAGCTGCAGATGCTTGCACCTTGTCTGGCGGCTGCCGGCGTGTACAGCCGTGTTGCCTTTGTACACTTCTCCGGTCGCCGCTCATGTCACACTCTGCTCGCCTCTCATGGTGATTCCAACAATGCTCACTGGATGGTGCACCGCCACCTAAGGTGTTTTAGAAAAATGGCAGAGGAGCGTTGGGCTATGAAAGTTTTTCTGCTACTGGTACATAAAAATTGTTGATACTTAATTGCGGAAGCAAACTCGAAAATTACCAAGCAAGAATTTGGACAACAGCCGAATACTAAGCCAAATGAAACCATCAGTTAAGAAGAAGGTGACGTAAACAGAGAATAACATGTGGAAGATTGAAATGCTTACGCAATCGTCACTGGAGTCCTACCAAAATTTGAAGTTGCACGTCACAAAATAAAATATCTACGATAATACTCGGTGTAGTTCTCTGCAGTTAGAGGTCGTAATGGAAGTATTGCGGACCAAGACGTACCGAGCCAATTACGAAGCCACAGACACGGTGCTTAGTGCGTGTAGAGATGAGAAGGAAACGGCTCAACATTTCATAATGTTCTGTTAAGGGCTCCACCTTATAGTTCAAAATAATGGCACAAGATTTTTCAAAATATTGGGGTTTTGGGACAGCGAAGGCAAAATAGCCTTTACACGGGTAGAAATAACCACGACGAGGCTAACTGATTGCTGGCTACAATCAAGGCACGAGTTAAATACAATGCTTGAACACATAGTGATAGTCCTTAACTTCATGGCTAGGTGGCGTAAGTCACCGCCCAATCTAATAGCAACAGCCGGATACGTCCATTCATCTATCCGTTGGTTTTTGAAGGGCTGCGCGCTCGCCTGCTCACGACTATCTTCATTTAGTTCTCGTTCTTCGTAGGCATAACAGCACGTGACAAGTTCCTATGATGAAAGTTACTCAGGGGTACCGGTATCCTCTCAAGCCCCCTCACCTGCTTGCATTCAACCCCGTTGAAAAACGCCTGATAGCTCCACGTCTTCCATTTATGACCGTTAGGCATTCTACTCACGGCAGCAGTCAGTGTGGCTTAAAGGGGCAGGAGGTTGACGTGCCGATTAACGTGACCGACACAGTGCAATGCCGGCCGCGGAAGAGCCCGGCCACGCTGCCTTCGATGTTTTGTCGTGCATTTAACGATTTGTGCCCTTCAGAGAAATTTTCAGCCATAGGAGGAATCCATGTATTACAAGGGAAATAGTGCACATGGGACGAAAGACAAAAAAATTAAGAAAACAGCATCGCAAGTCTCCATCACCAGCTAACAGTGAAAAACTTGTGTCAATGCGCAAACGCCTTCAAGAAAGCATTAAAAAGGCTAAAGAATTTTACCACAAAGTAACTATGAAAAATTTTCTTCTCTCGTCTCCTGAAAAATTTTCGCGCTATTTTTCGTCAAATAAGAAGTCAATTTCTAACATTGTAGTTAACGGGGAAACCGTCACTGACCGACTCATCATTGCAACGTCTTTTAACGACTTTTTCTGTTCAGTATTCACGAAAGATGACACTATTACACCTTCAGTCAATCAGTTCGAGAACATTCCCCCAATAAGCAACATTTCGATATCCTAGGAAGGTGTCCTTTTCTCTTTTGCTTGAAATTGATCGTAAGAAAAACAACGGAATAGACTGTATTGATAACCACTTCTTGGTGAGGTACGCTGAATGGAGCTCACATTATCTGCATCTTATATTTAACAAATCCTTATCCCAATCTAAGATCCCAGAGACTGGAATACGTTAAAATTACGCCTATACAAATCGAACACTCCACATTTGGTTACTTCATATAGACCTATCACCCTCTTGTCTACATGCGCAAAAATATTGGAACATATTATGTTAAGCACTTATCAACATTTCTAGATGAAAACAAACTTATTGACCCCAGGCAACATGGCTTCCGAAAAGGTCTATCTACCGTAACACAACTATTAGAAACAGTACATGAACTCGCCAAACCCCTTGACAGGCAAGGCCAACTGATATTATTTTTCTAGATTTTGAGATAGCGTACGATCGCGTGTCGCACCAAACTGCTCTTTAAAACTTCAACCCATACTGAAAACGATACACTTCTGTCATGCATAAAATATACTTAAATTTAAGACGACAATGTGTAACAATTGATGGTACGTGCTCTCCAGCAGAGACAGTTATATCCGGTATACCTCAAGGTTCGGTGCTTGGGCCACTTTTCTTTCTTGTGTTCATTATGACATAGTACAGGATATACCAGTTAAAATTAGACTATTCGCAGATGACTGCATCCTCTATCATGAAGTTCAAAGCCGCTGCGACCAAGTTCTTTTGAATTCTTCTTTAGCGAAAATACAAACTTGGTGTTCAACGTGGCAAATGAGTGTTAACAAGACTAAAACGGTAGCCATGTCAATAACGCGTAAACAGCATCCCCTAAGCTTTCCATATTCCATAGATAATCACACTCTTTCCGTTGTAGAAAGGTACAAATATTTAGGTGTAATTATTACCTCGGACCTTAGATGGAATGAACACATTTCGTATATTACAATAAAGCCATGCGTAAACTTGGATACCTTCGAAGGTCATTGCGAAAATCACCAAGAAATAAAGTTACTGGCTTACAAAACTTTCATTAGGCCCTCCCTCGAATATGCATCAGTTATATGGGATCCGTACACAAAACAACATTGATAAACTAGAACTCGTTGAAAAGAAGGGCATCAGGTTTGTTCATAATTGCTATCGCTGGCAAGTATCTGTAACTTCAATCTGGCAGAATCAAAGCTGGATACATTGCAAAAGAGACGTCAGCGTGAACGGCTCAAGTTTTTTACTCCCTTTACCATGATAAGCTGGCAATAGACAAGAGTAATTTTATCGACCGGTTGGTAAGCGCTCGACGCGATCACACCACACGAAAAAGATAAAGGATTTTAGCTGTAAACAGACACATTCAAAACTCTTTTTTTCCGAGAACAACGCGTGAATGGAATCGACTTCCATCCAATGTAATTGATTGTAATACACTAAATTCTTTTGCTAAATCATTGTCAAATTATCTGTAATTTTTTCGGTTTCTTTGTCGTCACTTCGCTTTCTCTAGTATTCGCGACATCTGCAACTGATATGTTATGTGAAACAATAATGTCGTTCTGATGGTTTTTTTTGTTTATCTTGAGTGTGTCAATTGTAACTCTGCTTTGTTTTAGCGGTGCAGCTCGGTGGTGTTACTAATTAAAGTGTCCTCTTGTACAATCCAGATTTCTCCTGCTCTTTCCAGTCATGTCTTGTATATTATTAATTGTTTCTATCAGTGTAGGTCTGGCTTGGTACCCAACAAGTTGTTGATAGTACCTGCTGTCACTTTGTTGATTGCGTAATTGGTATTTTTTATTTTTATTTTGTTCCCGCTCATTGTTGCGGTTGCTTTGTGGACGTATTTGCGTATGTTCTCGCATTCTTTTATTTTTTCTGCCCGCTCTGCCAAAGGCCTTTTTCAAAGGCTGGCAGTTAATCTGAAAATAAATAAATAAATGTAAACACCATGCGCCGGCTCGTTAGCAATTCAGCCTTTCTATAAAAAAGGTTTCGCCAAGAAATGCCCCGTGCACCTCCTAGCAGGCTTCTCTAACATTGTTCACTTTGTGGATAAGGTGGTGAAATTTTGGATTGCGCTGGCCAGCCCGATTGCATTTTACTTATTTTTTTGTCCTCATATGGGATGCTCGGATGCAAGTGGTTCAATTCAAATTTTAGAAAGTGTAGTGGAGCTCAGCTCTCACGAGAGAGTGAGTTCATGTGCTCACTTGATAGATTTCCTCCCATCGTGCCTACGGAGGGCTGATTGTAGCTGGGAGTTAAGGAAACTGAACCTCAGATACGTGGGTTGACTGGCGTCATGGTGCAAGAAATTATTAACATTTCCAAATGTTGTCCTTGAAACATTCACGAATAAATTGAAATAGATAAACTGAAGCATATTGCTTGTTCAGCGCTAGCATATAAAACGTTTAAGCGAAGGTAGATGTAAGATTCATATTTGTGATATTTTAACGACGTTATGTATTTGCAATGAAGGTTCCTGAACAAAATATT